>JAAGEH010000016.1:24245574-24374444 GCA_011751065.1 Lasiurus cinereus | reverse complement strand
TCTCTATCTCTATCTCTATCTCTATCTCTATCTCTATCTCTATCTCTATTTCTCTCTCTCATTTCCGCTCTCTCTAAAAAGCAATGGAGCCCTTGCTGGTTTGGCTCAATGGATAGAGCATAGGCTGAAGAGTGGGGGTTTGATTTTAGTCAAGGGCATATGCCTGGGTTTCAGACTCGATCCCAGTAGGGGGCGCACAAGCAACATCATTGATGTTTCTATCTCTCCCTCTCTGAAATCAATAAAAGATATATTTTTAAAAATGAGCAATCAGACATCAATGTATCTATGAGAAGACACTACAAGCCAAAAGAAGAGAACCTCCCAAGAGAATCAGGTGGATTTCTCCAATTTGAAGTAAATTTGAACAACATTTGAGAAATGTATGAAATGGATGGTATTGTTTACTCTGCTCAGCATCCTGTCCTCACCTTTTCTTTTTTTAAATATTTGTATTGATTTCAGAGAGGAAGGGAGAGGGAGAGGGTGAGAGAGAGAGAGAGAAACATCAAGGATGAGAGAGAATCATTGATCCTGCTCTCACCTCTTTTGATCATTGACCTCATCCTATGGACACAGTTCTGGGAATGAGACCCAGGCTAGACCAATGTGTTTATCCTTGAAATATTTCCCTGAAGTCAGAGAGAGAAATTCTGTCACTTCTTGGGTTACAGAGCTGAAAGGGTGTGAATTTGATGTGACTGGTGTTCATGTTTCTAAACGGGAGGCAAAAATTTAACTGCAATAGAAAAGATGAAGCCAGTGAGGCTAAGGAGCGGTGGGGGGGGGGGGGCAGGAAACTAGGGGAGGATGGGGAGGAGAGGGAGGAACAGGAGGAAGAATATGAATTGGCAGCATGAAGCTTCTGGTTCCTCTCTCTCTCTGAGGTCCCTGGAAGATGTCCTAGCTCCTAAATCTTTCCCTTAAGTCTGTCAGTGTCTTTCCTATAAAGTTCTTTCTCTCCTCAAGCCACTTCCAGCTGGATTTCTGTTCCTAGCATGTGAAAGGGCTCTGGCAAACAGAGCTTCCCTTTGAAGCTGGCCAATACAGAGCGAGAAGTCTTAAGAAGGGATCCCTCCAAGATCAGGAAATGTTTTCATGGAGAAGGAAACTGCAAATGCCAAAAGAAAAACCACAATGGGGGCAGAGCTGCCAAAAATTGATTTAGTGAAGAAGACAAACTTAAGAGATTCGCCTAGAACTCAGAGGATAAATATGAAAACAACAAAACAAAGAGTGATGTGGAGGACCCGTTCAGGAGGTCCAGATACAGGCCAACCATCCTTTCTACAAAAATGCTTGGAGTCAGATGTGCTTCAGAATTCAGCATTTGGGGGATTTTTATTTTATTTTAAGTGTTTTAATTTATTGATTTGAGAGAGAGAGGACAAGAGAGAGGATGAGAGAGATATATTTATTGTTCCACTTATTTATGCATTTATTGGTTGGTTCTTGTATGTTCCCTGACCCAAGGATCAAACCCGCACAACTTTTGCTTATTGAGACAATGCTCTAACCAATTGAGCTACCCTGCCAGGGCAACATTTGGGGGATTTTAGAGAGAGGATGTGATACATACACTGATATTATATACATCCCCCCAGCAAGGTTGAGGGCCACACTATGTAATAAAAGATATTACATTTCTGCAGTAAAGCACTGAAAGAAAAAACAATGATAAATAGACTCACATCATGTCATGCCAAATAAGTGTTGCCAGCTTATAAGAAAATTTTTGGTTTTCATAGATTTTAGAATTTTGGAATTGTGACAAAGCGGACTTCTAATAGGAATCCCAGATGGAAGGCACAGAATTGATGAAATAGGAGTAGTAATCAGAGGACCAAGGAAGGGAAACAGTCAAGAGCTGAAGATAATAATAAAACAGAGTATCAGGTAAAATTAATTTAAACAAGACCAAAATGCCATTTGGTTACATATTTATTTGAAAAATAAAGGAAAAATATATAAGAATATAAAAAATTCTAATAAATAATTTATTACAGAGATTTAATGTCTCTATACCACATATTTACCCTACACACAGTGTCATTTTCTTCAGACATACACTGAGTGGCCAGATTATTATGATCTCTCTAAAATCCCCCAAATGTTGCCCTGGCAGGGTAGCTCAATTGGTTAGAGCATTGTCTCAATAAGCAAAAGTTGTGCGGGTTTGATCCTTGGGTCAGGGAACATACAAGAACCAACCAATAAATGTGTGTGTGTGTGTGTGTGTGTGTGTGTGTGTGTGTGTGTGTGTGTTTGTGTGTATGTGTATATGTTAGAGGCCCGGTGCATGAATTTGTGCATGGGTGGGGTCTGGCCAGCCCGGACAGGGTGAGGGGACATGGGAGGTTGGCGGGCCTGCCTGCTTGTCAAACTCCTGATCAAGGGAACAACTTGCATATTAGCCTTTTATTATATAGGATATACACTGAATGGTCAGACTATTATGTGTTCAGAGATCATAATAATGTGGCTACTCAGTGTATATATTACATTTATAATATTGATCATATATTAGGCCACAAAGAAAAGCCCAAATATTTCCAAAAAATAACTTGACCAAGGCTGCCCAGTTGGAAGGCAACGAAGATGGGAATTCAATCCAGATTCCACCTCTTTACTCTTCCAATATCTCAAGATTCTCCAAGGACAACAAGGGAATAGTGATTCTCTTCCAAGTACTATAATTTGATGATAAAAATTACAACTTGGCAAAATGCTAAGAACAGTGTAAGTAGTCAATAAATATTAGTTGAATGAATGAATAAACAAGTGAAAATATGAAACAAAAAAGGCTCACCAAAGAATTTTGTATTTTATACAGAATATACTCAAAAAACACCACCCTTTTCTAAAGGCAGCTGTTTCTTTATAAAGCAAGGGATGTAGCCAAGTTGCCATTAGCTACCATTAGAGGAAGCATTAAGGCAAGGATATACATGCGACTGAATTGCAGTAAAACTTCCCCAGGGTGATAGGGATCGACAGGAGATGGGGCCTAAAGCGCCATAATGGTCTTCACTTATATTCCCTCAAAACTTTTTAAGCTTCCCTCATGGTGACCAACCCCAGAGTAATGCACATTTAATTCAGCTTCTAATGCAGGGAAATCGATAACATTGCACCACAGACAGTTTATTACACATACTCTAAAGTTTAACATATGAATAAATAAATAATAGACACAAATCATGGCACTTAAGAGTACAATTTGGGGGCTCATCTTTTCCTACAAGTCTAAACACTTCTTTTATTAAATATTTCACATTAAAAATAATAAAATAATTTAAAGATTTTTTTAAAAATTCTGTGCTGGAATCACTTGGAAATTTTCCCTTTAAAATAATTATTATGATTTTTCTCTTAATATTACTTTGCAAGGTGTTTTCATATACCTTACCTTATTTGATCTTCCTCCTCAAATCCTTGTGAGTTAAATAGGATTTCTGTAATAACCCCCTCATTAATCATTTCTATTCCTGAAATTTTACCCTGCCATTAGGTGTCTTCTGTGGATTTCCTTCTCAGCCTCTTCAACATCTCCTTGCCTTTCAAGTCGACATTACCTCCAAGGGGCCAAAGATAACAATTAAGAACTCATCAGCATGTTATTTTTGAGTCTGTAGATACTTAGTCATAAAATATGTTCTGTTTCACCCAGATGATAACATGTAATATTTGGAAAGGACCTCAGGGAGGGCACTATCTGACCCCAAACCATGCTGGCCCTTTCTATATGGTTTTACATAATAGAATCAAACTCTGGACCAATTAGATCAGAATCCCTGGGGGTCGAGCTTAGGCATCAGGAATTTGCAAAAGCTGCCCAGCTGATGTTGATGCGCAGCCAGGATTGAGTACCACTCCTCCAGTGTCCCTGCCTAGTGGGTATCCAAGAGGCAGCTTAGTGCAGTGTAATATAGCATGAAGTGTAATGACTTTGGGTTTTTAGATTCAAACCAAAGCTGAGAGATTTTCAGGTATGTGACCATGGACAAGCTAATTAACATCTCTGTGCTTCAGTGTCCTTATCCATAAAATGGAAATCTGAAAATACACCATCAGTTGTAACTGTAGCATATTACATGGACACCTAGATGTCCATGAAATAAACTTAAGATACAATAGGCAATCTGTACACTAATGCAAATATTGTTTCTGTGATGAAGACTAAAGTAATTTGAAAGCCAAAACGCTTTTTGTAATAGTAAGTAAAATAAAATGGAGATAATAAAAGCACCATCCTCCTAAGGTGGTTGTGAGAGACCCAGGGTTAAACACTTCTCACAATTCCTGGTCCACAATTTAGTAGCCAACTTCCCAGGTGACCACAGTGATTCTCACCACCTAGTATTCATGCCTATATGTAGTCTCTTCCCACACTGAGAATTATGGGAGTAACAGGCTGTGACTTCCGGGGCTAGGTCATAGAAGACACGGCACCTCCTCCTTGTTCTCTTTCCTCGGGCACCTGCTCTGGTGGAAGCCAGCGGCCACATTGTGTGGTTACTGTAATACTCTATGGAGAGGCCTCCTGCCCTGAGCCGTGTTGATGAGCCATCCTGAAGTGATCCTCCAGCTTCAAGGACTCCTTCAGATGATGGCAACTTCAGGTGACATCTTGACTACAACTTCCTGAGAAATCCTAAGCCAAGACCACACCTCTAAGCTGCTCCCGAATTCCTGACCCACGTAAACTATGTGAGAAAATGCATGTTTGTTGTTTTAGGCCGCATAACTTGTTATGTAGCAACAAATGACCAAAATGGCCTGCAAAGCCATCATCATTATTATTATAAAGCACTTCCTAATTTTGAGCTGAAATCCACCTCATAATTTCCACTTTCTGTCCCAGTTCCGTCTTTTTGAGCCACATAAGAAAAAAATACCATCTCTCTTTCTCGTGGTCAGAATGGTTGGCAACATTCTTCATGGCAGGTACTTAACCAGCCATTAGCTGAGGAACAGTCACTATGCAGGCACCATGGTTGCCAAGTAGGATAGATTCCGGCCAATGCCACTCCATGTGAGCAGTGCTGAAATAAGGGACCTGACTCCCAGATGCAAGAGGAGAAGGTCCCAATGGAGGCATGGCTGGCTCTACTTAGAGAGGTGAAGGAAGGCTTCTTGGAAGAGGTGGCAGGAACTGAGGCCTAAGGGATGAATAGGGGTTCATTAGGCAGACAGAAGTGGAAGGCCTTCCAAGCGCAAGTCATAGGCAGCAGGCCCCAGAACCCCTCCACCTACGCCCTTAATTCCCCAGGCCACTCATCTCTTCCCCCTGTCCAACTTGACACAGTTTTTTTTAAATATATATATATATATTTTTTAATTGAATTTTTACAGAGAGGAAGAGAAAGGGATAGAGAGTTAGAAACATCGATGAGGGAGAGACATCGATCAGCCGCCTCCTGCACACCCCCCATTGGGGATGTGCCCACAACCAAGATACATGCCCTTGACCGGAATCAAACCCGGGACCCTTCAGTCCGCAGGCCAACGCTCTATTCACTGAGCCAAACCGGTTTTGGCTTGACACAGTTTTGAGTCCTTCCCCTGCTCCCGCTCCCACCCCAATCTTGGTAAGTTCGTTCAGGACACATCCTTTCCTCTCATACAATGGGGTGTGCAAACAGAGCCAAACCAGGGTGGTCTCACTGGTGTAGAGCAGAGTCAGCCATCACCTTTCATTTTCTGGAAGCTCCATTGGGTCCAGCCTGCCGGAGGTTTTTTGGCACCCACATCCTTTGGCTGACTCACGCTGGGCCTACAAGGCGCCTGGACAGCTAAATCACTTGTCACACGTGCTCCTGTTAAACCACATCTCCTTCAGCTTTCTACTTCTGCTGTTGTTTTGTTTTTACACATTTTCATGGGTGTTTTGAAGTTCAATAATTTGATCTACCCAAACTGCCAATCTTAGTTCCTGGTTGGCCGGGACTATGTGGAAGCAAACTGTGCTACGAAAAAAAAACAACACACAAAAAAAACACGCACTTTAGAACACACCCTGGACACAGAAACCCTCTGTCATTCTGAGACCATTGTGGTGAGGAGTGATTCAGACTCACTGCAGCTCCAGCCAGACTTCACAGATCTAAGAGGCTGTCTCGGATTTGAAGACGCCTTCTGTGAAGGAAAGGCCATGAGGCGGGTGTGGGCTGTGATGCTCTGCAGGAGCTGAGCACAGACGGAAGGAAATTGGAAGGGGATGTTTGTCTGGTTCCCCACAGCTCCCACCTTCCTCGGTCAGGGAGAATCGGGCCATTGTCTAGGTGGAACATTTGGCTTGTTTATCTTCTTAGGCCCAGCTTGGTACAAGGTTTCACTTAGTTTTTCTTCTACCCAAAAAAATGACCACAGGAAGGGGCTGACCTGCCTTTGGCAAATGTCCAGTTCATGCTCTCCTTCGCCATTTTTTTTTTTTTGCCTCTTTTCTGGCTTCTCACAGAAAATAAGAAGAGCAAGCTTCCCCTTCGGTTCCAGTAAAGGCAGCATTTAGTCATTCATTCATTCATCCATCCATCCATTCGGTACCTAATATGTGCCAGGCATTGTTCTAGGTTCTGGTGATCCTAAAGTGAAAGACACAGTCCCACACTGACATCCAGAGGTCACAGTTCGGAAGGAAGCTCAGCAATATTCGAGGCAGCACAAGGGCAAATGGAAGCACATGGAAGAGGCATTTGACCCAATCTGAGGAGGAATTAGAAAAGTTTTCTAGGAGAGGAAGCATATGGGCTGATCTTAAAAGTAGAGTAAAAATTAGCTGTGAACAATAATAATTATTAACTGTTATTAAATATTATTATAGTTTTCTTTAAGCATTTTCTATGTGTTAGGTACTGTTAAAATCTTATTTCATTTGACTCTTTATAACACCACTAAGAGAGAGCTGCTATAATTATTTCAACCTCACAAATGAGAAAAGTGAGATTTAGAAAGGCCAATTTGCTCACAGTTTGACTGGGAATAAATGGCAGAAGTGAGATTTAGACTCAGATTTTTCACACTCCAGAGTCTATTCATTTACCCACGGCTTCTGTGTGTGTTTGTGCATGTTGTACACTACACAACTCCAGTGATGTCCTGCTCTTAATGATGCATTATGCACAGGGAGGATATCCAGGCAGAAGACGCCTCCCTTACAGAAACATGAGAAAACAACCTGTATTTGGGAACTGGCTCTGCTAGCAGCTATATCAGGGGCAAAGGGATTCTCTGAAGATGGGCAGGGCCTTTGCACTCCTGGGGTTGCTTATGGAACTGGCTGCTGGTATCCTGGGACAGTTCCTGGGCTTTGTACTTGCTGTAGAGCCCTAATTCTTCCTTCTCACAGAGCTGTGGTAGGCTCAGCAGGCTGTGACATGGATTTGCACAAACATTTAAGTACACAGGATGCAAATGGTCTCAGGTCTCCAAACTGCTGTGTTCTACACATGGCAAACCATGCTTGGGCACCAGATATAACCTGACAAACGAATAAGTATGATAGCCATGCCACCTTGATTTCCTTCTAGGAGTAATTCCAGTAACAATGAGCAGCCCAAGGAACTGGGCATATCCAGAGTGAATACCTAAATGTGCCAGGAAACCATGATTTCTCTAATGCTCACATCTTTACAAGTCAGGCATTATTGTGACCCTTCACTTTGCTGATGAAGAAACTGGGGTTTAGAAATGTAGAGTAATTTACCTGAAGGGGTGAGGCCGGCCAGCCTATTGCCTGTGGCCCCTCCCCTTTTCTGCCTGGCCCAATAGGCCCTGATTGGGCTGGGGCGGCTGGACTCCACCCATGCCCGACTTCATGCACTGGTTCTTTAGTGTGTAATAGATGTCATGATTCTCTGGTGCCACAGCCCATATGTTTCTGTCTTAATGTCAGCCCACAGAAGAGGGCAGGGAACACTTTGGATGATTCTTAAAGCACCTGAAGGCATTTATTTGATGGGGTCTCTCTCTCTCCTTTTTTTCACAGATTTTTCTAGAACTGGGGTCCTCACTCAAATTTCAGGGGTCTCTCTCAGGTGGAGAGGCTGTTTTTAGACATGACTTTTAAGATATGCATGATTCTGCTGAAACAGGTTTGGCTCAGTGGATAGAGCGTTGGCTGGGGACTGAAAGGTCCCAGGTTCGATTCCGGTCAAGGGCATGTATCTTGGCTGTGGGCACATCCCCAGTAGGGGGACGTGCAGGAGGCAGCTGATCCATGTCTCTCTCTCATCGATGTTTCTAACTCTCTAACCCTCTCCCTTCCTTTCCGTAAAAAAATCAATAAAATATATAAAAAAAAAAGATATGCATGATTCTGAAAAAGAGGTTTCATGACAGTGTGTTCAGAAACTGTAGGCAAGGATTACAGAAAAGTGCCCCTGTTACTTTTAAGGAGCCACTGTGAGGGCAAGTTAAGCCAAGGTGGTGGGTGTGGCCAAGTCTGATATTTTCTGACCTTGAGTGTCTTTTTAAGCTTGGTCATATGTGTCATAGAGAGCTGGGATAGCTGAATGTAGGTGTCTTATTATATCATTTTCAAGTTTTGCTGAGACCTCAAAACATTTTTACAAAAAAGGAAAAGAAACACAGAGAGTCTGAGGAGGATATTGGGAATGGGGCCGTGTCCTTTTTCATCAAATAGGCTGCTAGTCAACCCCTACTTCTACTTCTAGGTTCACATGGGGAGGCCTGCAGTAGCCAATGAGTCCCCTGTTCCTCCCTGCCTCTCAAATCACTACAGCCTCCACTGGGACACAAAACATGGAACTACCATTGTCCCCAGACACAGCTGGCCCAGCTGCACTCACATCACCCCTTTTGGCCTTTGTCCGATTTAGGCAGAAGGTAAACACAGATCTGGCAAGTGAGTAGCAGGAAGGCCAGGTGCACTGAAATCCCAAAAGCAGAAAGATCCCATGCTGTGCTATGTTATAATGACAGTTTACCTAACCACAATCAAAAGGCAACTCTTTATCACTGGATTTGGACGCTCCCATTCAGGTGGGGAGCCTGGACAATTTTATGAATGGGTTCCTTTAATCAAGTGCAGGAGGTTCTAGGTTCTCAGTTAGGGAGGACCCCATGTCAGTCAGAAAATGTCACCTTCTAGATAATGTTTTATAGAATTGCATACCTGAAACCTATATAATTGTATTAACCAATGTCACCACAGTAAATTAAATAAAAAATGAAAAGAAAATGTCACCTCTAAAAAACAAAATAAAATAAAATCATATGTATAAACTAAAGTGACCTGTAAATGTGTTTCTGGAGTTATTCTAATATCAGCAAGATGACTAACATTTAACATAAATTGTGATTCAATTATTATAGTAGGCTTGAATTAATTCACCCAAGGTAGAGGACATTTGAAAAGTTTGAGACTGCTTAGCTTGTAAGCCATCTCTCTATTTGGGAGAACTCCCCACCGTGTAAATCAAAGCAAGCCTTGCCTTCCACTAGGGAAGTAGGAAGGTCTAGAGACTAACCTCTTAGGACAAGGGCAAATGTCCTTAATTAGGACAAAGGCAAATGACTTAGGCTGGCCAATCAGATGCTCTTGAGCGGGACTTTAAATTATGAGTAAATGAAGCAAAAATGAATGAAAAGTTAGGATCCCTGGCTCCAGTCAGGTTGGCTCAGTGGCTAGAGCATCAGACTGCACACTGGAGGGTCCTGGGTCCGATTCTGGTCAAGGCACATGCCTGGGTTGCAGGCTCAATCCCCAGCAGGGGGTGTGCAAGACACAGCCAATCAATGGTTCTTTCATCATTGATGTTTCTCTCTCTCTCTCTCTCTCTCTCTCTCTCTCTCTCTCTCTCTCTTTCTTCCCATTCCTCTCAGAAATATATAAAAATATATTTTTATAAAAAGAAAAAGAAAAGAAAAGTTAGGGATACCTGTATATTGGAAGGATCTGACTGAGGAACCCAGATTGAATTGTTTTTGCTAAAAGATGATCATCTTGTGTTCTTCTCCGTAGGCCCCTATCTTAATTTTGTTTGAATCTCCAAATTCTTGGTAGCTTTATAATCTCCTTTTTGTTTACAATAACCAGAGTTGTTTCCTGCTGCTCGCAACCAAGCATTGACTGTACATGTTTGGAATGCACAGTATCAAGTCCATTTCCAAATGTTGTCGGGATACCTAGATGATTACAGTCTGAAATACGCTGCACATGGTTAATGAGAGCACAGGCTTGAGTTTAAATCTTGGCTGCCATTTGCTAACTGGGTCATCTCTTGCGTGTTCCTTATCTTCCTAGGACATCTCAAGAACACTTTGTATATGGTAACTAAAGCCCATTTGAACAAGCACCCATAAACATACCAGTTTTGTTTTTTTAAAAAATATTTGTATTGGTTTTTAGAAATAAAGGAAGGGAGAGGGATAGAAAGAAACATCAATGAGAGAGAAACATCATTGATTGGCTGCCCCCTGCATGCCTCCTACCGGGGATAGAGCCTGAAACCGTGCATGTGCCTTGACCTCTTGGTTTATGGATTGATGCTCAACTGCTGAGCCATACCTGCCAGGCTAAACCTACCAGTTTTTAAAATCAGGAAGCAAAAAATGATTGCCCAAACCCTGAGGTCACTGGCATTGTTTTTGGAGAGAAGTCTAACAATTTCTGAAATCTCCTGCCACATCTCATCCCCTTTCAGAGAAACATGACTATTGTTCCTCTGTATTTGGGCCTATGTTTCGACCAAAGCTGTTTGGACCAAGGATTGATACCTGATTCAAAAGCTATCCTCTTAGGCCAGACAGCAGCCCATGAGATGTCCTGATACAAGTTTGTCAGAAAAGGAGCACCTTCTGCAGGTCGGTGTCGGGCTGACTCAGGTGAACTGCTAGAGATATTGAGGCAGTCAGAAAAAAGAGGCAGTAGGGATAGTCGTGATGCAAGTTGGAGTCTATAGTTTCAAGCAAAAGGTATCTGCTTCTGAGAGGCCAGCAAAATAAGGCTGACAACTGAGGAAGACAGTAAACAAGTAACTTAAGTACTTACCAGTACTGCCTATTTGTTTAGATAAGCAGGTACCTGTATTGTACCTGGCATATCAAATGCCAGTTGCTTTTCTTAATTTCCTGTTTTCTCACTTACTTCTCCTTATAACCATATAGCAAGCCCCACTGACTGAGAAAATCTGACTAGAACTCTGTTTCTTGCTATCCGTGGTAGACTGAATAAGCCCTCCCTCCCACATGTCTACAGCCTAATATCCAGAACCTGTAAATGTTACAGGATTTTGAAGATGTGGTTAAATTAAAGGTGTTGAGCCCTGGCCAGTGTGGCTCAATTGGTTGAAGCACTGTCCCATACACCCAAAGGTCTCGGGTTTGATTCCTGATCTGGACATACACCCAAGTTGCAGGTTTGATCCCCTTTCCAGGTATATAAGGAAGGCAACTGATCAATATTTCTCTCTTTCAAAAATAAATTTAAAAAAGTAAAGATTTTGAGATAGAGAGATGAGATTATCTAAGTTGGCCCAATTTAATCCCAAGGGTCCTTATTAGAAGAAAGCAGGAGGGTCAGAGTTAGTAGCTGGAGTTGTGACCATGGAAATAAGAAGTTGAAGTGATGTGAGGCAAGGGCCAGGTGGCAAGGATTGCAGGTGGCCTGGAAAACTGAAAAAGGCAATGGGATTCCACCCTGAAGCCTGCAGAAGGAACTAGTCCTGCAGACAGGACACTTGGCTAAATCCTAATGAAACTGATTTCAGATTTCTGACTTCCAGAACTGGAAGGTATAAGAGAGTGCACTTTTCTTGAGGAAGACAGAAAACAAGCATCTTAACAGTTCTGCCTATTCGTTTACTATTGTTGGAAGTTACCTGATCTTTTCTGAGGAAATCATTTCATTTTGCTAAGAGGAGATAAAGGGGGGGAATGGGATATTAGATTTTAAGTTAAAATAACACGGAAGTTGTCAATGGGGCCACAGTGACTCAGAGAATATGCCATAAGAACAGTATTTGTAGGGAGCAAGAATTTGACATTTTGATAAAAACACACAACATGAACAAAGATTGATGAGAGCCCTGGTAAAACTGAAACTGCACTTCACCCAGGCCTGTACACATCACTCCATCATTTTCCATTCATTCAAAATCTGTCTTGGAGCTAGATCTCTATGCTCTTATTAATTATTTTTTTTAAGGCATTCTCATCATTGTAATTGAGCACACTCCTGGGTGCCATCCTAGAAGTGAGTACATTAATGAACATATACAACATACTGAGCCAAGTACTTACACACATTAACTGGCTTTCAACCCTCCTATTATAATTTATTAGAGGCCCAGTGCATGAAATTGTGCATAGGGTGGTGGGAGGGCTGTCCTTCAGCCCAGCCTGCTCCCTCTCCAATCTGGGACCCCTTGAGGGATGTTCGACTGCCTGTTTAGGTCCAATCCTACTGCTTGTCTAAACGGGCAGTCGGACATCCCTCTCACAATCCAGGACTGCTAGCTCCAAACTGCTCACCTGCCTGCCTTCCTGATTGCCCCTAACCGCTTCTGCCTGCCAGCCTGATCACCCCCTAAGTACTCCCTTGCCAGCCTGATTGATGCCTAACTGTTCCCCTGCCAGCCTGTTTGCCCCTAACTGCCCCCTCCTGTGGGCCTAGTCACCCCTTACGGCCCTCCTCTGCATACTCGCTCTGATTGGCTGGTGAGCATGACAGTGGGTGTGGCTTGTGGGTGTAACAGAGGTATGGTCAATTTTCACATTACTCTTTTATTAGATAGAAATTTAGGCTACTAAGGGATAAAGAACAGCATGTATAAAAACCTAATTCTTATCTTTAAAATGCATTTACCTTAAAAGATGCTACATGAAGGGAAACTTTTTTTTTTTAAAGGCTTAATTTTCTTTGGCAGTTGAAAGCCTTTTGTGAGGAACTTGCAGAATGAACTGATTAAACAACTTGGAGTTTTATAGAGAAGAATTCTCACTTGGGTCTTTATGGAATATGACAGGTGAGCCTACTTGGCAGTGTTCTCTATCCTATCTAATAAAAGAGTAATATGCAAATTGACCATACCTCTGCTACACCCACAAGCCACGCCCACCAGCCAATCAGAAGCAGTATGCAAATTAACCCAACCAAGATGTCTATGGCCACAGAGAGAGCAGGAGGGAGGCTTGGGTTGCCCCTGGTGATGGAGGAAGCCAAACTTTCTGCACCTCCTGGCCAGCTCAGGCCTCTGCTTAAAGCAACAAAGTTTCAATGACTGTGCTAGCAGAAGGCTTGGCTTCGCTCCAGGCTACGAAATTTCAATTGTAGAAGATAAATAAATCCCAGATACAGGTCCTCCACTTGGGTCGCTGGGGGGGCGTGGCTGGCCTGCAAACTACCACAGGCCTCTCGCCCAGGCCACCCCACATCCCAAGGGAACACCCACCCTGATCCAGGACACTCTTCAGGGCAAACCAGCTGGCCCCCACCTGTGCACCAGGCCTCTATCCTATCTAATGAAAGAGTAATATGCAGATTGACCATCACTCCAACACACAAGATGACTGCCCCCATGTGATCAAAAGATCCTGCCCCCATGTGGACACAAGATGGCCACCACAAGATGGCCACCACAAGATGGCCACCACAAGATGGCCAGCAGGCGAGGACAGTTGGGAGGGACCAGGCCTGCAAGGGAAGGCAGTTGTGGGCAATCAGGCCTGCAGGGAAGGGCAGTTAGGGGTGACCAGGCAGCAGAGGAAGAAAGTTGGGGGTGACTGGGCCTGCAGGAAAGGGCAGTTCAGGGGGACCCATGCCTGCAGGGGTGGGCAGTTATGGGTGACCAGGCCTGCAGGGGAGGGCAGTTAGGGGCAAACAGTCTGGCCAGGGAGCAGTTGGGCATCAATCAGTCTGGCAAGGGAGTGCTTAGGAGGTTATCAGGCTGGCAGGCAGAAGCAGTTAGGGGCAATCAGGAAGGCAGGCAGGTGAGCAGTTGGGAGCCAGCAGTCCTGGATTGTGAGAGGGATGTCCAACTACCCATTTAGGCCTGATCTTACCTGCATGGATCGGGCCTAAACAGGCAGTCAGACATCCCTCAAGGGGTCCCAGATTGGAGCGGGAGCAGGCTGGGCTGAAGGATTCCCCCACACACACACCCACCCACCCAATGCACTGGGCCTCTAGTCTATCTATATAAAAGCCTAAGTGACCATCCCACTGTTCCATTGTTTACCTGGTTGTTATGATGTGCAATGACCACCAGGGGGCAGATGCTCTGACCAGTAGAAGAGGGAGCCCAATTCCTCGTGGAATCAGCTGTGGGTTAGGTTGCTGCTGGGACACTGTCAACCCAAATCTGCTTTACGCCCACCCCAGACCCAGAGAGGAGGGAGCCTGATTCCAGGGTGCTTCACCCAAGAACCACCCTCTCGCAATCTGGGACCCCTCAGGAGATAGCAGAGAGCCTGTCTTGGCCTGATCCATGCAGGCCAGATGAGAGACCCCACAGTGCACAAATCTGTTCACTGGGCCTTTAGTACTTAATAAAGAAACCTTTTGACATGGTGATTAGGATTATTCTGGCAAATACTGTATTGATCATTTTGATAATTACTGGGTTTTTAGTGGCAGATAAAAGAATCCACTGTAGCTACTTTTAACAGAACAGGATTGGAGCAGGGTATTTGGTAGCTCAGAGGTTTTCCAGCAGTGCCAGAGAAACAGGCGAGACTCCCACACAACCACCACAATTTCAGGAGAAATGCCCAACCATAAACAGGACTGTTCTCATGGAAACCCCATGCCGCTGCTCACCACTCAATACCTATGATGTTATAGGTTGGACACGGGAGCTTCTATCAAAGCTTCCTCACCCTCATGTTGCAAAAAGATGGGCCCGCCCACATGCAGCTGCCACTTTATTTGAATCATTGTCACCTTTCTGGGGCACATGTGCATCTGCTTGGCAAAACCTGGGTTCTTTGCAGGATCCTAGCTACAAAGGAGTCCAGGCACTGTGGGTCTTAGAAGGAGTTGGAATGGATATTGTATGGGTCAATCAATCCCTGGAATCTGTAACAACCTTATCACAGGTAATTTGTGTGACAGAATGGTGGCAATCATGACAATCAGAATGAAAATAATAGCATATTTGGAGGGCTTCCTATGTGTCCAGCACTGTGCTAAATATTCTATGTGCATGATCTCATTTAACCCTCAAAGCGAACCTGGGAGATAGGTACTGTTCATATCCTGGCATTATAAGTGAAGACACTGAAGCACAGTTAACAAACCTGCCCTAAGTCTCTAAGTGCAGTCAGGATTCAAACTCAGGTCTGTCTAAAATGCAAGTGTGTGCTTTCAACTAGAGTATTGATGATACTTTTTAAAATTATTATTATCTTTTTGGTCCATTTGTGAGGGCCAGCTTGACTAGCTATTATGTTCTCTAAGTTTCTGAAAGGCTTTTTTAAACATTGGGACACTGCTACTTGCTTGATTGGGGGAAAAAAAATATTAGATGTTCTGAATATGAAATGCAGGGGAAGAAGTACAGCTGACCTGTCTTGGGTTATATTACGTTTGTTTCAGATGTAAGGTGACCAGCCAATGATAGGAGATGAACCAAATGGAAAAAGTTCATTGCAAGAATTTACCTTTGAAGAGGATGGAAAAAGCATTAAATTTCCATATCTGGTACAGTCTATACAGGTTGCTTTATCTGAAGTGGAGTGGAGGAGGAGCGACCATTAAAAAGACTAACCTTCACTCTAGGCAAAACTTAAATGATTTTTTCTTTTTCTCTTTAAAAATTTTTAATTGAATTTTGGGGTGACATTGGTTAATAAAATTATTTAGAGTTCAGGTTCACAATTCTAAGACACATCATCTGTGTCAAGTCTCCTTCCACCCGCATTTATCTTCCTTTACCTTTTTTCACTTTCAACATTTCTAAAACCAGAGCCAGCCAGACAAGATGGGGCGTGTTCTGTTGTGAAATGATCCTGCTGCGCAGTGAGCCTCAGGGCTGAAGAGCAAGTGCAATTAACATTCCAAGGTGCGAATCACTTCCCACCGCAGGAACCCTGCAGCACCTTGTGGTGACTACAGAGGCTGGACTGAATGCCACTTTCTTGAGGGAAAGTGTCCACATTAAAGACTTACAGAAAAATTCTTAAAAGTGACAAATCCAAACATCGAATAGTGTGTAAGACACTGAATTAGAGGATGGGGAGACAGTTTCAAAAGCGCATGTGGCCCTGGCTGGGTGGCTCAGTTGATTGGAGCATTGTTCTGTGCACCAGACTGTTGGGGTTCCATCCCAGGTTCAGGCTCAAATGGAAGGCAGCAGATCCAGGCTTCTCCCCAACATCTATGTTTCTGTTTCTCTCTCTCTCTCTCTCTCTCTCTCTCTCTCTCTCTCTCTCTCTCTCTCCAACTTTTCCTTCTTTAAAAATCAGTAAAAACATATCCTTGGGTGAATACATCATGTAGTTCAGAATCTTCCTTCCATCTCTTGTTTCAACTTAAAAAAGAAAGAAAGAAAAAACTAAGATTCAAACCAGCTCCACTTTAGCCATGCTTTAATCTCCTTCTAAGTGTATGGCGTCCTGTTGAACTGAGGCCCACAGGGAACAGGGCCCAGCACATCCCTGGACCTCCTGGTATCTGGTTCTTACACAGTTCCTGTCCTGAACTGGCTTCCTTAAAGCTATTTTCTCTTTTGCAAACAGAGCAGTGTTTTCCAAAATGAACTATGGAAATACTTGTGTGGGTGTGTGTGTGCGCGTGCACACGCACACACACACACACACACGTGTACATACTTAAATAAACTTTGAATGGTATGTGAACAAATGTATTTTTATATTTGTTAGTCTAAATGTATGGCAAAAATATATTCTCAAATGTGCAATTGCTTATAACAAGGCTTAGAATTAGACAGAGAAGAATCAATGCAAGAAACTATATTCACCAAGTAGTTGTTAAATAAATAAATAAAATAGTACTCTACTTAGCAAAAACAAAACTTATTCAGGTGGTCCTCCAGTGATGGAAGTGTAGGAAAGGGTCAAAGGGAACAACTGCAGAGTTAAATGCCTACTCTGTCATTGTCAAGGTCGGGCAATCTTGAATGAGTCACTTCAACCTGCTCCCCACCCCCACTCCCCACCCAGTGAACTTCAGACTAAAATAATAGGAGAGACTAGGGACAGCGTTGGAACATGGCGAGTGTTTTTATTCCAGGAGCCCAGGGCTCCCCAAGGTGTCTCCGGCGCTGGCTGAGGGAGGGTGAGGCCAGCTGTCCAGGCTGCTGCCTCCTGAAACGTCAGCCAAAGCAGCTTCTTTGGTTTACATATCAAGCTTCTAACAGAAGTTGCTTTGAAAACAGATTTTGTTTATCCTCACCCGAGGATATGTTTATTGATTTTGGAGAGAGAGGAAGGGAGAGACAGAGTAGAAGGGAGGAGAAGAGAGGGAGAGAGAAACATCAACATGAGAGGCAAACATTGATTGGTTGCCTCCGATTCAGGCCCTGAGTGGGGGTCAAACCCGCAATCTAGGTTTGTGCCCTGACTGGGAGTCGAACCCACAACCTTCTGGTGTACAGGACGATGCTCCAGCCAACAAAGCCATTGGTCAGATTTTACTAACTTTTTTAAGGTCTGAAAATGTTCCTCTCAGCCTGAAAGGATAATAAAATATTATATTTTCTTTTTATAAACCATAACTAACCAAAAAGCTAATGGTATTTACATAAGCTCACTAAGAGGAAGGCTTGTTTCAGGAATTGGGGCCAAATTTTAACAGATAACATGCTTTGATCATGTACTGTATACGAGGCACTGTGCTTATATATCCATTGAAAAACCAAAATGACAACAACAAATCACCACCATGAGGAACATTTATCATAGATTAAATTTTCGAGATAAGAACACTAAGGCTCAGAGAGGTTATGCACTTGCCTTAGGGCATCCAGTTATTTAATGGTCAGGATACAAGTCCAGGCAGTCTGACTCCAAACCCTTAACTTGTATTGCTGTGTTTCCTCCAGGCAGGGGAGAGTGGGGTGCCCCAGTCTGAGGGCCCAGCATCCTCTAAGTTGTTCCCCCAATATATGTACTTAGAGTCTAAGTGCTTTCCAGTCCTGGGTTGGAGCCCGGCCCCTTGGCTTGATTTCACGTGCAGCTGTTCCGCACATTTGCAGTCACCTTGCCCTCATGACTCAATTTCCAAAGACTCGACCCCTCCAGCTGGTTGGTGGTCGTGCTCCAGGCATGCTGCTTTCAGCCAGAGCATGTGTGGCTTCTGTTTCATGGTACAGACTTTGCTGTGAAGTTTATCTGTGTGGGGGCTCATTGCCTCCGTGCAATGAAATTACTCACATTCAGGAGTAAAATTCTCTGGGTGCTCCAGCTAACTCCCTGGTTCACATTCTGGGGACCTACTTTCTGATCAGCAATCACATCCCTGCTCCTGCTGTCACTTGTTTTCCTTTTGCCCAGACTTGGGACTCACTGGAACACATTCTACTGCCGCTGGGGGGTGCAGGTGGGGGAGTGGAGAACCCCCTTTGAGATTTCCAAAGTGTTTCTCCCCCCTCCCCCCCCCCCCAGCAACCATGGAGAGGACCCAAAAACCGCTCTAAGGCTTTACAAGAAATAAACTCATTGATTCCTTGTAACAACCCTATGAGGTAAGTACTATCATTATCCCTGTTTTACAGAAGAGGAAACTGAAGCACAGGGGGTTGGGAAACTTGCCACAAGGTCCCTTGACTAATGAGTGACAGATCTTCTATTCAAAACCAGAATTGCCTGGCTCCAATGTCTTACCCACCACGTGCTGACACTTCCTAACGGAAGGGGTTAACAAAAAATAACAGTTAATGAGAGGTCGAGAGGTCGGGAGTTGAAAGCTGTCTTGTTTATGGTACTGCAGAGCTTCCCAATGCCGCTTAACAACATGCCTCCTGGTTTGTGCTGCTTCATTGTAGTACCTTCTGCATCTCCCCCAGAGTAGGGGTCTTGTGTAGAGGATGCCTGAATTGATACTCTGCTCATATTCTTCAGATCTTTTGATCATTTTGGTAACTTCTCCAGTTTCAAGTGTGCTTTTGTTGCAATGGCCTGCACCAGGGACTGTTCTCTGGGGACCTGCCAAGGGGGCTGCTGGAGCGAGCCACTCTTCCTTCAAGAGCAAGGTTCTGGAGGTGCCTACTAGTTTCACCCGCCTGGGGTAGCCCTTAGCCAATGCCAGTGAGTGGGGAGTGTGATTTCCTGCCTTCAGCTGAAACAGACTCAGGTGTGACTTGCACTCCAGAGTTCCCTGCAGCATAGGGCTGAATGGCAGCCTCTGTGATTTCTTCCCTTCCTCTCCCCACTCCCCGTCCCTCCACTCCCCTACTCCTATAATGAGAGCTCTTCCTTAATAAATCACTTCAATTCTCTTGGGAGCTCTTCCTTAATAAATCACCTCAATTCCTCGCCTTTGGTTCTGGGAAACCAAAGCTCAAAAAAGAGCTTAAAAAAAGAAACATACCTTGAAGGTTAAAAGGAACAGTTAGCCCTGTTTTCAATGTAATACTACAAAGTTCCTTCTTAGCATCCTGAAGGATTTAATGCTCACCTTAGTATTTCATTTAATTCTCATTCATCTTTTTAAGAGTTATGGTATCCAATTTTTATGTTGCTCTTTCATTTCTTTGAAAGGATTCTGCAATTCTTCCTCTTTCTAGAGGCTAATTGGTAAGGACTCCCTTAAACAAGGATTAAGAAATTGTGTTGCACACTCTTCTCCCCTCATTGCCTTTGAAGAAACAGCATTGCATATTGTTCTCAATCCCCCAATACATGTACTTAGACATAGACAATCACACACACTTGCACATGTGCACACATGAACAGAAATACACACATACCGTATGTGCCCACACAGATCATGTACATGTATGCATGCAAAAATATACACAGATGCACCGCAGTTAGGATAGTCTCCTGCCTGCCTGCCTGCCTGCCTAAGCAGGTCTGTGAGATATTTCTGATGTCTCCTTTACTTGTATAGCTTCTCAGCAGAGTAGGAAGGACTGATGGCTGTCAACAGACTGTCAAATCTGATTTTGAACTAAATGACATCTTAAATTTAATGAGAAAAATAGAAGGGATTGAGGAAAAAAGAAGGCAAGTTGTAAAATTTGGGGGGCAGCTTTTTAAACATTTAAAAAAATTTATTGATTTTTAGAGAGAGAAAGGAAGGGAAAAAGTTAGATAGAAAAAGCGATGAGAAACATCATCAATTGGTTGCTTCCTACACGCCCTCTACATGGGATCAAGCCTGAAATGCAGGCATGTGCCCTGACCAGGAATCAAATCGTGACCTCTTAGTTCCTAGGTTGACTCTCAACCACTGAGCCACACCAGCCAGACTGAGGCACCTTTTAAACACACCTGACCTGTTCAAACATCCTAAAAGTTTTTCTAAAGTCTAAGGAGGCAAATGAAATTACCTTTAACTAACTGTTTAGTGTGGCTGATGTAATTAATCACACTTATGATACAGTAGATTCTGAACAGAGCTATCCAGAGTGGGCAAAATGTAGGTTTACAGTTGTTTGTATGGACAACAATACAATAATTAATAAATAATAATACAAGAATAAACTGTTTCGCACACTGACAACTATAAACTTACTTTGCCCCACCCTATATTTATTATGTTGCTTGTGCATTTTTAAATGCTTTGAAGACCCCTGGGTGTATACTTATGTTATGGAGGATAATTTTACCCTTTAAATAATACAGAAGTCTATAGTTGCTATATCTGTTTTTCTGACACATTGCTGATCATGTAAAAAAAATTATTAGCTTCATGGTCCTGAGTTAAGAATATTACTTCCAATTATTATACTGTTTAAATGAGAAATTTTTATCTTATGACATTTTACTTAAACATATTTTATGGTTAGAGTGTTTTGGTTCAAATCTTGGTTCTAACTTTCTACTGTGAATCTGTCCCTCTTTAAATTTTTACTCTCCTGATCTATGAAGTAGAGATAATAATAATTAGTTCACAGGGTTGTTGCCATGTTGCCTGTAAACTACTCAGCATAATGCTTGGCAGCATACAAGAGGGATGATGATATTGATGGTGATGGGAATTTCTCACGTCCTATTTCCCCTTCTCTGTTTAAACTTTTTTCTCTCCATATGACTCACACCATTCCTCCTCTCACTCTGAGCATTTATTTCATTACTCACTTTTTTAGTATTTTGATCATTATCACTCATAGTCCCTCTTTATATCATGATGGGGTATTTGATAATAATTCATTTAATAAGTTAATGATACAGTTTCATGCCCTATGGACTTAGACTGTCTGTGTAAGTCAGAGAGGCAAGTAAAATGAAGGGGGTAAAAATAAACATGCTTCCTAAGAAATTCACCTAAATTCAATTAGTGAACCCCTCCTGTGTTTCTAGTTCTGTGCTGGAGAAGCCTATGTCCTGAATTTAGGTGATATCACTACTTTAAAGGGACCACTTTTTAATTCTGTAATATAGTGACCATACCTATGAGAACTTTGCTTAGAAATACATCAGAACCGTAAACTTATTCTCACCACTTTGGGACTCTACTGCATAGGAGTGAAGGGGACCAAAAATGAACCATTTACTTCAGAAGTGACAACCTCAGCATTTAGCAAAGTGTGATATTCATGCTTTATACTGAAGGTTTTTGTTCATTCATGCTGTGTTAGGGTAATATTGTAGGGTTCTTTTTCGTCTTTTTGGTGGTGGATAGTTGTAGCACTTCCTTTTGTTTAGTTTCGTTTTGTTTTTGTTTTGTTCATCCTCACCCGAAAATATTTTTCCATTGATTTTTAGGGAGAATGGAAGAGAGAGGGAAAGACAGAAACATCAATGTGAGAGAAACACATGGATTGGTTGCCTCCTGCATGAGTCCTGACCACAGCTGGGGCCGGGGAGAAGCCTGCAACCAAGGTACGTACCCTTGACCAGACTCGAAGCTGGTGACCCTTTGGTCTGCAGGCCAACGCTCTCTCCACTGAGCCAAACTGGCTAGGGCTGTAGCACTTCTTATAGTCTTTGATGAACTGATGTGATGCAATGGAATTCCCTAAAAGGGGGTGCAGTGATGTATGCCAAACTTATTTGGCCACAGCACCCTTTCCTGAGGAGCATCACTTAAACGAGAACTCCATAGAACATACCCCGAGAAATGCAAACCTGTTTTTCCCTTGGACCTGTATGCTGCCAGGAATCTGGTTTATCTATTTTGTTATGTGGACACATGCATTTTCCACAAGGGTGACTTTTACTGTCAAGATGATTTTTAAAAACCTAAAAGTTCTCATTTTTGGTAATTAATTGTGAGATGGATATAATTGTAGTCATCATTTCATGATACATGTATGTCAAATGTGGTATACATTAAGTTTATACAGAGTTATGTGTCAATTATAATAACATGGGGGGGGGCAGTAAATTTTTTTGTTGTTGGTAGAAGTCCAAAAAACCCCTGCCAGATGAATTAAGCATTAAAGAGACAAACTACCATGTCCTAGTGTTATAGGAAGAGGTGAATCTTAGGAGGTGCTACTTCTCTCCTACCCCTTCCTAAGAAATGCTTCCTAAGAAATTCACCTCAATTCAATTAGTGAACCCCTCCTGTGTTTCTAGTTCTGTGCTGGAGAAACCTCTGAGGACCAATAAATATAAAACACTGCGCTAAGCACCTAACATAAATTATCCTAATTACTTATTACAGCACTGCTACATGTTGTCATTCCCATTTTGTGATTTAAAAAATCAGAGGTTAGACAAAGTCAAGTAACTGATTTGAGGGCAGTTATCTGGCAGGTCTGGATTAGGTTCAAATCTCTTGCACCAAAGCCCATGGCCTTAAACAATAAAAGGAATGAGGGGAAAACACGAGTGTTTATAAGAGGACATCTGGATATTCTCTCCCCTTCAGTGGCTCTAGCTGCCTGGATTGAAAGCAGGTCAGATTCCCCCCAGGTGTATGGCCCAAAGTAGCCATGTTCACTTCTCCTACCTTAGGGCAGGTCACTCAATGATAACAGCTGGTAGCTCCAAGCACTGTTAAGATCTTTACAAGCATTATCTTGCTTGAAACTCAGTCCAACGCTTGACCCCATTTTACAGATAAGCATAGGTTCAGAGAGACTCATTTGCTTATTCATGGCCACGTACTAGCAGAACTGCCTTTCAAACCCAAGTCTGACCTGAGTTCAAGCCACATACTTAGCCCTCTTTTCTATACTGCTCTCAAAGCACTGTATGACAAAATGAATAGTTTGGATCTTAAATGTGTCCTTTAAAAACCTGCCAAGTCTCTGAACTAAAACTGGAAGAAGATAGAAATATTAGTTCTTTCCCTTGTCCCAGATATTTCCAAATTGTGAACATTTGATTTTTCTTGGTGGAGGGGTTAGGGGGAGGAAGCGAGGACTATGTAGCATCTAAATTTCAAACCTGTTTGGTGGGAATTCCACTCTTTGGAAGGTCTCGATGGCCCTGCCATCAGAAGCTTAAAAGAGGCCAGATATCCCCTGGCCTGCCTCTTGGCTCAGCCAATGGGATGCTCCATCTGGCAGTGATGGCCATAGAGGGAGTGATGATGCAAAGACACAGGCACCCTCAGAAAGTACTACAGTAGTTGCTGAGAAGTGGACTGGCCAGTGGCCGTGGCCATGAGTAATGTTCCTGTGTCACATCTTTGGCTGGGTTTTCTGCTGACTCACTTCCACTGGTTCCTGGCTATTTCCTGGGTCCAGTCACCCAGTATCCCCCACTATTCTGTGAACCACCAATATCCTTCCTGTATACTCCCCCTCTGCTTAGTTAAACTGCAGGTGGTTTCTGATGTGTGCAACCAAGAACCTGACATGCACAACATTATTCACACATTTGGAATAATATAGTTGAGACCAAAAATAAACTTTTGTCTTAGACTATATATATATATATATATATATATATATATATATATATATATATATAAACATATTTTTATTGATTTCAGAGAGGAAGGGAGAAGGAGAGATAGAAACAACAGTGATGAGAGAATCATTTACCAGCTGCCTCCTGCATGCCCCCTGCAGGGGGATCGAGCCAGGCACCCAATTATATGTCTGAACTGACCATAATTGAACCCGTAACCTTCTGGTTCATAGATCATGCTCTATTTTCTACTGCCCTCCTAGATTCAGCTTAGACTTCAGCCAATCTGGCTGCGTTTTGCATTTTCTGACCCAAATATTCACCAGCTTCCTCTAATGCATAGAGATAAATGGAATTTTTGGTTCCATGTATCTTGAGTTGTCCACTTGGGAGTACTTCCTACAGTCATGAGCTTGTTTCCCACAGCTCCCAGCTCTGCTAAGGACTATGGCTCACTCCACAGAGGTCTGCTAACTCCAACTCCAGGCCTGACTGAATCCTTTTGATAGGAGAAAGGTCTAGTCCTCTCTTCACAGGCCTCACTGGACGGGAAAGGGACAGGTCTCCTTCCCCTTCGCCATAACCACCCCAGACTATTCAGATGGAAACAATTTGCTTTACTGGCATGTTGGGACAATTGCCAAAAGAATTAAAATTTAGTAGAGGAGAAATTAAAGCTTGTGGGGGATTTGACTGTTCCAGAATAACTAGAGAAGGTAGCACAGGGTTAGACCTTCACTGGGTGGGATGGAGGGTTCTCCTGAGGTCTGGCCCTGCGTCTAGCTCTCTCAAGCATCTTGACTACAAGACTTTTGGGAAAACCACTTCACTTCACTGGAAACCATCCCTTTCTCCCTCCAGACAATTCCTCAATCACTCTGGGGAACTCAGCAGGACTCCCAGCCATGCTTAAACAACCACATCTACAAACCTGGCAGAGCTCGGAGGAGTTGGGGAGGGGTTCTGGCTGTCCACGCCCTCTGGCAGGGCGCCCCCCCCCCCCGGGGGGGGGGTGGGGCTCATCAGTGTCCCATTATCTTTTTTTTTTTATTTTCTTCAACGGCAGCTGCAGCAGACACGACTGTGTCAGTAACTTTGGGACATGTTAGATCAGATGCAATAATCTCTTTCAACATAGTCATTAATTAAAGAGGAAATTTCACTAATGGGTGCTTCCTCTTTCCCTTAAAGTCCCTAGGTTTCATTATAATGCAAGTAGGGTTCAGTCTCTTTCTCATTTTGCCTAGTAGAAAAATGGAGCGTTATTTAAAAAAATAGTTTTGTTGAGGTGTAATTCATGAATGACATGATTTGTCCATTTAAAGTGTATAATTCAATGGCTTTTAGTATATTCAGGATTGTGCAGCCATCACCACAATCCAATTTTAGAACATATTTTTCACCTCAAAATGAAACCCCATTCCTCTTGACCACTTTTCATTTCCCCCCAACTCCCCAGCCGTAGGTTACCACTAATCTACTTTATTTCTCTATGGATTTGCTTTTTATAGACATTTCATAGAAATGGAATCACCCAATATGTGGTATTTTGTGACCAGCTTCTTTCACTTAGCATAATGTTTTCAAAGTTCATCCATGTTATAGAATGTGTTAGTACTTCATTCTTTTTTATGACTGAATAATATTTCATGGTATGAATATACCACATTTTAAAAATCCATTTATCAGTTTATGAATCCACTTTTTGGCAATTATGAATAACTAGAGGACCAGTGCACAAAATTGAGCCTGGCCTGCACCTTCTCACAGTCTGGGAGCCCTCAGGGGATGTCTGACTGCCAGCTTAGGATGATGCTACAAATATTCATGTATAAATCTTCTGTGCACATGTTTTTTTCATTTCTCTTGAGTATATACCCATGAGTGGAATTGCTGGATCATATGGTAACTCTATGTTTAATCTTTTGAAGAACTGCCAAAATGTTTTCTCAAGTGGCTGCACTACCTTTATTATACATTCCCATCAGCAGTGTATAAAGGTTTCAATTTCTCCACATCCTTGCCAAAGTTTTTATCTTTTGTATTACAGCCATCTTAATAGGTATGCAGTGATACCTCATGTGGTTTTAATTTGCATTTTTCTGATGGTTCAAAAGGTGGTGAGCATCCTTTCTAGTGCTTATTGGCCATTTGTATATATTTAAAGAAATGTCTATTTAGATCCTTTGCCCATTTTTTAATTGGGTTGTTTGTTCTGTTGTTGTAAGAGTTCTTTATATAGTCTGGGTACAAATCTCTTATCAGATATATGATTTGCAAATGAAAAATTTTCTTTCTTTCTGTGAAGTTGTCTTTTCACTTTATTAATGGTATCTTTTGAAATTCAAACAAGTGTGGCCTCTCAAATCTATTCCATGATCTATGTTTGTTTTTATGCCAGTACCAGTAGTTACCTTTTAATCATGATTGCTGTCTTTCTTACCCTTAGAGGAGCTCCTAGTTGGCTGATGGCTTGTTAACAACTTACTAGTAGTCTTGGAATGAGAATAAGGCCACAGAAAGAAGGGGATGTAGCCGCTTCTTTGCTACGCCTGTTCTTGTGCTGCTCTCATCTCTCCAAGAGAGGGATCTACGGCTTTGAAGTGTTATCAGAGATGCCTTTGTTCACTTACCCACTTGTAACACATTGTGCAGTTTATGTGTATCTAAGTGGACATATAGATTATATTATCTAGATTCAAATAAACTACATTTGCTGAGCCTTTCTGCAAAGGCCAGAGCTGTCAGTGTACACTAAATATTAAAACACATACACACAATAATGATGGAGAGAGTGATTAACATTTTTTTTTACAAAAACATGCTATGGAGGGGGCATTTTGAAAATAGATCTTTAAATATTTCATAGTTACGTGGTTTGTTGCCAAAAAATATAAGTATGCACCTACAAAAACTCTGATAGCTGCACACTAAATAGCTAAAACTTGGAGATTAAAATTTATAACCCATTTAAGGTTAGAAGAAAATGGTTTAGTGGTTCTTGAACCCATTTGTTAGTTTAGAAAAACAACCAATTGACCTCAGGAAAAATGGATATGCACTAACTGCATTGCAAAAGCAGCCACACGCTTGCAGAATTAGTAAGGCTGAAAAACTAACTACATTACATAGTAAGCACAGCCAATGACAACTTCTTCCATTTGTGTGTATACCTGTTTATCTTTTAGAGGGAACTTCTCAGGTATGGTTGACATTCAAGTAGTAACAAAACAAACTTAACTTTAGAACCAGAACTTTGAAAAGATCTATAAATCAAGATGCTGGAAAATAATCAAACAAGTCCAATCACAATGCTCTTAGTAAAAATATTATTCTAAACAACATGAATAATATTTTATGCTTTATAATATATTAAATACCATTAATAATATTATTAATATTAGACATTTTAGTGAGAACAAAAGCAATATGTTCTTAAATAAAGTACATAATATTTTAGATTATGTGTAGAATGTTTAAGCAAATAGATCTACTGGTATACTGGGCATAGGGACTTAAAGTCTTTTTTTGTTTTCCATTTTTTTCTTTTTTTTTTTAATTGATACTATCAGAAATAGGCCTTCATAAAAGTCTAGGTACCACTGGAGTAAACTATTACATTATAGAACAAAATGACACTATAACTTGCCAACAAGCAGCTAGAGTGAATAGCATTTCTCAAACTCATCTAGCCATGAAACATTTGGAGAGATGAGTGTTCCAAGGAACCTTCTTTGGACAATGCTGAATGATAGTTAAGAGTGTAAATGTGCGGTCAGACAGAGCTGGATTCATCATATATTACCAGCTTCATCATATACTAGCTAGTTCTTACTAAATCTTTTTAAACTTTTGTCTCCTTTCCTGTAAAATAGAGCTAGTACTATCTATCTCATGTGCTCTTAATAACTTTAAAAATGATATTGTATGTAAGTGCTTAGCATAGTGCCTGACGTCTCATAAGCACTTCTTGAAAGGAAACTTCTAGTATTCTGTCACCTATGATAGTTATTTAGAGACCTGTCTTATCTTTCATATCTATACTTCTCCAGGGCAAGGATTGAAACTTGTATTACAAGTGCCATCTAACACTTAGCTGCAATAGATATTCATGAGTGAATAAGGAAATGAAAGATAGAAGCAGAATTCTCTGAAGCTAAAGAGTGGGAGATTAAGCCCTGGCAGAGTAGCTCAGTTCGTTAAAGCATTGTCATGATATGTTAAGATTGTGTGTTTGATCTGGGCACTTACAAGAATCAACTAATACCAGTCAGTATGGCTTAGTGGTTGAGCATTGATCTATGAACCAGGAGGTCATGGTTTGATTCCCCATCAGGGTCAGGGCACATGCCTGGGTTGCAGGTTTGATCCCCAGTGCGGGTGGGTGGGTGCAGGAAGCAGCCAATCAATGATTCTCTCTCATGATTGATATTTCTGTCTCTCTCCCTCTCCTTTCCTCTCTGAAACCAATAATATATATATATATATATATATATTTAAATATATATATTTAAATATATATATATATATATATAAAAGAATCAACCAATGACTGCATAAATAAGTGAAACAACAAATTGATGTCTCCCTCTTTCTCAAAAACAATCAATTAAAAAAAAAGAGTGGGAGATTAAGTATATTATCCAAGACTAGAAGAAAAACATTAATTTCTTAGCAGTTTGTAACTCACCTATTAATAACTAGACCAGAACACTTGCATAGGATGGGTCCTCATAGCAGCGTTTGTTATCTAGGCAGTGATAACAATTAGTAAGTAATTAATTGTTTATAGCTGCTCTTATTGGATTAATTGTTCAAAACAAATTTATTATGGTTCTCCTGCAGTTTGGTATTGCTGGGAGCTGGAAGCCTAAGACACCTGAAATGAAGCAGGATGACTATGAGTGTCTTAAAGGTCAGGGAAGCGAGGACTGAAGTGGCCAGGGAAGTTCAGCCATGGGAGGTTAAGCTAGGCTTCCTTCCACCCCAGCTTTGAGATATATCTGACAAATAAAAGTATAATATATATTTAAAGTGTACATGATGATTTGATTACCACAATAAGGTTAATTAACAAATCCATCACCTCAGTTACTTATATTTGTTGAGAACGCTTAAGATCTACTCTCTTAGCAAATTTCAAGTATATAATACAATATTATTAGCTATAATAATTACACTGTACATTAGACACTCAGAACTCATTCATCTTATAAATGAAAGTTGGTGCCCTATGACCAACATTTTTTGGCTTTCCCCTCCCTCCCACCCCTGGCAGTTACCATTCTACTCTGTGTCTATAAGTTCAACTTTTTTTAGAGTTCACATATAAGTAATGCATACTGTATTTGTCTTTCTCTGGCTAAGGTAGGCTTTAAAGGATTAACAGAAGATAAATTATTTCAGGCCCAGATGAAAAGAGTGATGGCACTCTTTTTACTTTTTTTTTTTTTAATATATTTTTATTGACTTCAGAGAGGAGGGGAGAGATAGAAACATCAATGATGAGAGGGAATCATTGATTGGCTGTCTCCTGCACACCCCCTATCGGGGATCGAGTTTGCAACCCAGGCATGTGCCCTTGACTAGAGGCCAATGCTCTATCCACTGAGCAAAACTGACTAGGGTGATAGAGTCCATTTCTATCTCTCATTTTTCTTAGTGCCTGTCCCCCCATGTTCCTATTACAGTGTTTGGTTGTAATAGTCCTAATAATACTCCTCCTTTTCCTGATGACATACTTATTTAACAATAACTAATGCCAACATCATCAGTCTCACATAGGCCTCACCTGCCCAGTTTTGGGGTGGTATTGCATTCAGAGAAAGAACATAGCAACCCAAGTGAAGGTAATTCCTATGTACGTTGTTCAACTTACAACCCACAGCAACACTTTGGAAAGTCACCTCCCCTTCCATTCCTCTAGGTCTCCATTCAGTAGCTGCTTACACCCCTTTCTCTATTTCTTACTCTCCACTGGTATTAGTCAGGGTTGCTTTCAGCTGCATATAACTGAGACTTGTATGCACATGCTTAACCAAATGGAGGTTTCACTTTCCTTTTGTAACAGAACTCCAGACGTAGGCAGTTCAGGGCAGGTATCCCTGCTTGAGGAAGTGTCAGGAACCCAGCCTTTCCCTAGTGTCCATCTTCTGCAAAGTGACTGTGTCACTTCTAGGCTTTGAATCTGTCTTCTCAAGGGGAAGAAGAATGAAAAGCAAATGACAAAAATTTTGTGCACGCCAGTGGAGGTTTCGCTTTTGTTTTTATTTTTTAAAATCAGGAATATAGTAATGTTTCGGAAATTCCACTCAGTAGAGTTCTAGTTATATCTCCTTGGCAGAACTGGGTCGAATGGCCATCTTTAGTAGTAAGGATTCTTGTTTGTTCATTTTTAAAATATATATATTTTATTGATTTTTACAGAGAGGGAGAGGGATAGAGAGCTAGAAACATGTGTCAGCTGCCTCTTGCACACTTCCTACTGGGGATGTGCCCGCAACTAAGGTACATGCCCTTGACCGGAATCGAACCTGGAACCCTTCAGTCCACAGACCGATGCTCTATCCACTGAGCCAAACAAGTTAGGGCTTGTAATTCCCCGCCCCCCCAAAAGTAGACACATATTCCCTCAGGACACAATTGGGGGAGAAAGGAAAGAATGATAGTTTTACTGATTTCTCTCTACCAAATTGCTCCTTGAACTTCCTCTAACTCCGCTCTCTGCTTGCCCTCTCTTTCTACTGCTATTTTTTTTTCTTTTAAGATTAAAGTGGACTTTTTCTCTTTCAGCTTTCCCCATCTAAGAAATAGCTACCATGCCTTAACCAGTTTGGCTCAATGAATAGAACATTAGCCTACGGACTGAAGGGTCCCAGGTTCCATTCAGGTCAAGGGCATGTACCATGGTTGCAGGCACATCGCCAGTAGGAGGTGTGCAAGATGCAGCTAGCTGATGGATGTTTTTTTTCCCACTGATGGTTCCACCTCTCTATCCCTCTCCCTTACTCTCTGTAAAAAAATCAATAAAAAATATATGTTTAAAAAAGAAATAGCAATAAAGTTGAATAATTGTTCATATTTCAAAAAAGAAAGAAAGAAATAGCTGCCATATGCCAAGCACTGTGACAGCCTATAAAGCAAGTACTTTTATCATTGTCTCACTTATAGATGTGGAAGGGGGGACAGAGTGGTGAGTTAACTTGCCAAGGTCACAATACGAGTAAGAAATAGTGCTGTCATTTGAACCCAGACATCTTAGGTGGAAACTGACTCTGAGATGGAGATTTTTAGACAAGAAGTTCACTGTGAAGTGCCTTCAGAATTAACATCTGTCAGGGAGCAAGAAAGCAGGATTGGCCAGAGGGAAAAGTTAAACTAAGAGAGTTGCAAGAAAGGCTTCAGTCAATCATACAGGGGGCTTTGGAGTTAAGAAGGCCCTTCAGAGTAGTCTCACCTTGAGGCAAAGGGGCCATGTCTTTATACCCTTGAAGAAGTGGGGGTTCCCTAGACTGAAGAGGGGGTATGCCTTTGGGTTATGTGGTTCTTTTCATCTGATAGCAATTTCTGGAGAGGGTCTCTCAGACTGTCAACTGCTTATACTCCTAGCAGCATGGGCAGGGATGGGAAATGAGGGTTTCATCCCTGAAGTGGACATCATGGCATCTGATATAGTCCATGTCCCTCCTTGTTTAATAGCACCTCTATCACTTCTTGATGATCAGGATCAATTATTCCTGCCTAGATGATAACTCCTTTCCTTAACTGCTTGTGTCTTAGTACAAGCACCCCAAAGTGACCGGGAGGCAGCCATAATTGAAGTCAATGGGACTATTGTTGTGGAACAGTCCTTTGGGACCCAGGATTTCTAGACCTGCAGAGTCCAGGATTGGGATGGGAAGCACAACTTTTCCAAGCAGATCATTGGAGACGATGTTAAGCAGGGCCACTCCTTCCATCACTCATCTCCAGGATCCATGAATTCTGCCTAGTGGGGACATAGCACTACATAATGGTCATTGATTAGGGTACATTCTGAGCCTGGAGAATGTTATCTGTTCCTCTCAGGGAATCATCTTTAAGCTGGTGCTCAGCTGAGTCTTCAATAGGTCATTCCATCACCATATTGGGCCAGCAGTTTCTGGCTGCTGTGGTGTGTTTTAGGACCAATAGACATCATGGTCATGCACCCACTCCTGCACACAGCTCTTTAGCTGTAAGGAGGTTTCTTTGGCCCAATGCTGTTATATAGGTTCCTGTGTCAGTGGATCAAATATTCCGTTGGCCCTTAGGCAGTAGTGCTGGCTAAAAACGAACAGACAAACATCCCCAAAAGAACCCAGGGAAAGCAAACTCACACCTAGAATGTGTGTCTATAGGAATCAAGATGAATTACTCTTCCATCCAGGGTGAAAGAAGACAACTTGCCATGATCTGGCTGGCTTGTTTCTTGAGGGATAATAGTGCTATATCAGGACTCTCTTTTGGTCTCTGTTGCTGTCTGTCAGGTTGGGCACTTGGTGACATCAGGAGCTACACCAGTCATGGTGAGTGGGAACCAGTGCTACTAGGCCTATGCATAGTTTCTATCACTGTGACAATGGCTCCTCGGTACACTCATTCTAATCTCTGATGTTTTTCTCTCAGGGGATTCAGATTTTTAAAAATGTAGAATCTTATTAGGTTGGCAGGGCAGTCAGAAGCTTCCACTTGGCCTTCCCCACTATGACAGCTCTCACCCCACAGAGAAAGCTTCTGCCAACTAAAAATAAACCAACAAACAAACAAACAAATTTGGCTAAATAAAAAAATATAAAAACATATTTAAAAATAAAAATGTATACTAAAATAATAAGAAAATATATTAAGAAAATATATTAAAATATTAAGAAAATATATTATAAATAATAAAATATTTTTTATTGGTTTCAGAGAGGAAGAGAGGAGACACAGAAACATCAATGATGAGAGAGAATCATTGATCTGCTGCTTCCTGTATGCCTCCTCCTGAGGATTGAGCCTGCAACCTGGGCATGTGCCCTAACTGGGAATTGAGCCATGAATTCATAGTTCATTGGCCGATGCTCAACCACTGAGCCATACCAGCCAGGCCAGGGATTGTGACTTTTTATAGGGGCAGGTTCCTTCAGCCTCCTCCTCCATCGGTTTTTGAGTTTTAAAAGGTGTACACATGATACCCTATTAGACTGCCCATCTCAGTTTCCTCTAGGTACACAGTATTCTATTAACTCTCTGTGGATCATGTCCTCTAGGTTGCTGCTCAACTCTTGCCACTCATAACAATGCTGCTAAAACTTGCTTCTGCTAGTGAAGCACAGCCATCTAGTCTTTATTTTTTCAAGATTCTATCAGGCCCATGGCTATCAGGGAGCCTAGCTCTGAACATCTTATATTACCAGCCGTTGACTACAGAGGAAAGCCACCACTGAGCTTCTGAATGATGCTAATGTCTCTTTCACTAACACATTCATTATTCCTTGTGATATATGGCAGGATGTTGTCAGCTGATGGGATGTACATAATAACATTCCCCCTTCTCTGAGTCTTTCGTTACCCTCTTCTATTGTCTGCCCTGAGGCTCTGGCCTTACAATTTTGCTTGCTTTCTCCAAGCTTCCTAGAGCCATTCTAGCAACCTGTTAGCATTATATCCTGGGGGCCTTGCCAGGATGTAAATATTGTAGTACAGGAACATGCTCATACCACTAAACTGTTTTGTCTAGCATTATGCTTTCCTCTTCTACTTGCCCTCCCCAATTCAGCACTCTGGGACCCAATCCCATACATACATATCTATGCTCCTGGCTTCTGCAGACATATTTATGTTAGCTAGGTCTCTAGTTCCTTTAAAATATAATGCATTCTTCCTTTGGCAGGTCCAGCACTTCCTCAGTGGGGTTATTTTGTGCCTTGACTTTAGTTATTGGTCTGGTAGACAGGGGGAAAGCTAAGGAGGGTAGTATGCATTGCCTTGCAAGGTACATACTTCATTTTTAAGCAAGACACATGGGGCACTTGAACAAACCTAGAATGTTCTGGGTGATGTTGGGTTTTAAGGTTTTTAAGTGCATCAACCCAGATGCCCCATCCAAAGTATAAGGATCTCACTTCCTTTAACTGCAGCTCTGACCTTGACATAGCAAACTTGCCAGAGCAGAAAATTTAACCTTTATGGAATTCTATTACTCTTGTAATCAAGTCCTGGGCCTGATCTCAGTTTTTTTTTGGCCCCCATTTATGTATACTGTTAAGGAGGCACTCTAACTTTTAATTGGTGATTCATCACCCTCAACTTTTCATTGTCTTTCCTCAGAGCACAGATTTACTCCATCAATAGCTACCCAACCCCATAGTTCTTAAATCATATTTTGCTCATATTTAAAAGATGTCTGATAGATTGCATCTGCCAGAGCCTTCTTTTTTTATTTTAATTTTTTGGTTAATCCTCACTGAGGATATTTTCCCATTGATTTTCAGAGAGAATGGAATGGAGATGGAGAGACACAGAGATAGAAACATCGATATGAGAGAGACACATCAATTGGTTTCCTTCTGCATGTGCCCAGACTGAGGCCAGGGATTGAACCTACAATTGAGGTTTATATTGTTGATCAGAATTGAATCCATAACCTTTCAGTTTGCAGGCCAAGGCTCTATCCACTGAGCCAAACTGGCGAGGGCTGCCAGTGCCTTCTTGTACCAATACTCCATCCATCACTGCTGCCAGAAGTTTGCACAGTTGTACTGTTCCAGCATGCCAGAGCCTATCAGAGCTCCACCTGGGGCCTCGCTACCAGCTGGCCAGCAGGTGACTCAGCTCCACTGGATCAGACCACACTCCTGGGATTAATTGGTTTAATTCAGATTCTCTGGAAAACCAACGCTGAGGTGGATATTTGCAAGCAGGAAACTTTATTAGGTAACACCCTTGGGATCAATGCTGTGTGTGGGAGTGAAAGGAATAGGACTGAACAGGAAGAGTAGTTGGACTAAACGTAGTCACAGCAAAGCCTCAGCTGTATTCTTGGGAGCTGATCCCTTAAGAAAGAGCCCTTTAGCGAACCTTGCATCTGCCAGTCACTTATGCTCCTGGAGCATGGTATGACCTAGCTCAAGATAGTCCTCTTGATGAGGACAATTCTTAGAAAAGGACTCATTTGAAAGCAGTTGGCCACTGACATTCCCAGAAGTTGGAGAAATGGATAGCTTAGTCCTGAGTAGTTGAATGTTCTTTGTTATGCTGGAGGCTTGGGGAATGAGTAGCATAAATTGCCAGAGATTATTGTGTGACCAAAAAAAGAGAGGATGGATGAGATACATCAACCACTAGTAGTTTCTCTGAATACTTCTGTGTTGGACAGTACAGAATGGGGGATGTTAGGATACAAATCCAATTCAATTTTACTCTGAAACCTCTGTCTTTCCACTAGGTCAGAGGTGGCCAAACTGGTGCTCCATGGACTAAATTCAGATAGTGAATGCATTTTGTTTGGCTGTACAGTGTTTTTTTTTTATTAAAATGTGGATTTGCTGCTACTATGTAAAAATTGAAAGAGTTTATATATAAATTTGGATTGCCTGTTTCTCTTCAGTAACTGGAAGATCTAGCAAAATGGTGTCAATATTTCTGCATGGCAGTAAATGCATGGAGGAATTGAGTGACAGTTGCCCCTTTAAATGGAAGGATGTGCTCCTTAGTTCACTAGGATCTCTATGCATTACCTTTTTTAGCATTTTTGGTTAGAATTCCTGCTATATTCTGCACTGCCTAACACAGTGCATGACACAGTATTAGGTGTTTGGACACCAACAATTGGTTCAGTGGAATTGAATGATTTAATATATACATATACATATACATATACATATACATATACATATACATATACATATACATATATATATATTTATTTATAATTGACTTCAGAGAGGAAGGGAGAAATAGAAACATCAATATGAGAGAGAATCACTGATCTGCCTATTGCACACCCCACACTGGGAATTGAGCCTGCAACCCAGGCATATGCCTTGACTGGGAATCAAACTGTGACTTCCTGGTTCACAGGTTGTTCAACCACTGAGCTATGCCAGCAGGGTGAATCAAACGAACTTAATTGAAGTTGGAATGAAGTCTAGACCTCTGAGTGTAACGAGAGGCTTGGCACTCTGGTGAGGCAAGAGGACAGCAAGTGCAGATTAGTATGAATTAATGATGTGCTGGCTAGAGCCTGAGTAAAGCAAGAAGAGCAGAGGGCTGAGGCCTGAGGTGAGGATGTCTTACCCTAAAGTTAGAGCAGAACGGGGAATCAGAGGAGAAACCAGAGAGGGAGAAGAAAAAGAAGCACAGGGGGATCTCAGTCATGAAACACCATTCGAGTCAAAGGAGCTGAGAGTTTAGGCAGCTGCATCAGTCTAGGGATGAGAACATAGGCAAAAGCCATGGCAACAGGAAAGTAATTAGGGACTTCCAGATGAAATATGAGAAAAAGAAAGGGCGATGGGGGGTCTGGAAGTTGAGCAGGGAAGAAACAGCACTGGTATGCTCTTTGGGAGTATGAAAGAAAGTTTTTACAGGAATCCTATTTGGGAAAGGCACAGATGAACATTCATTTAATATTCATTCTTGTCTTCAGTATTGTCATCATTTCTGACATCCTCTAAAACAGTGGTTCTCAACCTTTCTAATGCTGCAACCCTTTACTACAGTTCCTCATGTTGTGGTGACCCCCAACCATAAAATTATTTTCGTTGCTACTTCATAACTGTAATTTTGCTACTGTTAATGAATTGTAATGTAAATATCTGTGTTTTCTGATGGTCTTAGGCGACCCTACTAGCGGTTCTCAACTTGTGGGTTCTCAACTGTATTAAAAAGGTTGAGAACTACTGCTCTAAAAAAAAAGGATAGTATTCATGTTGCTTTATTTATTTATTTTTAAATATATTTTTATTGATTTCAGAGAGGAAGGGAGAGGGGGAAAGAGAGATAGAAACATCTATGATAAGGGCTCATTGATTGGCTGCCTCCTGCATGCCCCCTATTGGGGATTGAGCTTACAACCTGGGCGTGTGCCCTCGAATGGAATTGAACCTGGGATCGTTCAGTCTGTCAGTCCACGTTCTATCCACTGAGCCAAATCAGCTAAGGCTTCATGTTGCCTTTTTAAAATGTACTAAAGAACTATTTAGACCCTGTTCTCTTGTTCTAGTGCAGCAATTTTTAACGGGTGAGCTGCAAGAATTTTTAAAACATGCAATGCCTGACTATTTAGTCAGGGGCATTGACCTCTTTTCCCTTAGATTGTCAAATTAAAAAAAATGATAACAACCAACACAACAATATCCATCCGATGTGAATGAATCAAAATTCTTCCTATCTTTTTTGTCAGGTCAGCACAAAATATATTGAGATGAAAAAGGTTGAAAATTGCTATTCCAGTGGAATGAAATGTTAATTAATTTAATATATATTTTGGACAATCACCAGCCAGCAGAGATTGGACACTTGTCTCATGGACATATCTATATGTACATGGGCTGTTGGTTTTGTGGATTTTCTGTGGTCAAATTAAAATTCTAGTTTAATTCTAGCACTTTCACTCAGTATCCTTCTAAGTGGCCTAACTAGCTACTAATTTAGTATGTGCTCAGAATATGTAGACTCGTTTTAACATTAGCCTAAGAGTATAGAGGAAGATAAACTTAAAAATAACTCATTCCAAAGTTCATGTTGGATATAGATAGGTCATCCATTGTCTTGAATGTAATCCTTTTCCTGGAAAACCATTGTGACCAATTCCACATGGAATAATTTCAGCTCTGGTATCAGGGGCATAGGGAACACCTTTGTTTCGGGAGAGCCACTGTCTGTTTCTATTGTCTTTGGAGTCAAACCACCTGGGTTTGCATCCTTACTCTGCCACCTATCAACTGTCACCTCTGGCAAATCATGGGACCTCTTGTGGCCTAACCTTATCAGTTAGATGAGGTTGATATCTGTTGCAAAGGTTCATTGAAAGATTTAAGTGAGATGATGAATGTGTGGAATTAATGTACGTGGAAGCCCTTAACTCCGTTTGGAGGGTGGTGAAACTTGAATCTTTCTAGGATCAACCATGTAAAAGTGTTATTAACTTGGGTGCCTATCAGTCTAACAGAGGAAGTTTGCATTTGGGTTCCGGAGTTTGAGAACTTTGTCATTGGGTCATTTACATTAAAAAAAAAATCACCGATTCTCTCTGGGCCTTGTTTCTGTTTCTCATAGTAGCTACGACGGACCTGGAAACCTAAAGTTGTGTCTTAATTTCTGTGAGAGCTGAAGGCAGAGAGGGGCTCAGCACAGCCCCCCCCACGTCAGCGGCAGAGGTCTGCACGCGGGGAGAAAGGTTAGCCTCAGGGCGCCCTAACTTCCCACACGGGGAGCAATCCAAACCCGGAGGCCGGCGGGGGAGGGGGAGCTGGTGTGGCGCTGGGGACGGAAGCGGATGCGCCCGGGTCGGCTCAGACTTTCTCCGGCCGAGCCCGGGGCTGAGTGTAGGTGAGCCCGGCGGCGGCCGGGGACGCGCGCCTCCGGGCCGGGAGGAGCTCGGTGACGTCACCGCCAGGAGGACTCGCTTTTTCATTAATGAAACCGGCCGGCGCGGGCGCATGCGCGCAGGCCCCCTCCCCCCGCCCCCCCCGCCCCTTTCCCAGCCGCGCTCTCAATCTCGAGCTCGCCGCTGCTCCCTCTCCCCGACTGTGGAAAGGATCCCACTTCCGGTGGGGTGTCATGGCGGCGTCTCGGGCTGTGATGGTTGTGGGGAGACGGCGCTAGTGGGGAGAGCGACCAGGAGGCCCCCTCCCCTCCCCGGGCCCCCCTCCCCCGCCCCCCTCCCCCCGGCCTCCTCGCCGACGCCCCCTTCCCCTCTCCCCCTCCCGGCTCGGCGCGGGCCCCCCATCCCCACCCCCGTGGGAACGTTCGGAGCCCGCACTCTTCAGCCCCTCTCCTCGCCGCTCCCCTCCCCTCGGCCCCCGCTCCCCGCCCTCTTCCCGGGCCTGGGCGCCGGCCGCCCCGTCCCTCCGCCGCCCCCCGGCCGCGGGGAGGACATGGCCGCGCACAGGCCGGTGGAATGGGTCCAGGCCGTGGTCAACCGCTTCGACGAGCAGGTAACGGGCCGCGGCGGCGGGGGGTGGGCGCCGGGTGGGGGTGGGGACCGAGCGGGCGCGGGGAGGACGGGGCCGCCGCTCCCCCGCGGCCACCGCGGGCTCCGGAGGGGAGGAAGGGGGGTCCGTGGGGCGGCCGAGGGGGAAGTGCGGGACGGAGGGCGCCGCCGGGAGCTCGGGCTCCCTTCCCCCGGGTCGGGGAGTGGGCCTTTCCCCTGACCTCCGCTCGCACCCTCCATCCCTCCTATTATCCCAGCCCGTCCGCTCGCCGGTGCGGAGGAGTGAGTGGCCTGGGGCGCTTTCGGGGACTCTCCATCTGGATTTAATCATCCCCCCCTCACTTTTTTTTTTTTTGAACGGAGGTGGGTCACTTTGAGGGGTTTCCTCTTACCTCAGTGGCCCTCCTAACAGGGTGAGCAACTGAAGGCACCCCAAGGCCCGGCGTGTGTCCCTCCTCGGGGAGGACGGTAACACCCCACCCCTCCCCCAGCTCCTGCAGCTTCCTCTCTCGCCGGGGGAAGAGTGGAAGGAAGCAGGGAGAGCACAGGTTTTCTTACTTTCTGCTCCCTGGTCTCAGCCTGCGCCCCGAGCTCCGAGGGCACACGCACAGGGCAGGGCTTTTGATGCCCACACGGGCGTCCCCCCACATCCTCCTGAGACAAGACTGGCTTTTACATCGCTGTTTGCAGTGTAAATCATGGTTCTTGATCCCTCCTGCTGCTGAAATGTTTTTCCCGGTTTCCCTTCCTTGGTAATTGCAGTCTCTCCCTTCATTTTTGCCAGCGGTCTGAGGATGTGAACGTTGGCTTTCCTGCGCGAGCTTCTCGGGGAGGAAGGGGAGAAGGGTGCAAGAAAAGTGGGGAAACTGCCGCTGAGCCACTGGCCACAGCGAGCAAAGACAGCTGGGATGTGCTCCCGGAGCCAGTCATTCTGCTAGTGTTTTGTTATTGTTTTTAACTCTCACCTCTTGGTTGACAAGAGCACTTTCATTGAGAATATGTGGGATGGAAAAAAAATTTTTTTTTTCATAGCTTGGGGAGGTGCCTTTTTATTTCCGAGCTTCACACAGTCAACCCTGGGGCTGATCAGAATGAATGCACACGTAGCCTTTTGTCAGTGGGGATTAGTTTAACTTGGTGTTGCTGTAGGTAGTTGGGGATGGTTGAAAGGGATGCATTTTTTTTGCACTTGCAGTTCTACCGCGGGCTTTCTGTGATGAGGGAACTGTTTAAGATCGAGTCAGTCTGTTTTGTCATAAAACTGATTATGGGAGCTGAATGAATGGTGGGTTCCACTTTTATTTGATCCGTAAATATTTCGTTACAGGACTCATAGTTTCTGACCTACCACAGAGATACTTGGGAATAGGCAGAGGAATTGAGAAGAAATTTAAGAAGCTACATAGATAAAATAGAATTACAAAGCTGTCAGAGTCTTGAAGGAATTGTTTCACCCATCCCTTTGCTTCCAGACCAAAAAGCATCTAAACCAACTGTACTACTAATCTATTTGAGGAAGCAAAATGTTACCGCAAATATTGGATATTATTGATAGAGCATTAGGTTTAAAACTTGATAAAGAAGACTTTCTCTGTGTAATTTTTTAAAAGGCACATAGAAGAACCCCAAAGCTGAACCTTGTACAAAGCAGAATCTGGATTTGGGAATTTGAAGGATTCATACCACAGTTGTTCCTAATTCTTTTTTAATTAAAATTTTGTCTCCAATTTGTAAACTTTATTTCTTTACTTCTTACCTGTTGATCTCTAGACTTATATGTCACATAAGAAAAATATAGTTTTTTAAATTTCAGAAGAGGAATGATTTTCATTATATGGTCAGTAATGCAAGAAAATATTTTCTTCTTTTTGTCCCCAGTGTTAAAAGACCTTAGGCTTTGTTGTTGCTTTGTTGTGAATATTGTGGAATCAAACTCACCACCATCTGTTAAAAATTCAGGACATAGTTTTAAACAGAAGCATTTTTAATATAATCCTTATGTTTAATTAAGAGAAAGATACATAGGACAACTTTATTTCTCATATTTTTCTCTTACAAGGTTAAAGCCCACTCACTTTGAGGATGGAAAAGTATGTATGTACCTTATAGTAAACATTAATTTATTATAGAAGTAAAAATATTTAATTCAAATTGGAGTTTATCTTGAGTTGAGAAAACTCAGACAAAGAGAGGTTAAATAACTGACTTCCCAAGGTCAGGTAGCAGACTTTGATAACAAGAGCCTCAATATAAAAAGTATTGAATGCTAGACAATCAGGGATATTTTTTCTAATTATCCCATAGGATTAAAAAAATAATGCATTAAGTATAGTTAGGAGAGAAGAGTTTACATTTAAAAATATTATTAGTTTTTTAATTTTTATATTGATTTCAGAGAAGAAAGGAGAGAGAGACAGAAACATCAATGATGAGAGTGAATCATTGATCGGCTGCCTCTTGTATACCCCACACTGGCAATCAAGCCTCCAACCCGAACATGTGCACTGACTGGAATCGGACCGTGACCTCCTGGTTTATAGGTCAACCTTCAACCATTGAGCCATGCCAGTCTGGCAAGAGTTTACATTCTTACTGAGGGGAGGAAAAAGCTCTGCATATACAGTAGTGAGAATTATTTGTATAAGAGTCTTAAATGTTTTGTATTTCTAAACGTTTTACATTTTGGATCTATTGTATAGACTTTGTTTCCTTGGGTTCAGAGGGAGTCAAGTTGCTTCCTTTTATTATAGCTGAAGACACAGTATATACTGAGCTAGTGAGTATGTGCAGGTCTAAAGATGATAATTCTGTTTATGTTCGAATTGGTGTTTTGGTTGGCCTTGGAATACTTGGTGGTGATTAAAGCAGAAATGTATTCCTAGCCACTGTATTATTGTATTATTTAAAAACATATTTATGTTGATTTCAGAGAGAAAGAGAGGGAGACACACACACACACACACACACACACACACACACCCCCAATGATGAGAGAATCATTGATCAGCTGCCTCCTGCATGTCCCTTACTGGGGATCTAGCCACAACCTGGGAATCGGAACTGCATCTCCCTGACTGGGAATCGAACTATGACCTCCTGGTTCATAGGTTGATGCTCAGCCACTGAGCCACAGTGACCAGGCTGTATTATTGTATTCTGGTGGGCATTGCTCAGCAACTTGGTGCAGTAGACCCAGTTAAAAGAAGTGTTAGTGTCTCATCTTGACATTTTGAGCTCAAGTCCTTGTTTCCAGGTGTGTAAAATAAAATTCCTATAACCTGCTGGGAATGCACCTACACCTATTTATGGTCTAAGGTGAACCATTCTTAACCAGTTTTAAAAGTGATTACCTCCTTGATTAGGGAAATGGCAGTTGCAAAGGTGGACAACCAGAAAGATGAATGTATCAGTTTTATCCTTAACCTCCTTTTATGGTATTCAACAATAAGTTTCTAAGTTGAAATAGGCAAATTTTAGGTATGTATTTTTAAATTGTGGCTCATTAGCTTGGGTACCTAACAATTAGAATCTCCTTAGATGCCCCACCAGTCTCTGTGGAGCTTTGATTCTGAAAGGGAGCAAAGGAAAACAGGTTATATGAGGATTTTGTTTTATTTTTAAGAAATTAAAAAGGTACCCCCAAGTAATGTGTTATAAATATATTCTTTTAAGCACTTATATTTTTCATATCTCATCAAGTAAAAACAGTATATAAAAAACCTCCAAAATATAACATATTAAAGAATAAACTCTTTTTTTATTTGCTATAATAGCATATTAGTAGTTGTAAATTGAATGCTAATCGGAATATTCTTTGAATATATGGTGTAAAATTCACAGTATAAAATGATTGGCAAATGCCTTTGAAGTTACAAGCCACATGTTAATTGGTCAAATAGATTTGTAAAACTTTGAAGCAGTTTTGGATTAAAAAAAAATCTAGTCTTGTTCTTAAAGCCTGTTCTGCCATTTATATAAGGCCTTATAAAGTAGTTGAAATGAATACTCTTTTGGCAAAGGGTATTATATGGTGAGTAAAAAAATGCTTATTCTTTATTCTGGAACTCATCTTTAAAAAAAAAAATTTCTTCCAACTGGTCCTCAGTTCTCTGTGCACCCTTGTTCCCCAGACCCTTTATCTAGCATCTAATTCAGTCTTTCTCTGTGATCTTCTTTCTCTTCACCTTCAAACTCACCAAGATTTCTTTTGTCTTAATTAAACATTTGGTTGGTCTTATAACTTTCTCTGGCTCAATCCTTTTGTTGCCAGATACCTGCTGCCTCTACTGTTTATTTGCCAATTTCCTTTATAACTTTCTGAAAACTAGTTTCTCCCTCTGCTTTTCTTCTGGATTGCTGTTTGCTTGAAAGTGATTCCTTCTGGCAAACAGTGTTTTTTGCTGAATTGTAATGCCACTGTGGTGTTCCATTACTCCTGGAAACCAATTTCCCCTAATTCCCAAGACAATAAATACTGTCTTGTATATGGCTTGCAGATCTTCATATATCGATGTTCTCGTTGATTCTTGGGCAGATGTGTTTTCTCTGTCATATTATGTTGCCTATCACTGAACGGGGGTTTCTAAACGGGAGTCTCAGTTTTGCTCTGCTTTTTCCTTGCCTCTGTCCTAAGTCTTTGGATCCTAGATGTCCTCATCTGTTGGAAAAGAATTGTCTAGAAAAATCTCTAAGGTTTTCTTTCTAGTTTAAATATTCAATGATTTTTAATATTTTAACAGCATCTCCCTGAGCCACATCAGTCTGTTGGGAGCTAACCCCACTTAATTTACCAAGCTATTTCTCATTATGCTTCACCATGCACCTATGTTCCAGCCAGGCTGGCTCAGTCTCTTCTGCTTATTTCTGCTTCTCAGCCTTCATTTATGCCGACCCCTGAATGCTTTCATTCCTCCTCTGTGATTTTCTATTTCCTGTCTATCCTTCAGTGGGCAATTCAAACTTCATTTTTCCCAAGAAATCTTGCACTAAACTCACTGCAATCCATTTCTTGGTGTGCTTGTCACCTGGGGTTCTGCAAAACCACTTGGTAAGGTTTCTTCCCTCAGGAGGGTTGGTTGAACACAGTTTAGCATTATTTTCTTTTATCTTTTTATCAGGTAGAGTGTAAACTTTCTGAAAAGCAAGAAGCTTCTATTAGAACTGTTACAGTCTCTCCAGTCCCAGCACACTTATGAGCATACAGTGAGTCATTCATTGATGGAGTGTTTTTCATATGATTCCTGGTTGAAAGGTAGACTGGCTAAAATAAGTAATTTTGGTTTTGTTATATTTATTAAATAACCAGATTTTAATTTAGTTTTTATAATGTTCTAAGTCTTATAAGTTAAGTGGTATTTTAACTCTAAGGAAGAACTTATACATATTTATATGTCCTCCCCGAAAGCTAACATGTTTTTTGAATGAAGTTTCAGTCTGATTATCTTTGAGTCTTGGATTTGTCACTTATTTTTAGTGATAAGTCTCTATATAAGGATATTTTTTACAGTGGTCTGATAGGATAATGAAAGTGAAATATTTTGAAAAATTTTAAATTACAAAATGTAAGATTTGTACTTTTTTTTTTTTTTAACTAAATAAGAGAGACTATTTCTGGATATTCCCCCGTTATGTACCTTGGCTGATATATACTTTAGCATTTACTGACATACTTGGGTAACATATCATGGTAACAGATCCTTATGTAACATATTGTGGATGCCCATAATTATCCGTTTTCATTTAATTTGTGACATGTATTATTTAATATGGGTCTTTAAGCTTGGGAAGTGTAATAGAAATTGTCTTAAGGTGTTCTGTGAATTGGGTCAGCAATTGTTACATTAGATTTTAAATATGCCTACACTTTTTATTTGACTTTTTGACCAATAAGAAATTAGATTCTAAAATCTACGTTGTTGTTGTTGTTGTTATTATTATTATTGTATTTAGCATGATAATTTTGTCCTTACAGGAAAGGTTAGTGATATAATAAGTAATCCATGTCTTATTTTTGCATCTTTGTTCTTTACTCAGATTGCTATGGGTCTTTTTTGTTTTAGCCTTTCAAATTTGGTGTTATGAGGTTCTATATAGATTTTATTGTTGCATTATAACAATGTGCTTTTAAGGGTGAGCAATGTATTTATTAAAAATGTGTTTTGCACATGTGTTCTTTAAACCTCAATCTGTTCTTCATTGGGGGTTCTGTGTGTATCTGTGTGTGTATAAGACAAGGGACAAGAGGTGTAGGAAGGCTATTTTTTTTTTTAAAGGAAGTTTAAAGAGGAAAGTGTTGTATAGAAGATGTAGAAGGGGAGATTTGTGGTCAACTTAAACTGTTAAAAGGCTTAGAATCAATATTGAAGTAGAATATGGGCATCTTAAGGTCTTTCTTTGCAGATAATTGACTTGTATTTATATAAGCATTGGCTATTTCATATGACATCTTTTAGAATACCTCATTTTCTTGGGGGTGGAGAGAGAAAGATGAGACAAAGTTTGTTTTGACCTTGAAGAAAAGTTAAAGTGTTTTGTATTGTAGTGATTGTTAATTAAGTTTAAGGTTTCAGTAACTTGTACATTACTCTGTCATACTTTATGTTAGAACCTTTAGTAAACAGAGCACTCTCAGGTTGTGGAATATAAGTAACTGAAATTAATAGTGCAATCATTAAAGTTTCTTTAGGTGAATGCATATTTGATCACTTCAAATGTTACATGCCTGTGTTACATAGTTATGTTCTTTGGTTCTATGAGTGTGGCTTTTGAGCCTTGAGCTTCTGTTGAGACAAGAAAGCCCCATGCTAATATGGAATCCTATCCAATTATAATGAAGAATTGGAATTATCTTCTAAAATTTTACATATTCTTACTATAAATGGTACTAATTACTTTGCAGTAGCAGTAACTTGAGGTGCAAACTTCCAGATTGCATTTTTTCTTTAAATAATAGCCTGGCTGTCTTTTGGGTTTGGTTTAGTGTTGTCACTTCAGCCCATAAGCTGTTGCTTGCCCTTACTTATATTCTACTACAGGCCCAGTGCACTAAATTTGTGCACAGGGGACAGGTGGTGTCCTTCAGCCCAGCCTGCTTCCTCTCAAATCTGGGATCCCTCTGATAATCCAGGACTACTGGCTCTCAACTGCTCACCTGCCTGCCTTCCTGATTGCCTCTAACCACTTCTGCCTGCCAGCCTGATCATCCCCTAACCACTCCCCTGCCAGTCTGATTGATGTCTAACTGCTCCTCTGCCAGCCTGTTTGCCCCTAATTGCCCCACCCTGTGGGCCTGGTCACTCCTAACTGCCCACCCCTGCAGGCATGGTCACCCCCAACTTCCCTCCTCTGCCAGTCTGGTCACCCCTAACTGCACTCCCCTGCTGGCCTGATCGCCTACAACTGCCCTTCCTTGCAGGCCTGGTCCCTCCCAACTGCCCTTCCCTGCTGGCCATCTTCTGGTGGCCATCTTGTGTCCACATGGGACAGGATCTTTTGACCACATGGGGGCAGTCATCTTGTGTGTGTGAGTGATGGTCAATCTGCATATTACTCTGCATATTATTAGATAGGATAGAGGCCTGGTGCATGGGTGGGGGCCAGCTGGTTTGCCCTGAAGGGTGTCCTGATCAGGGTGGATATTCCCTTAGGGCATGGGATGGCCTGGGCGAGGGGCCTGTGGTGGTTTGCAGGCCACCCTCAAACCCCCCCCCCCCTCTCAGGGACCCAAGTGGAGGCCCTGGTATCTGGGATTTATTTATCTTCTACAGCTGAAACTTTGTAGCTTGGAGCGGAGCCAAGCTTTCTGCTCCCACAGCCATTGAAACTTTGTTGCCTTAAGCGGAGGCCTCTGCAGGTCAGGATGTTCTGAAAGCTTGGCTTCCTCCATCGCCAGGGGCAACTAAAGCCTCCCTCCTGCTCTCTCTAGGGCAGCAGCTATCTTGTTTGGGTTAATTTGCATACTCGCTCTGATTGGCTGGCGGGCATGGCTTGTGGGTGTAGTGGAGGTATGGTCAATTTGCATATTACTCTTTTATTAGATAGGATAGCTTTGAGTGTCTTACCCTATTGAATTTCAGAGAACTTAACTTTTTTTTTTAAAAAAAAATGAAATTCTCCCCTTCCTCTACTTCACATTCCCCAGCAGGCTGCTGTATCTAGTGCAAGAGACATGAAGTTAATTTAATACATAGAGCAACTTTTAGAAATTTATCTAAAGGACTTTTATTTAGCTTATTATTAATCATAGTTTCATACCCAGTGAATGACCTTGTGGGTAATTGTGGTTCATAACAGTCTTAAATGAGAGTGTGACAGAATAGCTCTTACCACCTAAGTTTGTGATGCCACTATACTGGATAGTAAGAGATTTGACTGTGCACCATTCAGTGTGGTCTTGGACAAGTCATTTAACTTCTCTGAACTTCAGTTTTCTATGTCTTCATCTGTAAAATGAGGGTAATTCCTGCTCTACTCAAATCATGGGCTTATTTAGTGTCTTAGGTACTAATCTTTTACATGAAAGGAATCTGCCAACTTAGTCATAAAAATTATTACCATGATTACCATCCTGTGCAGTATTTTTTCTATTGTTGTTATTTCTACTGTGCATGAGAAAAAACTAGAGAGGCAAAATAATTTGTTTACAATCATATGACATGTAAGTAATTGAGTTTAAACTAGAATGTGAGTATCAATCCTTAGAGCAGTAAGTTTTTATAGAGCTCTACAAAGAAATCTAAATTTTCTGACAGTATAAATATGTAAATTGAGAAATATATTTTTGATTCTTCACTTAAAGATGAGATGAGAGTATCTGGAAATCTTTTTTGATTGGTCATGTCTTAGACATAGAAATGAGTTTTGAACATTATATCTTTGATTTCATTATTTATCATTCTTTTCACCTTATCAAAGCTTCTTGGATTGTTAGAGAAAGTTGTAACATTGCTCCCCTTTTATTTAGTTTTATAACATTACATTATACCCACTGCAGATTTTTAGGTGAGGAGAGTTGAATCCTAAAGGTGAGACAATAAAATCTTGAGAACACCAGTAGGAATGTACAATTATAAATATGAGATTATGTATTTATTTCATTATTGTATCTTGGTATTTCAGAGTCCACTGGTTGTAAAGTTGGTTTTCATACTCTAAGAACATTCCACTTAGGATTGGATTATTTGAGGCAACTTTTATTCTTTTTTAAAGATGAATTATTATTGTTTTTTAAAAATATATTTTATTGATTTCTTACAGAGAGGAAGGGAGAGGGAAAGAGAGTTAGAAACATCGATGAGAGAGAAACATCGATCAACTGCCTCCTGCATGCCCCCTACTGGGGATGTGTCCGAAACCAAGGTACATGCCCTTGACCGGAATCAAACCTGGGACCTTTCAGTCCCCAGGCAGACGCTGAGCCAAACCGGTTTCGGCTGAGGCAACTTTTAAAGTTTTGGTAGTACTCAATGCCTTGTCCTGTTGGATTCCTGGGCATCTGTTTTTTTTTTCCTTCCAAATCATTCATCTAGAATTTTGGAGTATCTCCCCAATTCTCCCGTCTTGACCAGTGCCTTTTACTTCTGTCCCAGATCAGGCCTGGGAAATGTTCTGTCTTTTGCTCCAGGCAGGTCTCCTTCCATTTGGACTGAGGTGGGGAAAAGAAGCATTTTTGTGTTTCCTGTTATGTTTCAGTTTTTGGCTTTTAATAACTGAATTTTCAGTTGGGAATGGAAGAGAGAGATTTTGTTTTGGTCAACTTTTGGCAACAGAGATCAATGAAGATCTGTGCTCTGGTTACTACCCTGAGATAAACTACCTTTGCAATGTTAAGTAAATCTCTTAAATTTTGAGTTATTTCCTTATCTATAAAACAGGAGAAATATGATCTGACAGTCCAAGACTTTTATGAGTCTTATAATGAATAGATTTTTGTTTTATTTGTTTATATTTATTTATTTATTTATTTATATATTTTTATTGACTTTCGAGAGGAAGGGAGAGAAAGAGGTAGATAGAAACCTCCATGATAAGAGAGAATCATTGATCAGCTGCCTCCTACATACTCCCTAATGGAGATCAAGCTGAAACCTGGCTATGTGCCCTTGATTGGAATCGAACCTGGGACCCTTCCACAGGGTGGAACTCTATCCATTGACCCAAATCAGCTAGGGCAAGAAAGAAGGGATTTGATTCATAATAGCTGTTGGAATAAATGAGAATGGGCTATTTAAGGACACATAGCAGTATTGAGCAGTGTTAAAGACACGTCTGAATTTGGAGACCATATCTTTGTTATGGTCAAAGTCACTAGAATTGAGATCAAGAAAGGTTGAGGACCAGGGTTTTAATAGGTGCTCCACCTTGACATTGAAATCACCTAGTTAGGGTTGCTAGGTTTAGCAAATATAAATATAGAATGCCCTGTAAAATGTGAATTTTACGTAAACAATGAATAAATAGTGTAAATATTTCCCAAATATTGCATGAGATATCTTACACTAAAAAAATGTCTCATGTTTGATTTAATTGGGAGTTAGGTATTTTATCAGGCAACATTAACCTAGATGATACCCTGATGGTGGTAGATGGTGAGATAGAGGAGAAACCGATTTGAGCCAAGAGACAAATTATTTAGATGATGGCTGGAAATATCTAGAAAGTTGGTAGGTGACTATGACAAGCTTTGTTAGTAGCACCACATGAGTCATGATCCTTAAGGAAGAGGAGGAAGAGTGGAAAAGTGGGATTTGGCCTCTTGAGTCTCTTATTCATTGTTCCTAATTTTGTCCTCTATAACTCTTTGGGGAAGTTTGTCCTTTTACTTTAAAAATATTTGAAGACAGCCTTCACCAGTGTGAAGACATCATCCCATGCACCAAAAGGGTGCCTGTTCAATTTCTGCTCAGTACACATGACTGGGTTGAAGACTCCATCCCAGTCTGGGGGCTTGCAGGAGGCATCTGATCGATGATGTGCTCTCACATCGATGTTTCTCTTTCTTCCTCTCTTTTTCTATCAATAAAAATATTTTTTTAAAAATTGAAGACAAATCTTAAGTACTGCATAGGTTGTTCCTTACCTCTCCCCCCCCTTCCTAAAAATGTCATATATTGGACCATTTCTTATAGCACATAATTTCAAGACATGTCATTATTCTGGTTGTTTGCCTCTTGGTGCAATGGTGGTCAGTACTCAGGCATACCGTTTTTTTAATTTTTTCTCTCAATATTTTTGATATGAGGGTGTTATGTGACACTTGAAAAAAAGGCTTAAAAATGCTGAGCTTCAGGTGCACTGTATTTTTGGTGTTCATTTGATTACCAGTACAGTAAACTAATCAAATAATATTAATTGGCATATGTGGTTTTTTTTAAGTTTTATTATAAAAAATTTCAAACATATGCAAAAGTGAAGAGTTTATTGTAAATGAATCCCCATGTATGTATTACCAGCTTCTGCTCAGCTTTATTTCATCTGTACTCCTACCCATTTTCTGCCCAGCAGCTCTCCATTATTGTGAAGCAGTTCTAGTTATCATTTCATTTCAGCATGACTTTTTCCCTATCCATTTTCTTTTTAAAATTTTTAAAATATACACTTTTATTGATTTCAGCAAGGAAGGGAAAGGGAGAGAGAGATAGAGACATCAATGATGAGAGAATCATTGCAAACATCCTACTGGGGATCGAGGCTGCAACCCAGGCATGTGCCTTGACCTGAATCAAACCTGGGACCCCTCAGTCCGCAGGATGATACTCTATCCACTGAACCAAACCAGCTAGGGCTCTTTTTTGTTTAAAAACATTTTTTTTTCAATTACAGTTTACATTCAATATTATTTTGTATTAGTGTCAGATGTATAGCAAAGTTAGAAAGTCTTGTACCTGACAGAGTGGTCTCCTGCTGCTTCAGGTACCCACCTGGTCCCATATATAGTTATAACAATATTGTTGACTATATTCCCTATGCTGTAATCTACATCTCTGTGATCTGTAACTACCAGTTTGTAATGCTTAATTCACCTTTTCACCCAGCATCCCAATCCCCTTCCCCCCGTCCCCCACAACTGTCAGTCTGTTCTCTGAATCTATAAGTTTTTTTTCTATTTTGTTCATTAGATTCCATATATAAGTGAAATCATATAGTATTTGTCTTTCTCTTTCTAACTTACTTAACACTTAGCAAAATGCCCTCTAGGTCCATCCACAGCATGGCTAATTCTTAACTTATGCTGACTTTAAGAGCTGTGTGATATGAAAACATACTCATTTAAGAATGAGAAGACTTGAGTTTGAGTCCTAATTTTCTGGAAGAAAAAGAAGAATGAATTAACCTGGTCAAGGCCAACTATCTGAGCCTTAGTTTCCTAATATTTTGAAGAATTTGTGTGGTGGTTGGGAGGGAACATAACACTATCTGCTCTTTTTCATAGGTCTTGTGTGAGTCAAAGATAGGTAATATATGTGAAGATATTTTATGTAAACTCTAAACTTAAAACAAAAGCATTTTACACAGGTAAGATTTCATCATTGTTAGTAGACACTCCTTTCATAAGTACTTAAAAGTCATCTGCATAGTAACCAGTCTTAAAATTATCTGGATGTTGACATTAAATTAAGTCCACAGTCCTTAAATCACCTTTCCCCTTTACCTACGCCTGTGTTTAGACAATTGGGGCAACATTTTATCATGCCTGCTGTGGCACCTTTCTATTTTTCATGACTTCTCAAAGTTCACTGACAGCATTTCTCATCACATGTCTAAATTTTCATCTGTACTTTTGGAGTAGTTCACGTAGACTTGAATTCAGATAAAGCAGGCAGGAACTTTAAGCTTAATCTAAGGGTTTGGGTGCCTCTCAGCAGCGTTCTTTTCAAATTTGAGGATTATTTTGTTTTCTGCTAAAACAATTAGAAATAAAATTGAATTAAGTAATTCTGCTTTTAATCTTCTGTTGGTATTATACTATATACTCTGATTAGTGGTTTGTAACCTTTCTCTTCTTCTTAATATAGTTTTAAAAGCCTTTAAATATACATATTATCTTTAATATTTTTAGTTATTCTGAACTCTTAACTATTTTTATACTTTTCTTTCAATTTGTTTATTGTATATAGTGTATGTTCTGTCTTAAATGTCCTTATATATACTGATCTCCGAGGGAAGGGGAGGAGGAACAACTGGTACAGGCACATTAGTTTCTTTAGATATGTCAGCTTTACCAGATCACTTAAGATTTTTAGTAAAGGTTTCCTGGACCCCCCAAACATCTGTATATTCTAAAGGTATGGAAAATGGGTTGTAGTTTTAAAAATCTCCTCAGATCATCCTATCTAATAAAAGAGTAATATGCAAATTAACCATCACTCTGCTACATCCACAAGTCATGCCCAAAAGCCAATCAGGAGTGAGTATGCAAATTATCCCCAACCAAGATGGCTGTGGCCATGGAGTGAGCAGGAGGGAGGCTTGAGTTTCCCTGGCGATGGAGGAAGCTAATCTTTCCACACACCCTGGCGGACTCAGGCCTCCACTGAAGGCTATAAAATTTTAATTATAGAAGATAAATAAATCCCCACCAAAATGGTGGCAGCCACAGAGCTGGAGAGAGCAGGCGGCTAGGGTTGCCCCTGATGATGGAGGAAGCCAAGCTTCTGCAGCCCTGGCCTGTCTTAGCCTCCTCTTAAGGCTACAAAGTTTAAATTATAGAAGATAAATAAATCCCAACAGAAATGGCTGCTGCCACGAAGTGAGCAGGAGGCTTGGCTCTACTCCAGGCTATGGAGTTTCAATTATAGAAGATAAGTAAATTCCAGATTCCAGGACCTCTGCTTGGGTTGCTGGGGGGCATGGCTGGCCTGCAAACTATCACAGGCCCCTCGCCCAGGCCACCCCATGCCTAAGGGAACACTCGGCCTGTTCCAGGACACCCTTCAGGGCAAACAAGTTGGCCCCCATCTGTGCACCAGGCCTTTATCCTATCTAATAAAAGAGTAATATGCAGATTGACCATCATTCTAACACACAAGATGGCTTCCCCCATGTGGTCAAAGATCCTGTCCCCATATGGACACAAGATGGCCACCACAAGATGGCCATCAGGAGAGTGCAGTTGCAAGTGACCAAGCCTGCAAGGGAGGGCAGTTGTGAGCGATCAGGCCAGCAGGGGAGAGCAGTTGGGAGGGATCGGGTCTGCAAGGGAGGGCAGTTGGGGATGATCAAGCCTGCAGGCAAGGGCAGTTAGGGGTGACCAGGCTGGCAGAGGAGGCAAGTTGAGGGGGGACCAGGCCTGCAGGGAAGGGCAGTTGGGGGGGACCAGGCCTGCAGGGGAGAGCAATTGGGAGAGACCAGGCCTGCAGGGGAGGACAGTTAGGGGTGATTAGGCTTGCAAGGGAGGGTAGTTAGGGGCAAACAGGCTGGTAGGGGAGCAATTAGGCATCAATCAGGCTGGCAGGCAGAAGTGGTTAAGGGCAATCAGGAAGGCAGGCAGGCGAGCAGTTGAAAGCCAGCAGTCCTGGATTGTGAAAAGGATGTCCGACATCCCTCGAGGGATCCCAGGTTAGAGACCAGCTGATTTGCCCTGAAGAGTGTCCCAGATCAGGCTGGGTTGAGGGATATCCTCCCTCCCCGTGCATGAATTTCGTATACTGGGCCTCTAGTCTATATAGATAAAAGGCTAATATGCAAAGGGTTCCCTTGGGAGTTTGACAGGGAGACTGGGAGTTCGATCGCTCGATATGACATGCACTGACGACCAGGGGGTGGTGTGGCATGAAGGAAGGCTCCAGCTGGAAGCTGAGGAAGGTAGGCTCCAGCCAGCAGCCAGGGAAGGGAGACTCCAGCTGGCAGCTGGCAGCTGGGGAAGGAGGCCCTGGATGGCAGCTGGAAGGCCCCAATCAGCCTGATGGCCGGCCAGGCTTAGGGACTCTACCTGTGCACAGATTTCGTGCACCAGTCCTCCAGTTTTGTTTGTTTTGTTTTATTTTGTTTTTTTATAGAGAGGAAGAGAAAGGGTTAGAGAGTTAGAAACATTGATGAGAGAGAGACATCGATCAGCCGCTTCTTGCACGCCCCCTACTGGGGATGTGCCCGCAGCCAAGGTACATGTCCTTGACCAGAATCAAACCCAGGACTTTTCAGTTCACAGACCAACGCTCTATCCACTGAGCCAAACTGGTTTTGGCGATCTAGTTTTGATATAAAGCTGGGTTTTGTGAATCACTCCTGTATGACATGCAAGGAGACTTTAGTTTCTGGATAATATTTTGTAGGTCACAGCACAGTCATCTGTACTATTATGACAAATAGAAAAAATTGGATGAACTTTTAAGACCATATTTTAAAAAATATTGGAGGACTGTAGAAATAATGAGGACTAGATGTATTAAAATTCCAGAGATAGAAGAGCCCTTTGTTAGGAGAGAAGCAGATTGCTGACATTTGTTGATTTTTGACACAGACTAAAGGAAAAGGATAAACCAGAGGTGAACTGAGTCCTACTAAAACTGCAGTATAGCTCCCACACAGTTCAGTTCCTGAGTGGATTGAAATGATCAAACTCTCTCATCCCTTTTGCCTAATAGAATACATGGAGAGCTCTCACTGGGAAGATATATTCTGGAGTTTCTGAAGTTCTTTCATGTATAATATCTAGACTACAATAAACAATTTCTGAAAATTTGAAAAAGTGAAAAACTGTGACCCATAATCAAGAATAGACAAACTATAGAAGTAGACCCACAGATAAATTGAAGTTAGTAGAATAAGACTTTAATATGCTAAAGGAAAAATATGAAATGGACAAAATGGATGAAAAATTGAAGAATTTCTATACAGAATTGAAATTCATAGAAAGGAATAAAAAATACAACCTCAATTGCTTATGGTCTTTTACTTATATGTTAATTAGCAGGACCTCATTTCACTTCTTGTTCTGTTCTTCGTTGTCTAAAAAAAAAAGTGGGAAAACAAGTCAATTGAATGTACATTATTTAAATTCCATGAGTGCAGGATTATGTTTTTTTTTTTTAATTTTCAAAATATATTTCTTTATTGATTTTGGAGAGGATGGGAAAGAGAGATAGAAACATCAATGATGAGAGAGAATCATTGATTCACTGCCTCCTGCACATCCCCCACTGGGGATCGAGCCTGCAACCCCGGAATGTGCCCTTGGCCAGAATTGAACCTCAGACCCTTCAGTCTGAAGGCTGACACTTTAACTGAGCCAAACCAGCCAGGGCAGATTATGTCTGTCTTGTTTACTACTTTATTCCTAGGGCTCAGTACAGTGCCTGATATTAAAAACAACAAACCTACTACAACAAAACACACGATATCTGAGATTAATTATACATTGGATGGATTTAATAGCAGATTATACACAACAGAAGTCAAGATTAAATAATTTGTAGATAAGTCAATAAAAAATATCCAATTTGAAGCACAGTAAGAAAAAAAGAATGGAAAAGATGCAAGATAGCATGAGATATGTAGAACACCAAAAAGTTATATAATAGATAATTGGAGACTCAGAATTATAGAAGAGAGATTGGTGTGGAAGAAAATATTTGAAGTAATAGTGTTAAGATGTTTTCCCAAACTGATGAAAGACATTAACCCACAGATTCAAATAGTTTAGCAAAGCCTAAGTAGGATAAATACAAAGAAAAGTACACTTATGCTATATTAATTGAACTTTTGAAACTAGAGACAAAGAGAAACACTGAAAAGCAATAGAAGGAAACAAAAGATGCATTATTTTAAAAGTAACAATAATATAACTGATGACTGACTTTTGAACACAATGTTGGAAACTAGGAAATAATAGAAAGACATTTAAAAATGTTGAAAGGAAAAACTGCCAGAAATATTCTTCAGAAATAAAGATGTTTTTAGACAAAAGCTGAGAGAGTTAATCATCAGCAGGCCTGCTCTAAAAGAATGACCAAAGGGAGCTCTTTAGACAGAAGGGAAATGTCTCAAGTGGAAGGGTAAAATTGAAGGCAAAAATAGAGAGCACACAATTGGGTATGAAGAAATGTACGCCCAAGATGAATAATTATACAAAAACATTGCCTCTTTTTCCTCCCTGCTCTTAGGAGTTTTATTAGAACTTCATTTTAGGAATTTTATTTTTTTATTCTAGAATAATAGAATTTCTACAGTTTTATTAAGGTAAACTTGCCATACAGTAAATAAACTGCACACATTTAAAATGGACAATTAGATGAGTTTTTATATATTTACAAGCCTGTGATAACATCACCACAATCAAGACTTATCACCCAAAAACATTTCCTCCAGCTCCCATAATTCATTCCTATATTTATCCCATCCCTAGGAGCTGTTTTGCTTAGTTTGTATATCACAATTCGTTTCTTTCATTTACCTGTTGATAGATATTTGGGATTCTCCAAGTTTTTAGCTATTACAAATAAATCTGTTGTGAAGATTCATGTACATGACTGTGTGGATATATACTTTGTCTGAAATAAATACCAAGGAATGGAATGGCGGGGTCATATGGTGGATGTATGTTTAACTTTATTTTTTAATTGGAACTTAGGTGCATTTATTCCTATACACATCATTACAAAACCCTACCCCAATGTCCTCTACCTGACCCCTCTCACAGCCCTTTCCAGGAAGCTCTTTAATCTTCCCTTGCAGGTTCTGGAAGAGCAGGGATTAAACTCATCTCACTAAAACCCAATAAAGTGCCTAATGTAGAGTGAAGGATCCAACCAATATGTCCTGTTGCTATCAGAGGCCCACAGCCTCGGAAGAGTTTGTACAAAAGTAAACCTCAAGTTTCTAGAAGGAGGTAGGAAAGTGAACACCAGACTCCCACGGAACTGAGTCCCTCACTGAAGGATGGTAACTGGAGGGGTCATCTTAGGGAGGACAGACCTAAGGTGGTCAGTTGGGAAAGGTGGGGAAAGCTCTCAGACTCCACATTAGAACCTGACATAGGCAGATGGTGCCTGGAGTGTGTGTGTGTGTGTGTGTGTGTGTGTGTGTGTGTGTGTGTGAGGGAGACGGAGGGGGGGGGCGGTGAGAAAGCGGGGGGGACATCCCAAGGGCTTTGTCTAAGGCCACTCAGGGCAGAGCTAAGACCAGGATTCTGGCCTTCCTTTTCTGGGACACCTCCCTCTCCTGGTACACCTCCCTCCCCCAATCCCACAAATAGCCTGTCCAGTGCAACTTCTCTTTTGGGCTTTGGGAAGTGAAGGAGCAACTAAAAGTTCCCAGCTCCTGAGGAGAGGACCCCACTGTCCTAGACAATAAGGAGTAATTTAGGGTCCATCCCTCATTTTTCCAGGGGAGCCAAGAACTTAGATCTGGCCAAAACCGGTTTGGCTCAGTGGATAGAGCGTTGGCCTTCAGACTGAAAGGTCCCAGGTTCGATTTCGGTCTAGGGCACGTACCTTGGTTGCAGGCACATCCCCAGCAGGAGGTGTGCAGGAGACAGCTGATTGATGTCTCTCTCTCATTGATGTTTCTAACTATCCTTCTCCCTTCCTCTCTGTAAAAAAAAAATCAATAAAACATATTAAAAAAAAAAAAAAAACTTAGATCTGTGTTCCTTAGGCTCCCCAATCCCTGCAAAGGCTCCCTGTTTTAACTTTTTAAGAAGCTGCAGTCATGGTTTTCCAAGTGATAATAACATTTTACAGTAGTATAGGAGCATTCTAGTTGCTCCACATCTTTGCCAACACTTATTTTTCTTGAAAAAAAATTTAATTATAGCCATCATAGTGGATATGAAGTGGTATATCATTATGGTTTAATTTGCATTTCCCTAATAATGAATAATATTGAGAGTCTTCCCATGTGCTTGTCTACCATCTAAATATTTTCTTTGGTGAAGTGTCTATTCAAATCTTTGCCATAAAAATTTTTGATTTATTCTTACTGTTAAGTTTTGAGAATTTGCAATATATGCTGAATACAAGTCTTTTATGAGATGTGATTTCAAATATTTTCTCATTTTCTAGCTTTTTTCTCAAAATCTTTTGAAAGCATATGCTCTTAATTTTGCTGAAGACCACTTTATCAGTTTTTCTTGAAAAAAATACAATGTTGATAGTATATCTAAGAAACCATTGTCTAATACAAAACCACAGGATTTTTCTCATGTTTTTTTTCTAGAAATTTTAGTTTTTACAACTTAGGTCTATGACTAATTTTTAGTTAATTTTTGTATGTGGTGAGATTCTGTATTAATTGTTTTTGCCAGTTCACATAGCCTTGATTATTATTATAGCTTTATAGTAAATCTGAAATCATATTATAAATTCTCCAACTTCTTTCTTTCTCAAGATTGTTTTAATTAGTGTAGATCCTTTGCATACCATATAGTTTGGAATCAGTTTGTCTGTTTCTATTTCAGTAAAACAGCCTATTTTGTGAGGGGTTGTATTAAACCCTAGATTAGTTTTGGGAGGATTACCACTTTAACAGATACTATTTTTTAACTTTAGTTTCTGATTATTGCTAATATATAGAAATTTTGCTTATCGATCTTATTTGCTTTTAATGAGACCATAAGGTTTTTGTTTTGTTTATATTTTTATTGATTTCAGAGAGGAAGGGAGAGGGAAGAGAGAGATGCAAACATCAATGATGAGAGAGAATCATTGGTTGGCTGCCTCCTGCATGCCCCCAACTGGGTATCAAGCCAGCAACCTAGGCTTGTGCCCTTGACTGAAAATAAACCTGGGATCCCTTAGTCTGCAGGCTGATGCTCTATCTACTAAGCCAAACCAGTCAGGGATTGTTGTTTATTTGTTTTTTAAATATATTTTTATTGATTTTTTACAGAGGGGAAGGGAAAGGGAGAGTTAGAAACATCGATGAGAGAGAGACATCGATTAGCTGCCTCTTGCACGCCCCCTACTGGGAACGTGCCCGCAACCAAGGTACATGCCCTTGACCGGAATTGAAACTAGGACCTTTTAGTCCGCAGATCGATGCTCTATCCACTGAGCCAAACCGGTTTCAGCTGTTGTTTGTTTTTAACAACAATTTTGAGTGTATATCACAGAAGTTAGCCAACATTTGACAGTCTAGTTCTCTGCTTGACTTCTAGAAACTAGAATACATGTAAGGGTCCTTTCTGTTATTAGATTGTAAAGAAAAATTCAGCTGGGGTGACGCTGTTGGGAACAAGAAGCAAACAGGAAAAATCATGTCCTTTGTCCCTTCTCCAGTCTTACAATACCTTGGTGTAACCTCGGCATATCCTTAATAATAAGGAGCTTGCTGGCAAAGTAGAAATGTAGTTTGCACAGTGGTCCCACCACCAGAAAACAAAGTACAGAAGGATAGATGTGGAGATGAGAGACAGCAACTTAGCAGTTGGCATAGTCCACCCCATACATGGCTTTTTTTTTTTTAAATATATTTTATTGACTTTTTTTTTTACAGAAAGGAAGAGAGAGGGATAGAGAGAAACATTGATGAGAGAGAGATACATCGATCAGCCACCTCCTGCAACCCCTACTGGGGGATGTGCAACCAAGATACATGCCCTTGACCGGAATCAAACCTGGGACCTTTCAGTCCACAGGCTGACGCTCCATCCACTGAGCCAAACTGGTTTCGGCCATACATGGCTTTATACAGATATTCGATCTTGTGTACAAACTGCAAACACTATTTTTATCTAAGAAAATGAAAGTCTTTTTTTGTCAAAATGAAGATGCCCTTAGTCTCTTCCCAAAATGAGGAGCTAAGGTCCAGTATTCATTGTATCCATCTCTGGGTGACAGTCACACATTCATTTCTAGGCTATGCTAATTATGCCTCAGATTCATAGTCTCATCTGAATATCTTGCTATTGAAAGACTTAGTTACAGAGTTAACCTTTCCTAATAAAATGTGTATAATGTGCCGAAACCGGTTTGGCTCAGTGGATAGAGCGTCGGCCTGCAGACTGAAAGGTCCCGGGTTCAATTCCTGTCAAAGGCATGTATCCTGGTTGTGGGCACATCCCCAGTAAGGGGCGTGCAGGAGGCGGCTGATTGATGTCTCTTTCTCATAGATGTTTCTAACTATCCCTCTCCCTTCCTCTCTGTAAAAAATCAATAAAATATATTAAAAAATGTATAATGTATTGAGAAGATAGAAGAAATTGGTTTGTATACTCACATATAATATTCTGTAGTAAGCAGAGAAGAAAATATGTATAACTACTATAGAACTTGCTTCAGTTAACTAGTTGAGAGATTGTAGTTCATCTTTATAACTACACCTGTGGCCTGGTGCATGAATTCATGCATGGAGGCGGGGGTCGTGTTCTCTCAGCCCAGCCTGCATCCTTCTCCAATTGGGGATATCCCTCTCATAATCTGGGACTACTGGCTCCTAACCACTCACTTGCCTGCCTGCCTGATCATCCCTTACTGCCTCTGCCTGCCTGTCTGATTGCCCCTAACCCCTCTGCCTGCTTGCCTGCTCACTTCTAACCTCTGCCTGCCTGCCTGATCATCCTTAACTGCCTCTGCCTGCCTATCTGATTGCCCCTAACTGCCCTCCCCTGCCGGCCTGATCTCACCCTTAACTGCCCTCCCCTGTTGGCCTGATCTCGCCCCCAACTGCCCTCCCCTGCTGGCCTGATCTCCTTCCAACTGCCCCCACCTCCCACCAGCCAATTTGGTTCTGATTGCCCTTCCCTGCCAGCTTACTTGGTTCTGATTAGTCAGTTTCTATGCCAGTCAGTATCAAAAGCTCCATCTCCTAGGCAGCCATTGGCTTCTCACAGTTCACCCACATTTGGTACTGATTAGTGGGTTTCTGTGCCAGTCAGTGTCTCTGGGCCTATCTCCAGGCCTGATCAGAGAGGTGGGGCTGATTAGCAGCCCCTGTGGAGGCCTGGAGAGAAACAGAGGCGCAGCTGCTGGTGAAGCCCGGAGAGAAAGAAAGAGGCAATGGCTGGTCAACAGCTGCCACAGAGGCTGCGGATCAGACCCTATCTCTCGGGCCTGATCCACAGCCCCCTTGGCAGTCAGTACTGGGTTTCTGTGCCTGCACCGGCGGCATTCAGTGTTGGGTCGTTGCTGCACTGACTTCAGGACTGACTTTTGGTGTTTGATTGAGCTTTTGGTTGGTTGTAATGGACCCTGGGTTTTTATATATTAGAATTTTTCTGCCCATTCCATGTTCTCTTTTAAGCCTCATCAGAACCTTAGCTGGTGAGGTAACCCAAACCTTCATTATTGAAGAATATGAACCCTAATTGGTCCTGCTTTGTGTTTTTCTTCCCTTTACTATTACACATGTATAAGAGATATTTCAGATAATTTTTGGTTATAGAACAGGGTCTTCCCTGTCCTCTTTATGTAGCAGTATCTAGTATCTTCTATGTAAGTTACCCATATGAATTATATCAGCTAGTCAAATGACCCCCTTTTTTGTTTGTTGATTTATTGCAGTGGTTTGCAACTGAGACTAGTTTTGCCTCTCAGAAGTATTTTAGGTAGAGGGCAGCATCCAGTAATGTAAAGAGTAGTGTCCAATAGCAAAGAATTATCTAATTCAAAATGTCAATAATGCTGAGGTTTAAAATCTTAATTTAATGGTACAGTGATCATGAAACAGTATCAACTTCTAATTTAATGAATTGTGGTGAAATCATTCTTTCATTGGGAACCAAGACCTCAAAACCAACAGATAGCAAAGCTGTAGGGCACTGGAAGCAAAAATTATACTAATGGGTTTTTTAGGGATAATAAGGAGAGAAACCACTTCTATTTACATCACTTGATTCTCAGACACATGTATTCTGGCTTTCGAGAAAACATGTATATACTGGTTATTGATTCAAAGGATATACTTAAGGATTTAGTCTCTAGTAGCATTGTAACCAAGTTTTAAGCAGGCCATTCTATTATTCTATTAGATTAGCAGCTTCCAGGTGATAGGGTATGCGGTAAGATCAGTGAATTCCAAGGTCCTTAGTCCATTTCTGCACTTCTTTTGCTGTGAAATGAGTTTTTTTTAAATTTTGCTTGAAGGAGGACTATTGGCTCAAATATCTAGTTTTACCTTAGGTTCTTTTTAAAAGTTTTTTAAAAATATGTTTTTATTGATTTCAGAAGAGGAAGGGAGAGGGAGAGAGAGAGAAACATCAGTGATGAGAGAGAATTATTGATTGGCTGTCTCCTGCAGCCCCACTACTGGGCTTGGAGCCTGCAACCCAGGTATGTGCCCTGACTGGGAACTGAACCATGACCTCCTGTTTCATGGGTCGTTGCTCAACCTCTAAGCCATATCAGCCAGACTTCCTTATGTTCTTAAATTGTTGCTTATTTATGGACCAAAGAGCATTTCCACGTCTGTAATTTAATTTGTATATTAGTTTTTCAGGTAAATTGAAGATTAATGTATTATGTAAAGTGTGTTTTTTGTAACATCAACTTTTTTTTTCCTGATTGACTATAAGGAAATCAATTTTACATAGGGAGGAAATGGTTAAAAGTAGACAATAGTGGGTCATCTCAATATGAACACTCTGTAAGACTCAACCCTAGAGCTAAATTTCTGTAGGCTTTATCTTCTTTGTGATGAGTCCAAGTTTAGTTTGAGCTGTATCTTTCTTTTTTTAATGAATGAAATTCTTTCATTCAGCCTCTTGTAACAAATGGCCATTAGTACATGACCAAGTAGCTCAGGCTTAGTTGCAAACTAAGCACAGTGGCAGGTGTTTGAACTGTTACATGAAAAGCCTCTTCCTTCCCTGTGATGCGTTTGGGGTTGTTTTAAATATGCTACAACTAGCACATAGAATCTTTGCCATTCACAAACTGTTTTCTCAGCCTCAGGAAGGAGGTAAGTCTGGATTGGGATCTTCACTGATGGTGCTGACTTCTGCAGATTTACAATTTAAATATGGTAGAATATTTAATTGTTAATATATTCTTAAAAATTTGAATCCCAGAGGTAAACAGCAGATATGAACTTCGGCTATTTGGACTCTACTATTTGGATATCTGGTTTCATTTTTAACATCAACTGCATTATTTTTTTCACGTAACTGGAAACGGGTAATTTAGAAATTTGATTGATTTTTTTTTAAAGAATTGTGTTAGGAAAATAATTTTCACAATTGAATGTGATTTAAAATATTACCTAAAATAATGACTACCTAAAATGGGGGCAAATTGGGGGTAAAAACTACCTTGGAGTTCTGGGGCTGCCACTGTCACTCATGTACTTTTAAAGTTTTGAATAATTTAAAACTGTCAGAAAACTTAAAATAATAGTATAAAAGCCCCTCATAGCCTTAAAAAAAATCCTCTCTGGATATGTTTATTGATTTTAGAGGTGGGGGGCAAATGGGGAGAGAGAGAAAAAGAGAGAGGCAGCAACTCATTGCCTTCCATACATGCCCGATGTGATCAAACCTTCAACCTTTTGGTGTACAGGATGATGCTCCAACCAACTGAGCCACCCAGTCAGGGCAGCCCCTTATATTCTTTTTCCAGATTTACTAATTATTTATATTTTGCTCCATTTGTTCAATGTTTTATTATTTGTTCTCTCTTACTCTTTCCCTTCATCTTCCTTCCTTCCTTTCTCTTTATGTCCCTTTCTCCTTATCCCCACATGTATTTGTACATGGAGGAGGTGTTTTTTTTTTAATTCTTTATTATTTAAAGTATTACGTATATCTCCTTTCCCCCCCATTGACCTATCCCTGGCCACTCCCACCCCCAGGAGGAGGTTTTTGACAGTAAGTTGTAGCATCACGTTTCTTCACTCCTAAATACATCAGCGTACCTTAAGATTAAAGAAGGACTTCCCTTACTTAACTAGAGTACAATTATTAAAGTCAGAGCATTTAATATGGAACACTATTATTCTTTTTAATACATGGTCCATATTCAAAGTTCATCAGTATCATTATCAAAATAGTTCACATACTTTAAAAATCTATTTTGTTTTTTACCCACTTCCTGTGTTTTATTTCAATATGATTTTTGAAGTAGCACTTTTTAACTATTTTTTTCTCCTTTGCGTTTCATACGTGGGAATGAACCAGTATTCAACATTGTAAACTATGTAAATTGCATACTATGTTTCTCATGCTTAGGCATATATATCTGAAATCTGAGTTGGTGTAGTAGACTCCAACACTTAAGCATATTTTGGACAGTCTTTTTGGAATATGATTTACTTAAATTTATTTTAGAAAAAGATTTTTAAAATTTAAACAAATATGGCTGTATTATGCAATAGAATGCAAAATTTGCATCTCTTTGGAAGATTAAAAAAACATGAGACTTAAAGAAGTCATTTACTTGTCAATAATTGGGAGTCAGAATCAGACCAAATTGCCTTAAGATAGGGGAAATATCTTTTACATTAGGCTGGTGAAATCTAGGCATTTGGCTGTTGTGTTTTTGTGTGTTTTTGTGTGTGTGTGTTTGTGTGTGTGTGTGTGTGTGTGTGTGTGTGTGTGTGTGTGTGTGTGTTTTAAACATTAATGTTGAAGTTCTTGGCTCAAGAGTTTTAGGGAAAAATCATCATTTTAAAATAAAAATCAAGAATTGTAATTATGTTCAGATTAGAGGAATAATACTGTATGCAATATTTCATCAAACTATCTTTGTCCAGCTTGGTTTAGTGTAGATCAACTTCTGTAGATACATTTTTATTTCTATTAAGTTAGAAAATCATAACGTGATTATTGGTTGTCAGGAGTAACAGGAAGTGTTTAACAGCTTTGGATATTTGTATTGAGTGTGAACTGAAATATTATGGAGATATTTTTCACTGGCAACCACTTTTAATGCCTTGTCAGATGCTAAATTGATGTATATTTTAAAAGCAAGAGCTGGAAGATTAAATGTACCAGCTTGAGAGATAGTGGCAAATACCAAGTGGCAAGGTTTTTCTTTGCTCTTCCAAAATTTGCTCTCTTTCTCTCTGTGTGGGTATATGTTAGGGAGGGAAAGAGGGAGAATATTTCCATATATTTCTTTTGGGAGAGGATATATATTTTTAAATTATAAATCTTCTAATTTGCAAAAGATTATAATGATAGTTGAAGCTCTCTTCGTTCTCTTCCCTGATCCAATTCTCTCCTGTCTGGTGCTTATTTTATGGACACATACACGTGTCTTGCTCTGTTTTATACTTTCTGCCCCGTTTTATACTTTTGTTACACAAGTATGTGTCCATAAAATAATTATAGTTTAACCTTTTACATAAAAAATATACTGTAAATATTCTCTATACTTGCTTTTTAAAACCTATCACATTTTTAGATTTGATCCTTATTTATACATGTGCACTTAATTGATTCAGTTTAACTCCATGTATGATACTCTATTGTATAAATGTCAGTTTATCTATTTCTACTGTAGAAGAACACTTAGTTTCCGGGTTTGCTTATCTCCCTCCTCCCCTCCCCTATTTTTTTGCAGTGTGTCAAGAAGCATATATTTGTATGTATTCTCTAGTAGTTTTTATCTATGACTTACAATGTGTTTTAAAACTTACAAAAATATATAAAACATGTTTGTACAGCTTATAGTTTAAAAATAATACTTTGAACACTTGTCAATCCAAATTCAAATTAAGAAGTAAAATGTTACCAATTCCATGGAAACCCCTGTGTGGTCCAAATCACATTCCTTTTCTTATTATTCCCTCACTACTACCCTGAATTGTATTTAAAAATTTCTTTTTTTTTCTTTATAATCTCTCTTTCTAAAAAAACAAAAAAGTATGGTTTTGTTTGCCTGTTTTTTATATTTATATAGTGGAATAATACTGAAAATATTTTTCTGATTTATTTTATAAACATGAGGCTTTGGTTTTTTAAGTCATCCATGGTGTTTTATGTAGTTTATTCAACTTTATTGCTATATAGTATTTCATTATATGAATATACCAGTTTATTTATACATGTTATGAATGATGGGCAGTTGGAATGTTTCTAGTTTTTTGCTGTTACTAACAATGCTGCTTATGAACATTCTTATACATGTCTCTTGTGCATGTGCAGGACTTTAGAGTATATATCCTGGAGAAGAAGAAGGATATGGGCTTTTTCAGCTTTATTAGGTAATGCCAAATTGTTTTGTTTTTTAAAGTGATCATACCAGTTGACACTCCCACCAGCAATGTATAAATGTTTCTGTTGCTCTGTGTCCTTGCCAATGCTTGGTATTGTCTGTCTTTTTAATTTTTAGCTATCTGGTGGGTAAGAAATGGTATATCATTGTAATTTGAATCTGTATTTCTTTGGCTACCAATGAGGTTCAGCTTCTTTTCAGATATTCATGAACTATTTGTTTCTTATTCTGCGAAATATCTATATACTGTATAGCTATATCTCTTTCTATTTCTCTATCTCTATATAAGTATTTGCTCATTTTTCTACTTGGCTTGTTTAACTTTTTCTGATTGATTCATAGTAATTTCTATATGGTTTATGTTTTTTGTTGATATTTGCATGTGTTGCAAATATCCTTTCTATTTGATTGGATTTTTGACTCATATCTTTTAGTGATTGAAGTTCTTAATTTTAATGTTGCTGAATGATCAAAATTTTAGTATTTGTGGTTTTGCTTTTTTAATTTTTGGTGTTTGTCATTTCCTTCATTGATGTCATTAAATATTTCCCTATTATTTTTGAAAAATATTTTTTTAAGCTTTCACTTTTACACTGAAGTCTCTCATGCACATGGATTTTCTTTTGTGTAAGGATCCACTTTTATTTTTTTCCATGTGATAACAAGTAACTGATTGTTCCAGCCTGTTTGTTGAGTAGTCCATTCTTCTCCCTGTGATCTGCAGTGCTTGCTCAATTGAAAATTAAGTTTCCTTATATGCATGGGATTAGTTTCTGGGCTCTATATTTTGCTATTTGTCCTGGTCCCGGTAACCCACTGGATTATTTATTCTAATTATTATAGCTTGTAGCAAGTCAATATCAAGTATGGTAAATTCCTCAACTTTTTTCTTAAGGAAAAGTTAGGGCAGTGCTTTCTCTTGGTTTTAGAATCAGCTTTTGATTTTCTGAGAAATGATGGTGAGATTTTGAATAGTATTGCACTGAGTCTTTGAATCAAGTTGGGGAGAATTGATTGACATCATTTTGATATTGAAGCTTCCTGTTTAAGAATATAATATGGCTTTCTATTTTATCTTTTACAATTTAATTTCAATTAAATTTTATAATTTTAGCATTATATAAATAAGTTATATGTCAACTGTCAGATATTTTTCCTAGAATTTTTTGTTGGTCTTTGTACTTGATATTTTTTAAAATTGCATTTTCTGATTATTTTGTATAGCAATGTGACTGTCTTTTGTATTTTGTCTTTGTTTCCAGCAACTCATCATTTTTATGACTTATCTTTAGATTCTTTTGGATTTTCTGTATTGATCTTCTATTACCTGTAAATGTTTTATTTCTTAATTTTCAATCTCTATAGCTATTTTCTTTTTCTCTATGAACCCACTGAGGTTTTTCAATTAATAGGAGTAATGGTTTTGATCACCTCTGTCTTGTTTTTGATCTTAAAAGGAAAGATTTTTAAAAAATTTATTTCATATTACATAAAGTGTTGGTAACTTTAAAAAATAAATATTCGTATTAAATTAAGGAAGCTAACTTCTAGATTGCTAATTTTAAAAATTCTTAAATGGATATTAAGTATTATTAAATGCTTATTCTATTTCCTTTGAGGTTATTGTATAATTTTTCTTTCTTTAGTCTGTTTATACTATTCATCATTATTTTCTGATTTCTAGTAATTAAATTAGGCTTCCATTTTTGAGGCTGTTCTTGGTTGAAATGTATAATTTACTTATTCAAATTGAATTTATTGGGGTTACATTGGTTAATAAAATTATATAGATTTAAGGTTTACAATTCTATAATATATCATCTGTATGTTGGATTGTGTGTCTCTTTCCATCACCATTTATTCCCCTGTTTATACTCTTCTCCCTCTCCCTCACCCCTTTCTATATGATAATGACCATAATGTTCAAAATTGATTGTTGGATTAAATTTTTTGGCATTTTTGTTTAGGATATTTGAATCTGTGTTCAGTAAGGTCAATTTGTAATTTTCCTTTCTCGTATATGGTTGCCTGGTTTTCATATCAAGATTATTCTATCTGTATAAAATTAATTAGGGAGCTTATCTTTTCATGTTCTCTGCATTGTTTATATAGTATTGAATTATATATTGATTCAAAGTTGGAACTCCAATAAAACCAGCTGGGTTCAGTGCTTTCTTTGAGGGGAAATTTTAAACCACTGAATTCATTTCTTAAATTATTGTGAGACTATTTTTATTCTTTTTTTAAAAATCAGTTTTGATAAATTATATTTTTCTAAGACTGTCCATTTCAGCTTGTTATTCATGATACTTTTTTATGACTTGTTTAATATCTGGGAACTGAAGTTATATTCTGTTTTTCACTCCTAATGTTTACTTGTTCCCTTATTTTTTATTGCTTTTTTCTGTTTGTATATTTCATTTGTATTTTCAAAGACACAGTTCTTATCTTTGTTAATTTTATTGTTTGTTTTGTTCATTTTGCTCTTATTTTTCTTCCTTGGATTTATGCTGTTGTCTTTTTCTTGACTTTCTAACTTTATTTTTAATTGTGGTAAAATATACATAACATAAGCTTTACAGTCTTAACCATTTTTAAGTATATAGTTCAGTATATAAGTACATTCACATTGCTGTGCAAAGAATCTCTGGATTTTTTTATTTTATAAAACTGATACTGTAACCATGAAACAACTACCTATCCCTCATTCCTCCCTTCCTCAGTCCCTATTTTCTGTGTGTCTGAATTTGAATACTTTAGGTACCTCATCTTAGTAGAATCATACAGTGTTTGTCTTTTTATGGCTGACTTATTTCACTTAGCATAATGTCCTCAAAGTTCATCTATGTTGTAACATGTGTCAGAATTTCCTTATTTTTAAAGGCTGAATATTACATTGTAAGCATATGCCACATTTTCTTTATCTTGTCATACTTTGATGAATACTTGGATTGCTTCCACCTTTTGGCTATTCAGAATAATGCTACTGTGAACATGGTATGCAGATTTTTCTTCAAGAAACTGCTTTCAATTATTTTGGGTAGTAACTGGAACTGCTGAATCATATGGGAATTCTGTTTAATTTTTTGAGGAACCACCATACTGTTTTCCACAGCAGCTGTACCATTTTGCATTACCATGAATGGTGCACAAGAGTTGCAATTCCTCTACATCCTTGCCAATACTTTTTTTTTTTTATATATATATATAGTAGCCATCCTAATGGTTGTGAGGTGGTTTTTTGACTTTCAAAGTTGGATTTAAGTTCATTAATTTTAAATGTAATTCAGAACTATAACATTTATTAAATGCTGCTTAGTTGTATCTCACAAATTGGCTTTTTATTATATTTTGATTCTAGATATTTTCTGTTTTCCATTATGGTTTGTCATTTCTTCCAGAGTGTTTCTTGATTTTCAGTTAAACTCATTTTCTTTTAGTTATTAAATTCTATTCTAATTGTACAGTGGCCAGTGAATATGGTTTGTAATTTCAGATTTGAAGTTAGCTTTATTAGCTTGAGCATTAAATTAGTTATTTATTGCTATGCAACAAATTTCCCCAAAGGTAGCAGTTTTGGGCAGCAAACATTATTGGTAAAATTTCTTGAGTGTTGGAAATCCAGTAGTAACTTAGTTGGTATTTCTGGCTCAGAATTTTTCATGGGATAGCAGTTAAGCTCTTCATTGGATCTTGAGGATTCACTTCCAAGCTAATCATTTACACAGCTATTGGCAGGAGGTTCAGTTCCTTGCTAGCTGTTTGCAAAAGGTCTCTGTTCCTTTCCACATGGACCTCTCCATAAGGCTGCTTGTGACATGGTAGCTGGTATCCTCCAGAGTTAGTGATCTCAGAGAAGCAGATGCCACAGTTTTTTATCTTTAAAAGTGACATGCCTTTTCTTCAGCCATATTATACTAGTGGCCTTGTGCATGAAATTTGTGCATGGGGGGGTTGTCCCTCAGCCTGGTCTGCACCCTCTATAATCTAGGACCCCTTAGGGGATGTCCGACTGCTGGTTTAGGCCTGATCCCCCAGGGATGCTCCCCCTGCCAGTCTGAGCATCCCCAGCTGTATCTCCCCCTACCCCACTGGCCTTCTCACCCCCAACTGCCCTCCTCTCCTGACCTGATCACCTCTAACCACCTCTGCCTCGGCCCTGCCACAATGGCTTTGTCTGGAAGGATGTCTGGAAGGTCTCCTAGTTTAATTAGCATATTACTCTCTTATTAGTATAGATTAGGGGTCCCATGCATGAAATTTGTGCACTGGGGAGGGGTCTCTCAGCTCAATCTAACCCCTCTCATATACTGGGAGCCCTCAGGGGATGTCCTACTGATGGCTTAGGCCAGCTCCCAGTTGGGAGCGGATATAAGCCGTCTGGCCTCTCTTTGTGGGAGGTAACCAGGCTTGATCAGGGGAAGGAGCCAGTCCCATCACCCCACTTCTGCAGCCACTGCCAGTCACTGCAGTCACCAAGGTATTTTCATCAACACGGACTCCAGTCCCTTCACAATGAAAAAATGACAACTTTCTTTAAGCCTTTTCAAGATGTGTCTTTCATAGGATATGACATTTCTTTCCTTATTTTTCTTTTTATCCTCACCTGAAGATATGTTTCCATTGATTTTTTTCCCCCTTCCCTCTGATCCCAGGCTCGGCCCCTGCCCAAACTTAAAGCCTCCACCCCATGCTTTAGACTTGGGAAGGAGTTCCCCCCTGGCACCTCTGATTGCAGGCTCCACCCCTTCCCAACCCTGAAGCCTCTGCCCCAGACTTTAAGCTTGGGAAGGGATTCCCTTCTCTGCTCCACTCCGCACCTCCAATTACAGGCGCAGCCCCTTCCCAAGCCTAAAGCCTCTGCCCCAGGAGGTTCCTGGGACCCAGGTATATATGCAAATTAACGACCATCTTTGTTGGGTTACTTTGCGTACTCTGATTGGCTGTGAGTGTGGCAGAGGTACGGTCAATTTACATGTTTATCTATTATTAGGTAAGATTGGTCATGCAGAACAACCCTGATACACAAGTTGGGAGAGGTTTTACAAAGACCTAGATAATAAATAAATTCAAGGATAATGGGACCATCTTGGAATCTGATTACACAAATGCATAGTCTCATTTTTATGGAGATTCCATGTGTTCTTAAAAATAATGTGTAGTTCCTAATTCTTAGAGATGAGTTTTACCAGTACCATTTTGATCAAGTTTATTAAGCAGGTCAATTCTTCTAAATTCTGATTTTTTTTCTACTACATGTTATTATTGAGGTATCTATATTAAAAAGTCTTTCACTGTATTCGTAGCTTTGTAACTTTTTCTTGTAGATATGTCAATTTTGGGATGTGTATATGTGTTGTATTAGGCATATAGAAGGTTTAAAATGGTATCTTTCAAGTAATTTGATTCTTACGTTATTATCTAGCGATCTGCTTTATTTCTACTGTTGTTTTTTTTTTGTTGTTTGTTTTTGCCTAAGTTGATTCCACTTTATTTTTGTTTCATATTAGTTTGGTATTCCTTTTCCCATTTTTTGGCCCTCAGTCTTTTTTGTGCCTTTGTTAGTCTATTTTTAGTAGATAGCACATATGTGACCAGCCTGATTTTTTTTTTCTTCTAAGTGGAGAGTTTAGCCCATTATATTTATTATGATTATTGATATACTTGAATTCACTTAAGCCATTTTATTATGCACCTTTTATTTGTCCAACATAAAAAAATTTCCCCTTGAATCTCAGACTTTCTGTCTGGGTTCATTATTCTTCTGCTTGATGCATATTCTTTCGAATTTCCTTTAATGAGGAACTGTTGTGGTAATTTTCTTATTTTTCTTTCTGTGTTAAAGATAATCAGTTAACTGTCTTTTTGAGCTCTTTCATTGCTGTTGAGAATTTAATTATCATTATAAGTGATATTTTCTCTCTGTTTTAGTTCTCTTTGTTCTTTGTTGTTCTGCAGTTTCACTGAAATATTTATAGGTGTATGGATTTCTTTTTATTCTGCTTTGGATTTTTGTGGACTTCCTGGAGCTGAAGATTGTCATTGTCTCATAGTTCTGAAAAATGTTTGTTTTTGTTTTTTTACTGTTGACCTTGGCTTTTTTAGGATTTTATTTTTTATAGTAGTTTCAGGTTTGTAACAAAATTGAGAGAAAGATAAGAGATTTCCCATATATTTTTTGCCCCCACGCATGCTGTTACACACACACACACACACACACACACACACACACACCTTTTTTTCTTTTTAATAAGAATGAACCTACACATCGTAATTTATTATCCATCATAACCACCCCCAAGTCCATAGTTAACCTTAAAGTTCACTCTTGTTGGTGTACATTCTATGGGTTTGGACAAATATATAAATGACATATATCCATTATTATAATATCATAGAGTATTTTTGTTTATTTTAAAAATATTTTTATGGATTTCAGAGTGGGAGGGAGAGGGAGATAGAGCTAGAAACATCAATGATGAGAGAGAATCATAGTTGCCTCCTGCATGCCCTCCACTGGTGATTGAGCTTGCAACCAGGGCATGTGCCCTGACCAGGAATTGACTTCCTGGTTCATAGATTGGTATTCAACAGTGAGCCATACTGGCTGGGTCAAGTATTTTTTTTTACGGAGAGGATAGAGAGCTAGAAACATCAGTGAGCTGCCTCCTGCACCTCTCCCCCCAACCCCCCTGCCCCACTGAGGATGTGCCTGTAAACCAAGATATGTGCCCTTGATCGTAATCGAACCTGGGACCTTTCAGTCCGCAGGCTGATTGATGCTCTATCCCCTGAGCCAAACCGGTTTTGGCAGTCAAGTATTTTTTTTTTAAGTCCTTACTTGAGGATATGTTTTATTGATTTTTAGAGAGAAAGGAAGCGGGAGAGAGAGAGAAACACATCGACATGAGAGAGAAACATCAATCAGTTGCTTCCAGTATGTGTCCCAATTGGAGATCCAACCCACAACCTAAATACCTGATCGGGAATCAAACCCACAACCTTTTGGTGTATGGGACGACTCTCCATGAGCCCCTCAACGAGGGCCAGAGTATTTTTACTGTTCTAAAAATCTTCTGTGCTCTTCCTGTTTATCATCTCACCCCCAGCCCTGGCAACCACTGATTTTTTTTTTTTTACTGTTTTTATAGTTTCATATAATATCGTACTGTTGGAATCATACAGAAGGTAGCCTTTTCAAATTAGTTTCTTTTACATAGTATGCATTAAGGTTCATTTAAGTCTTTTCATGGCGTGATGACTTGATGGCTCATTTCTTTTTAGTGTTGATTAATATTTCATTGTTTGGTGGTACCAGTTTTATTTGTTCATTCACCTATCGAAGGACATCTTGGTAGTTTCCATGTTTTGGCGATTATGAGTAAAGCTGCTATAAACTTCATGTACAGGTTTTTGTGTGAACATGTTTTCAACTCTTTTGGGTAAATCCCCAGAGCACGATTGCTGAGTATGCCATTATCTTTTCAGATATTGCCTCTTATTAATAATACATTAATCTCTTCTGGGACTGTAATTAGATGTATATATAGTATTGTTTGAGGCTAAGTCAAATAGTGTATAGTAAGTTTATTTTTTCGTATAACGTTTTGTGCCTCAAGTTGGCAACTGCTTCACTTTTTTCATTTACTTTGTTTTTAATACCTGTTAATTCTTTATACCATTAACATGCTCTTAGTATTGCTTTTAACACAGGGTCAAACTTGTTAATCTATTCAATGAAACACTTTTCCTGAGGACTTTGTCCCATTCCCTGGTTTAGGATTAGCTGCTTACTAGGCCAGGTGTGCCGCTCTCAGTCTGGGTTCTCCCTTCATCATCATTTTGGAAATTCCCATTGCTTCTCTCTGTTGATTTCTCTGTTCCATGGGTCCCATTAGTTTGAAGCACATCCTCCACAGTTTGCTGAATAAAAAACCAGAAGCAATAAGTTTTGAGATTTTGCATGTTTGAGAATACCTTTTATTCTACATTTTTCTAATTTGATAATTTGTGTATTAAATTCTAAAATGAAAAAATATCTTTAGAATTTTGAAAGTATTTCACCATTGCCTTTCAGTATATTACTAAGATTATTACTAAATTTAATGCCATTCCAGTTCCTGTAATGTTATAAGCAAACTTATTTTCTTAATTTTAGAAGTCCTTGGGTCTTTTTGTTGTTTTTGCTACTTTTCAATTCAATATAACATGCTTGGATCTTTTCAGTTTGGAGACTCATGTTCTTTAGGCATAGGAAATATCTTTCTTCTTTTTTGATTCCCAATTTTATTTTTTAAATTCAGTTAAATATAATTTTAATTTTTATTGAATTTATTGGTTAGTAAAATTACATAAGTTCAGGTGTATAATTCTGTGGTACATTATCTGTATATTGTATTGTGTATTATCACCCGAAGTCAAGACTCCTTATTCACCATTTATCCACCCTTTACTCTCTTCTAACTCCTCCAACCCCTTTTCCTCTAGCAATCACCATACTGTTTGTATCTATGATGTTATTTATTTATTTGCTTAATCCCTTTACCTTTTCACCTAGACCTTCAAAAGCCCTTTCCTTCTAACAGCGGGCAGTCCGTTTTTTGTATCTATGAGTTTTTTAGAAGTTTCTTATTTTAATTCTTTGTTAATTTCTTTTTTTCTTCTTCTTTTTCATATATTGGAATTGATTGATCATGTAATTGTAGAGATTTTTCTCTCATAGTGTTTTCTTTTGTTTGTTTTTCCTGGAGAGAGTCTTGACTTTATCTTACAACTCTATAATGTTTTATCACTCTGTGGAAAGTTGACATTATAGGCCTGAGACTGTTATCCTCAGAAAGTTCTACTTGCTAGGTTGTCTCTTGGCTGGTGTCTGGAAACTTGAATTTTGGAAGGGTTCCTAGCATACCTTGATAAAAATGGCATTCTGTGCTTAAACTGTGCCAATATGATTTATGCTGAGCACTTGATTTTCATCTGGGTATCTGGAATTTTGGTATGTGCTAGGTTGAGGGGACCCCAATAAAAACTCTGAGCACGAGTCTCCAGTGAACTTACCCTGTAGACAGTATTTCACATCTATTGTCATAATTTATTGCTGGAGGAATTTAGCATGTCGGCTCTTATTCCACTGGGAGGAGACTCTTGGAAGCTTATATCTTATTTACTAGGAGTGGTCTCAGGGACTCATGACATAGTTAATGTTTTGAATGTTCTTTACTGGTCTTTATTCTCATTTCTCTCTTTTTAAAATAGCATTCTTTAAAAATTTTCCTAATGTCTTTCAGGATATATATAATTATGTGAGTGAGAAGTTTTCTTCTCCTTGATGCCTGTATTGTCATTTTTTCCCCTCAAAATTAATGTGTGCATATTACTTGGTTCCCTTTTTTTTCATGTTAACGAGCCTTCCTTATGCGTGGCTCTCTGATCTCACTTTAAATATTTACCTTTAAATGTGAGAGAATTGAAAGTTTATGTACATGAACTTTATTGTAGACTAGAGGCCTGGTGCACAAAATTTGTGCACGGGCATGAAGTTGGTTGAGGTGTTCCCTCAGCCCACTCTGCACCTTCTTGCAATCTAGGACCCCTCAGGGGATGTCTGACTGCCAGTTTAGGCACGATCCCCTAGGAATCCATGTGGGATTGGGCCTAAACTGGCAGTCAGACATCTCTCTCGTAATCCAGGTCCACTGGCTCCTAATTGTTCTCCTGCCTGCCTGCCTGGTCGCCCCTAACCACTTGCATACCTGCCTGATTGCCCCTAATACTCTCCTGCCTGCCTGATGCCCCAATTGCTCGCCTGCCTGCCTGATTGCCCCTAACCGCTCACCTGCCTGCCTGCCTGATTGCCCCTAACCATTCTGTCTGCCTACCTAATCACCCCTAACCGCCTCTGCCTTGGCCCCCCGCTGCTATGGCTTTGTCCAGAATGATGTCTGGAAGATCTTTAGGCTCTTTGGTCTAATTAGCATATTACACTTTTATTATTATAGATGAGTTTTTGATAAGGTAGCTTTATTGTTGAAATCTCTCCAAATGCAGGTCTTTCTTTGGGCATTCAGTTTCTCTGGGAAAGTGCTGCTCAGTTGCTTACCTGGGAAGATATATATGTCTGGTTCCAGGATTCTAAGAGCTAGAGGGAGGGAAGAAGCTGGTGGTTTATGGATTTTCACTCAATTATGAAGTAATAGGATTATTGTGGAAATACTATTTTGTGGTTCAAATTTATAAGATGTAAATGAAGGAAATAGTTGTTTGATTTTTCCTCCGAAATCACCAAATTATCTATAGACTAGATGATAGTCTAGCAGAAACCAAAGATAATAAAGATGTTGTTTTTAAAGGAGATAGTCAGTGTAACACACTACAATCATGCACTACATAATGACATTTTGTTTAACATCAGACCACATATACAACAGTGGCCCCATATATAATGGAGCAGAATGGCATATAAAAAAGGGAAGAATATATATGTGGCTCAAGAGAAATTTTTCTCATATGGGGCTTGGCAATAGATTCTCACTCACCACACCTCAATTTTGAGTGCACAGAATACTAATCTGTTTCAGCATAGAGGATTTCAACCCCACCCCCTCCATATAGCTCAATGGTCTTTAGCATACATTGCTGTAAAATTCTTTGTTGAAAACCTAAAATCCTGTATAAGGACACAGCTTCTCAAGAGCTACCTTAACAAGTATGAAGTGTCACTGCCACTTTAGTAAAAGCTTTCTATGGTGGTATGGAAGTGCATACTACCTGTTTCTGTACTTTGGAAATATTTTCAGGTTATAATGATGTAAAGCACCAATAAAGATACCTTTTATTTTTTCCATCACATTAAGGCTTAGAGAGTGCCAGTGGAACTAAAACAAGTTTCTGAAGTCAAAATGCTGAATTCTAACAGATCCATAGATACAGAAAACAAGCTGATGCTTACCATAGAGCCTGAGGATGGGGGGTTAGGGGAAAATATTTGCATTAAAATAGTAGGAAATGTGACAATAACCATAATAGTTTAAAAAGATACTAAATCCTCAGTCTCAGTTCTATACCTTGTCTATGTTAAACACCCTCTTTTTTTTTCATAAATACCACAAAGTTTCTTAATCTGACCACAGATCCAACATACAATAACCAAAACCACAGTGCCATGAGAATCCCCTGTTTCTTTATCTCTCCATCTGGATTTCTGTTTTTACTGATCCTCAGGCCACCTTTCACTCCCTCTTGACAGTCACCATTATGCTTATTTGTGCTTTATGTAGTTGCTCCTTAGTATTTCTAGTCAGTGCAGTCCATATCCCTGTTCGTGGAATAGCTCTGACAGCTTTGAGGTTATAGACAGGAAGCAGGGGAGAACTGTGGGACAGTGTTTTTAAAGTCAGCATAGTGTACAGTTATGTCCTGGACCTTCACAGTTACTCACCACTTACTCAACTTCCAGTTCTGTAAGCTCCATTCATAAGTGCCCTATATAGGCTTGCCATTTTTTATCTCTTATACTGTATTTTTACTGTACCTTTTCTATATTTAGTTATGTTTAAACTAGAGACCCATTGCACGATTTGTGTAAGAATAGGCCTTCCTTCTCCTGGCTTCACTCCCAGCTGACCAGGAGCTGCACATCCCCACTCCTCGGCCACCAGGAAGCTGGCAAGTCCTCCCTCTGTCTGGAGCACCGCTCTAGTACCTCTCTCCACCGCCGCCCTTCCCCTCATATCAGGTGTTCTGCCCCTCCCGGCCACTCCACGCCTGTGTATGCAAATTAACCTCCATCTTTGTTGGGTTAATTTGTATACTCACTCTGATTGGCTGTGGGTGTAGCAGAGTGATGGTTAATTTACATGTTTCTCTTTTATTAGGTAAGATAAACAAATACCATTGTGTTACCAATACCTACAGTATTCAGTACAATAACTTGCTGCATAGATTTGTAGTTTAGAAGCAATACCAGATAGTCTAAGTGTGTAGTAGTCTATACCCATGGTTGGCAAACTGCGGCTTGTGAGCCACATGTCACTCTTTGGCCCCTTGAGTGTGGCTCTTCCATAAAATACCATGGCCTGGGAGAATCTGTTTTGAAGAAGTGGCGTTAGAAGAAGTTTAAGTTTAAAAAATTTGACTCTCAAAAGAAATCTCCCTTATTAAGTGATGTAGGACTGTAGTTCATTCTTGTATTGAGCAAGCATTTATTAGTTGCCTTTTTAGACTTTACCCCAAGGTTAAAATAGGTTACAAAAAAGATACCTATCTATTCCCATAGAACTTGCATTTTTGCATGAGTGATGAATATTAAGCAACTTATCATCTAGTTATTTAATTACAGTTATTTTAAGAACTATATAGAAGTCAAGGAGGCTCAAAGAGCATACATGGGAGACCTGCTCTAGGATTTAAGAATGGCATCTTTGGCCCTGGCCCATGTGGCTCAGTGGTAGAGCATCATCCTGCACACTGAAAGGTCTTAAGTTTGATCCCAGTCAAGGGCACGTACCTGGGTTGCAGGTTTATTCTCCATGTAGGAGGCAACCAATCAATGTATGTCTTTCACATTCATGTTTCTCTGTCTCTCTCTCCCGCCCTAGCTTCCACTCTCTCTCTAAAAAGAAAAAGAATGCCATCTCTGAAAATATGAATAAGATTGGGAAGTTGAGAGTGCAGAGAATGAGACTAAGAGATTAATTGGGATAATGATAATTGTGAGATTAAATATAGAATGTGGTTAGTGCTTGATACTTGTGCTCAATAAGTATTAACTAGTAATTTTATTATTTACAGGAATCCTATATAATAAAAGCCCAATATGCTAAGTGTCCAGTTAACCAGTTGGCCATTCAACCAATCAAAGCATAATATGCTAATGATATGCCAAGACCCCACTCAACTGCTTGCTATGATGTGCACTGACCACCAGGGGCCAGATGCTCCAACCGGTAGGTTAGCTTGCCAATCAGGACTGAGCAAGACAAGCCAGACACACCCTGGAGCCCTCCTATGGTCCCTCCCTGGCTGGCCAACCTCCCACATCTCTCCCCAGTCCCGATCGTAAACCAGTGGGGTTCCTTGGCCTGGCCTGAACACTCTCGCAACCTGGGACCCTTTGGGGAATATCAGAGAGTTGGTTTTGGCTCAATCCTGCAGGCCAGGCTGAGGGACTCCACTGATGCATGCACCCGGCCTCTAGTGTTATTGTATTGGATGATCAAACAGAAGACCTCTAGCATTTAATTTATAATAATAAAAGTTTTGTGTTAACAGTACAACAAAAATATATCCATAGAATCACTTATCACAAAAAAAATTCTTATGGTATAGAAATTTTGGTGTTTGAAAAGTATTTCTATTTTTTTTAAGAGATCATTCTTAACTTCTTCATAGTTACATCTGCAGCACACAGCATAGTACCCAACACAGAACATTCTCAGTCTTCAAATAAACAAAACAACAAAACCCCAAAATCTGAAAGAATACTAGAAATTCTATGTAGAGGTAAGAAAGGATTTGCACTTTCAGAATCAGGAAATATTCTACTTTTTTTTCTTACTACTAAGGCATTTGTTTGGTGGTGTTTCTTCATTAAATGATAGTCTTCTGATCAGAATTTAAACATTATCTTTTATCCATGGTATAGCCATCAGGGATCTGTTAGGTCAAAATCTTTTCTTAGTATAGGGGTCTGTGATTGGTGTCCTCTAGCCTTTTCAGCACTTTGACTCTATTGCAGCAAAACAAATACCTCACAGTTTAGCAGTTTAAACAACTGACATTTATTATCTCACAGTATCTGTGGGTCAGGAAATGTGAGAGTGGCTTAGCTGGGTGCCTCTGGTTCAAGGTCTCTCTTGAGGTTAAAGTCAAGCTGTTGGCTGGGGTTGCAGGCATCTGAAAGCTTGACTGGGGGAAGGATGCACATGTAAGTTCACTTGCCTAATTGTTGGCAGGAGGCCTTAGTCTTTGCCATGTGAACCTCTCTAAAGACCACTCAGTGTCCTCAAAACATGGTTCTTGGTTTTCTCTAGAGCAGGTGAAGTCACAAAACTAGAGAGGTAGATATTGGGAGGGAGGGGAAGGGAGATATAGATATTGGGAGGGATAGAATAAGGGAAGGAGGGAGAGATAACCTAATCTTGAGGAGATACATCAGCACTTTTGTGGTATTCTAGTAGTTAAGAGTGACCAACCCTGTTACATTGTGGGAGGTGTGAATATCAGGTGTGGCTCATGGGGAGTCATCTTGGAGAATGACTGTACCACACACCATCAGTAGATCAACTTCTAGCCCAGTTGTAATATAAAAATAAACCATTGCTAGATGTTAGTACTTAGGGGTAGAGAACATGGGACTTGTCTATAAATTAAATTAAGAACCAGGAGACTTTTATTTGAGTTTAGGAACAAAATTATTTTGTAGCTTTTGGAGATACTTTTTCTTCATGAATCCTGAGTTTGAGCATCAGATTTTGTAAAGCTGCCAATCGTAAGGGCAGTATTTCATCCTGTGAATAGGATATATGCTGCCACTTCACTTACAAGTTTATGTGCAGCTCAGCCGCTATTTCTCCATAGAAATGCTAATGTAAATTCCTCCAAAACCTGTTTAACCTATATGGAATTAGAACTGAACCAGAACTTTTTAATTTAAAAAAAATTTTGAAGCAATAATAAACTTTTAGAAAAGCTACAAACACAAACTATATTTTCTGAAACCATTTGAGTATAAGTTGCTTAATATGATGCCCTATCACCTCTAAATACTTTCTTTCCTATAAATTAAAACATGCTACTACATTACATACACTTTAAGAAAATCAGGAAATTACAATGATATATTATTACTACTATAGATAGAAGTCTCAGGCCCCATTAAAATTTGGCCATTTGTCCTAACAATGTCCTTTTTATCAAAAGGATCAAGTCCAAATGCTTTTGAAGATCTCTTCTTTTGTAAGTTATCTCTCATTTTGGGCTTACCCTCTACATTTTTTATAGGAATATCTCAGATACAATGCCTTTTTTTTTTTGTATTCATTTTATCCTATCAGATGGCACAGTTTAGATCATCCCATTATTGAGGATGCTAACTTTGATCACTTCATTAAGGTGGTAAGATAAGCTTCTTAGTGAAGTTAACTCTTTTTCCCTTGTAAACACACACATTGTATGGGAATTCTTAGACACTAAGTATTCCATTCTTATCAGGCTTTCAGTTTAAGAATTTATATCTGTGTGTACAGACTAAAGGTTTTCTGTTATTCAGTGAATAATAATCTGTTTAATCATTATTTGTTTTCATGTTCAAATTATTCTAGATTTGGCCAGTGAGAGCCTCTTCCATCTGGCTTCTGTGTCCTTTTGACATGCTTTTATCATTTTTGAGCATTTCCCTTCTTTTTGGAATAAGAAAATATTCCAGGCTTCTTAGAACTTTTGTTTTGTCAGGGCTGGAAAAAATTATTTTTCTAAAGAGCCCTGGTTCTTTTTATTGGAGAATAATATTTAGAAACCAAGATCTGGGGGCTAGATGCACTCATTACTACTGAGTTGTCATTGTTTCTAAGTCTTGTCAATGGACAGAACTAGGGAAAGTATGTATTCATATTCATCTGTTTGTTTGTACATGTTTATATCAATATTTAATTTGACATCTCTATTGAAAACTGTATCTTCATACCATTTCTAAGTTTAGTTCAACACTAGGGCAGTCTTTGTAATTTTCCCCCTTCTTTATTTATACCTTCTTCTTTTTTTAAAAAATATATCTTTATTGTTCAGATTATTACAGATATTCCTCTTTCCCTCCCCCCATACCTCCCCTTCACCTGATTCTCCTCCCCCCATATCCTGACCCCCACCACTGTTCTTATCCATAGGTGTAAGATTTTTGTCCAGTCTCTTTCCACACCCCTCATGCTCCCTTCCCCTTGAGAATTGTCAGTCCACTCCCTTTCTATGCCCCTGATTCTATTATATTATTCTGTTCATCAGATTTTCAATTCACTTGATTTTTAGACTGACTTGTTGATTAATATGTATTTGTTGTCACTTGGTTGTTCATAATTTTTATCTTTACCTTTTTCTTTTTCCTCTTCTTAAAGAATACCCTTCAGAATTTTATATAATACTGGTTTGGTGGTGATTAACTCCTTTAGCTTTTGCTTGTCTGTGAAGCTCTTTTTCTGACCCTCAATTCTGAATGATAGCTTTGCTGGGTAGAGTAATCTTGGTTGTAGGTTCTTGCTATTCATCTCTTTGAATATTTCTTGCTACTCCCTTCTGGCCTGCATAATTTCTGTTGAGAAATCAGCTGACAGTAGTATGAGTACTCCCTTGTAGGTAACTAACAATTTTTCTCTTACTGCTTTCAAGATTCTCTCTTTGTCTTTTGCCCTTGGCATTTTAATTATGATGTGTCTTGGTGTGGTCCTCTTTGGATTCCTTATGTTTGGGGTTCTCTGTGCTTCCTGGACTTGTAAATCTATTTCTTTCACCAGGTAGGGAAAGTTTTCTGTCATTAATCTTCAAATAGGTTTTTAATATCTTGCTCTCTCTCTTCTTCTGGCATCCTCATAATTTGGATGTTGGTATGCTTGAAGTTGTCCCACAGGCTACTTACACTATCTTCATATTTTTGGATTCTTTTTTCTTTTGTTTTTCTAGTTGGGTGTTTTTTGTTTCCTCATATTTTAAATCTTTGGTTTGATTCTTGAGGTCCTATAGTTTATTGTAGGATTTTTGTATATTATTCTTTACTTCAGACACTGTATACTTAATTTCTGACTGGTCCTTTTCCCTTTTTTTTGACATTCTCATTAAGATCCTTGAAGGTCTCACTAAGTTCCTCAGAGGTCTCACTAAGTTTCTCTGCAGTTTGTAGAAGATTCTTGAGTAACCTTATAAATGTGGTTTTGAATCCTATATCCAGTAGTTTGCTTTTCTCCATTTCTTTCATTCATGACATGTTTTTTGTCTCCACATTTTGTCTGCTTTCCTGTGTTGATGGAGTGAATGGCTTTGTGTGGTAGGTGACCTATAGGGCCCAGTGGCTCAGCCTCCCCAATCACCTGAGGTGGACACTCTTGGTTTACCTTTTTGTGAGTTGGGTGCACAGTCTTATTGTAGTTAAGCCTTGATTGCTGTTGGTACACTGGGAGGAATTGACCTTCAGGCCAATTGGCTGTGAGGATCAGTTGTGTCTACAATGGGAGAACTTCTGTGCTGGAGACACCCTTATGGGGCAGGACTTGCTTCATGAGGCTTTGGTGCTTACTGAGTCTGCCTCTTGAGTGTGTCCCTTATGGATGTGAAGAGTTGAAATCTGGTGTCGTCTCACACTGACCACTAGGTACACTGGTTCCTGGATCTTCAAGGAGGTGCAAGTCAGCTACTGTCTGAGGCCATCTAGCAGGAGCTACAGCAGGATCTGCAGATTTTTCCTCTTTGCTTGGGATTTGGAAGTTTTTGGAGTTGACACACCTGCAGGTTGTTAGGTTAAACTGCCATAGGACATGCCATTCATATGCAAAAGCCGCTGCGCACTATTTGTAACTTCTTTCTTCAGCAGTAAGAAACCTGGATCTTATTATTCTTAATATATTTACTTATTTGATCAGTCTCCTTTTATGTAACCAACCTGCCATCACTGTAATTTCCCCATCACCACCTACTCCTAAGCACAAATGCCCTACTCACTCTGCTTGGGATCCAACACTCCTTGCTATCCCTGAGTCCCCATTTTCAACCCTAGGGAGATGTTCTTCTTACCTTGGTCAGGCTCATATCCTGTGCTGTCTCCCTGTGTGAACAACCTCTTAATCCTGCTCATACTTTGTGATAGAATTTCCCTCTTCCTATCATGCAGAAGCACAGCAAAGTCCAGCACCCCTTTCTGGGCCCCAATCTCTTATCTTCTCATCCCACTCATGCTTTGACACCTTCCCTATCCCATTTAGGCTCTGACATTCTTTGTGGCCTGCTCTCCCATGTAGATACCTCTTTTACTCTGCGTGGATTTCTTTCTTTCTTTTAATTTCTTTATTGATTAAGGTATTATATATGTGTTCTTATCCTTCCATTTCCCCCACCCCCTACTCATGCCCTCACTCCCCTGTTGTCTGTGTCCATTGGTTAGGCTTATATGCATTCATACAAGTCCTTTGATTGATCTTTCCCCCTTACCTCCACCCTCCCCTAACCTTCCCTCTAAGGCAGTGATTCTCAACCTTTCTAATGCCGTGACCTTTTAATACAGTTCCTCATGTTGTGGTGACCCCCAACCATAAAATTATTTTTGTTGCTACTTCATAACTGTAATTTTGCTTCTGTTAATGAATCGTAATGTAAATATCTGTGTTTCCTGATGGTCTTAGACTCACAAGTGGAGAACCACTAGCAGCGTCGCCCAAGACCATCGGAAAACACAGATATTTACATTACAATTCATAACAGTAGCAAAATTACAGTTATGAAGTAGCAATGAAAATAATTTTATAGGTGGGCGCCACCACAACATGAAGAACTGTATTAAAGTGTGTGGCATTAGAAAGGTTGAGAATCACTGCTCTAAGGTTTGACAGTCTGATCGATGTTTCTCTGTCTCTGGATCTGTTTTTGTTCATCAGTTTATGTTCATTATATTCCATAAATGAGTGAGATCATGTGATATTTATCTTTTTCTGACTGGCTTATTTCACTTAGCATAATTGCTTTTTAATAAGATTTTTTTAAATCAATTTCAGAGAGAAAGGGAGAGGGAGAGAGAGATAGAAACATCAATGGTGAGAGAGAATCATTGATTGGCTGCTTCCTGCACCCCCCTATTGGGGATTGAGCCTGCAACCCGGGCATATGCCCTTACTTGGAATCAAACAATGACTTCCTAGTTCATACATCGCTGCACAATCACTGAGCTATGCCAGCTGGGCACCCTTCATGGATTTCTAATATCTTATGCCTGGCTTCTCTCTCTATGGGATTCACTCCTTACCGCATTCATTTGCTAACATTCTTTGCTGGGCTGTCTTCTATATGTGGGTACCCTCTTCATGGTCCATTTTGTCCTCATGAATGCCTTACTCATCCTGCTAATATCTTACATCCCATTTCTAGGATGTAGAACACACACCCACACCCACATATTAGATGCCATATAAAGTCATATTACAGTTGTGCAGTACACCTTGGGAAATGTGTTACTAATAACCAATATGAACATCTGATACTTTTTCCTGATTTATGTTTGGTAGCTATAGCTTATGTGTCTTTTTTTCCTAGTATGATTTTTTTCTATGTGTTTTCCCCCCAATATGATTTTTTCTTAGCCTTTTCTCTCATTAGATGAAAATTTATGTTAACTGAATTTTAATGTCACCCCTACCCCCCATCATGTTCCGAAGGGCCCTTTTGAAACTGGTTATAATGTACACAGAGCAAAGATTTTAGCTTGTGACCTTTTGAAGAATTTTTTGAGTGCAACTAGAAACAAATTATCCATTGTTCACAATGCTTTGCTTAATATTATGCTTTCTCTTGCTAAATCCTCTTATTTGTTGAAATCTTGTATCTTAAGTAGCTAACAGTTTATTAATATAGATTCTCGTTAAAAGGAGATTATTTTTCTTTATGTAGTTTAGATCATTTACATTTCTGCTATAATATACAAAGACTTATGGATGGTAGCATGAAATGTTTAAAGAAGGACTTAATTTACTTTTTTCCCCAGTTGGGAAAGTAACACAAGCCTATTGAACATAAGAGGAATTCATAAAAGTAAAGAAAAAGAAAACCCCCCACAGTTTTCTCAATTACAATTACCCTATCTTTTAAAAATGTTATTTCTTTTATTATTATTATTACTTTTTAAATACCTACTCCAGGCAGTCATTTCCTTATGCATTATTTTTTTCTAATAATACTTAATTTTATTTTAGAAAAATGTAGAGTTACAAAAATGGTCTAATATTATTTTGTACTTTTAGAGTTTTTAGTGAAATTGAACATGTTTTCATATATTTACTAGCTACTCATCTTCTGTGAATTACTTTATATTTCTTCAACTCTTTTTCCATTAAATAGTCTGACTAATATATATAATACAATCTTATGTATTAGTTATGTAAACCTTTTGGCTGCTAGTTTTTTCACATTGTGTTTTGAAAGACTTTTTAATTTTATTTTTTGTTGTTAATCCTCCCCGAGGATATTTTTCCATCGATTTTGAGAGAGAGTGGGAGAGGGAAAGACAGAAACTTTGGTGTGAGAAAAACACATGGATTGGTTGCTTCCTGCATGAGCCTAAATCAGGCCCCCCTCCCCCACTGCCTGGGGAGAAGTCTGTAACCACTTGCCCTTAAATGGAATTGAATCTGGGACTCTTTGATCCACAGAGTCTCTGATGCTCTATCCAATGAGCTGAATTGGCTAGGGCAGTGGTGGGCAAACTGTGGCTCGAGAGCCTCGATTTGCCACTCTGTTGACTAATGAGTTTGCTGACCACTGCCCTATGGCAATGGATACCAAGGTGAAGATAAACTAATGGGACTACATCAACATAAAAAACTTATGCACAGCAAAAGAAACCATTAACAAAACAAGAAAGCCCACTGTATGGGAGAACATATTTGCCAATGTTATCTCCGATAAGAGCTAATCTCCAACATCTACAGGGAATTTATACAACTCAACAAAAGGAAGATAACCCAATTAAAAAAATGGGCAACGGACCTAAATAGATATTTTTCGAAAGAAGATAGAAGGAAGACCTAGAGGCATATGAAAACATGCTCAAAGTTACTAATAATGCAAATCAAAACAACAATGAGATACCATCTCACACCTGTCAGAATGGCTGCCATCAACAAATCAACAAATGACAAGTTCTGGTGAGGATGTGAAGAAAAAGGAACCCTCTTTCACTGTTGATGGGAATGCAGACTGGTGCACCACTGTGGAGAACAGTACGGAGTTTCCTGAAAAAGTTAAAAATGGAACTCCCGTTTGACCTAGTGATCCCACTTCTAGGACTATATCGCAAGAAAACAGAAACACCATTCAGAAAGGATATATGTACCCCAATGTACCCATTGCAGCACAATTTACAATAGCTAAGATTTGGAAACAGCCCAAGTGCTCATCAGCAGATGAGCGGATTAGAAAACTATGGTACATCTATACAATGGAATACTATGCTGGCATAAAAAAGAAAGGACTTTTACCATTTGCAACAGCATGGATTGAACTGGAGAGCATTATGCTAAGTGAATAAGTCAGGTAGAGAAAGATAAATATCACATGATTTCACTCATATGTGGGATATAATGATCAACATAATTTGATGAACAAGAATAGATTTATCTAGAGACAAATGGTAGAGAAGGAGGGTTAGAGAGCAAGCAAAGGACTTACATGCATGCATATTAGCACAACCAATAGACACAGACACTGGGGCGGTGGGGGCTTGCCTGGGCTGGGAAAGGATCAGGGAGGGGATCAATTGGGGAAAAAGGAGACATATATAAAACTTTATACAATAAAAAAAATTGTAAAAAATGAAATTGAATTTTAGAGAGAGAGAAGAAGGGAAAGGAGGAGAGAGAAATCTATCGATTGGCTGTCTTCTGTGTACCCCTACTGGGGGTCAAATCTGCCACCTGGGATGTACCTTGACCAGGAATTGAACCCACAACCCTTCAGTGTATGGGATGAGCCACACGGGCCAGGGCTGTGCATTCTTTTACTTCTTGTCTGCTAATTGTCTTTTTATTTGTCAGTGCTGTAATATAATGCGCTCCCCCCCCTCTTTTTTTTAACCGAACTTAAACATTTTTATGTAGGCAAATATATGTGTATTTTTTTTTTTTCTTTCTGGTTTCTGGATTTTGTCTTGCTTAGGAAAATCTGCCTTTGATATAATGAAGTTATTCTTTGGTATTTTCCCTAATAGTTTTATGGCTTTGTTTTGTTTGTTTTTTTCATAGTAGTCCTTCCTACCTCCCACATTTTAAAATTTGGTATATATTATTTTTCCAGAGGATTTAAATAATAATAATAATAATAATAATAATAATAGAAACAACAATAATAATAATAATAAAAGAAATAACATTTTTACCAAGTGATCTGGTAATATTTTATTGACAAATCCATTATTCTTCAACCACTGATTTGTAATATTACCTTTATCATATTAAATTTCCATGTACATACTAATAACTGCTTTATGTCTTTAATTAGTTATGCTTATTATGTACTGGTTTTGTTATAAGAGCTCAATAGAATGTTTCAGTACCTGATAATATGTCTTCTCTTGTTCTTGTTTTTCAGAAATTTCTTTGGTATTTGCACAGATTTATTTTTAGTGAACTTCAGAATCAGCTTGCCATTTTAAATACCTGCCTCCCCATCTTCCAAATCTCACTATTTTTCTCTATTCTTATTAGCTTAACTTGAGCTACCACTTTTTCTTGCCTAAACTACCTTCTAATATACAGCAGCAGGAAGGCTCTTTTTAAAACATAAATCAGTTCATGTTACTTCCTTATTTACATCCCTTAGTTTTTTCTTCTCCTCCTTTTATTATCTATTGCTGACTACTCCAAAGCTTAAAACAACCTGTTTTGCTCACAATTTTGCGAGTCAGAAATTCATGACCAGTTCAGCTGGGTAGTTGCATGATCCATGGGTGGGATGAAAGGGGCCTGGGAATCCCTCCCTTGCTATGACTTCTTCAGCCAAATGGCTAGTACCTCAGTGCCTTTTGCCTTTCTCTCTACATGGGATCTCATTCTTTTGAATTTCTCTTTGTGGTCTGGGCTTCCTACACCATGGTCTCAAAATAATCACATTTTTTTCATGATGGTTTCCCAGAGGAAAGAAAAATGATCAAACCAATTAAGTGCTGTTCCTGGCACAGTGGCCCTTCTGCCATATTTTGTTGGTCAGAACAGTCACAAGATCTGCCTAGATGGGGGGAGAGGGGTGGGAAGGAAAATGGAAAGTAGACTCTACTTCTTGATGTGGGAATGGCAGAGTCTTATTGCAGGAGAGCATGTGGGATGAGAGATACCATGACCATACTTAGAAAATATAACCTGCTGCATCATCAGATTCAGAATATATTCCAAGTTCTTACCATGGCCTTCCATGATCTGATCCACGCCTGCTTTTCTCTGATCTTTTCTCCTACACTTTCTTCATTTGTTACCTTTGGTTTAGCCACAGTGGCCTCTTAGCTAGGCTTTGAATATGCCACACTCACCCCAACATCAGCTCTATTTTTTTTCTTCTCTCTCTCTCTTTTTTTTTTTTACCTGCCATCTTCTTCAGATCTTTGCCTGCGTCTTCCCATTCTTTTTCTTTAGGTGTCTAGGAAGCTTTTTCTGACCACTTTCTCTGACAAAATCTTGGTCATTTACTACTCCCTCTTCATAGATTTTTGTGCTGCTTATGGGAGCCTGCAGGCCCTGAATACATGCCTGGCTTCTGAATAAGTTGAGAAGTAAAAGAATAAAGATGGAAGTTAAAACATTTATGAAATAAAGGTTTTACTGGTCATGTGATGTTGGAGACCCAAAAGAGCCTATTAAGTACGTCTCAGAATTAGACTTACCCATCCATTCCCAAGCAGTGTTGCTCACTCTTCTCTGCATTGCTAGGCCCCCGATCAACTCTTGGCGTGTTGACATAGGGCAGTGGTTGGCAAACTGCGGCTCGTGCGCCACATGCAGCTCCTGAGCTGCAGTTTGCCACTCTGTTGACTAATGAGTTTGCCGACCACTGACCTAGACTCTAATTACAGGCTGTTGTTGTTCCTTGTGATTAAACCCCTATCCCAGTGGTTGGCAAACTCATTAGTCAACAGAGCTGCAGTTTGCCGACCACTAACATAGGGGGGGAACATTCTTGTACTCTGCAGCAAGCCTGATCCCAAGAGAAGAGGGTAGAGCTGAGTTGTGCATGCCCAGTTATTTGTCTCGTTTGTTTATCTATCTGACTGACTAAAGGGGAGGAGGGAGGCCCTAGCTGGTTTGGCTCAATGGATAGAGCGTCAGACTGTGGACCGGAGGTTCCTAAGTTCAATTCCAGGCAAGGGCCCATGCCTGGGTTGCGGGCTCAATCTTCATTTGGGGGTGTGCAGGAGGCAGCCGATCAATGATTCTCTCTCATCATTGATGTTTCTATCTCTTTTCCTCTCCCTTCCTCTCTGAAATCAATACAAATTTAAAAAATTAAAAAAAAATAAAGCAGGGGTGTGTGTGAAAGGAAGGGAATAAAGGAAGTGAGAAACAGGATAGATCAAGGTACTATTTACTAAAAAAGAAAACATAGTAGGAAGATTATAAATTAAATTTTAGGGAAACTGAGTTTGAAGTACCTAAAAGATACTTGTGTGGAGATTCCAAGTAGGTATATGATAATGTATTTGAAGATAGAGTTCTATTAGTTTCCTGTTGCCTGTAACAAATTATAAACATAATGGCTTAATAAAAGCCCACAAAATTACCTAACAGTTGTTGTGGGTCAGGGATCTGAGCATTGGTTAGCTGGTTCTCTGCTCAGGCTCTTCCTAGATTGAACTCAGGGTGTTGGTAGGGGCTGTGAGTTTATTTAAAGCTTGAGTTCCATCCATTCTCATTGTCTGGTAGAATTTAGATTCTTTCAGTTGCAGAACTGAGGCCCTCAGCTTGGAGAGGCCACTTGCTCTTTCCTGCCATGTGACTTTCCCCACAGTAAAGTAGTTTGCTTCTTCAAGACCAACAGAAAGCTTTTTTGTGGCTTTAAATCTCTTATGATTCAGATGGTTGGGACAGGCTCATTCAAGTAATCTTCCTTTTGATTAACTCAAAGTGAACTGATTAGGGACCTTAATTGCATTTATGAAGTACCTTTGCCATACAATATGTGTGTGTGGGGGGTGGGAGGTGGGGAGGAAAAGATGTGTGCACTCGCGCAGGCTAGAGAGAGAGAGAAAGAGAGCGAGCTTGAGATTGAGATTATGAGGACCTGGTTTATGCCATTATGGAGGCTGAGAAATCCCATTATCTACCATCTGCAAGCTGGAGACCCAGGAAGGTTGGTGATGTAATTCATCAGTATGAGTTCAAAGGCCTGAGAACCCGGGGAGCTGATAATGTAGATTCTAGTTTGCATAGCCTGAGTCTGAAGATCTGAGAACCAGGATTGTCAGGGCAGAAGGTCAGTGTCCTAGCTTAAACAGCCTGGTGGAAGGGACTAATTCTTCCTTCCTCTCTGCTTTTTTGTTGTATTTAGGCCCTCAATGGATTAGATAATGCCCACCCACAATAGGATGGGGAAAACTGGCTTACGAGGTGTATCTATGCAAATGCTATTATAATCCAGACACACTTTCAGAGACACACATGGAAATAATGAATAATGTTTAGCCAAATACCTACGAACCTTGTTATCCAATCAATTTTACACATAAAATTAACCATCACAGAGGGATTTGGGGAGATTCACAAGCTACATTACAGCCACTGATGGCTTCTAAAATGCCCTCCTTTTTTGATCTTTCAAATTTTTTCTCTTTTGCAATCTTTATACTTAACATTATGCAATTCTGTAGCCTCTGTTCTGCCCCTTCCTCCAAAGTCTAAAAATGCTTTCCTTCTTTTATTGAGTATTACTTTACTTTTGAATTAGTCACTTATTATTAACTAAGGAAATTCAGTTTCTTTTTACCTTTATTTGCAGCAGTTAGAAATGAGAAAGATGGACTGAGTTTTGTGTTTCACAGTGGAACCTTACCTGTGTTCTTGATTAGCATTGGCAGGATCTGATAATTAAATAATGCTCATGGTACTTTCAATACCAAATGCTTCTTTGGGAACAGAACAGACATGAACTTCTTGGTATACAACTTAACTCATTCTCAGATACGTAAATGTAAATGTGGTCCCTTTAAAGGATATATTTTTCCTGGGAATATATCTGTTTGTTGTGCTCTTACTTCCTTAACTGTGTACCTGAGAGAGGTTATCTTACCTGAGCCATCCTTTTACTCTGTTTATTCCTGGGTATACACTTTGTTCTAAAATTTTAACCATCTGTAGTTGTTTGCTATTATTAACTAGAGTTATGGGACATAGATTTTTTTTTGTCTCCATGTTCTGTTAGTGCTTGAATTCAATGTCTAAGAGAAAGGATTCTATGCATTTTATTGCAGACATTCTCTGAAATAATTTTTAGCTAAAAGGAAATAGCTGTATTTCTGTGAGTCATCATTCTTTTTTATGTAGAGCTGGGTAAGGATTTAATTTCATAGATAGAGTTTATGACTTCCAGAAGGAGAGCTGCAAAAATTGAAATTTCCAAAGAATTTTAGATTTACTATAAATGCTATTATATATAGAAAAATGAAGCTTAAGATATTAATATAGGTAATTGGTTGATAAAAATTTTCCTAAAATCTCATGATTTTCAATGAGAAATACAGTTCTTTTTAGTCATTTTCAAGTGTAAGCTAAAATGTGTTTTCTTTCTTTCTTTTTTTTTAAGCTTCCAATAAAAACAGGACAGCAGAACACACATACCAAAGTCAGTACCGAACACAACAAGGAATGTCTTATCAATATTTCCAAATACAAGTTTTCTTTGGTTATAAGTGGCCTCACTACTATTTTAAAGAATGTTAACAATATGGTGAGTAATTGAGTTACTGTCCCTTTGGGGAGTTTACTTTTGTTTGCTTTTTATTTAAAAATTTGGAGCAGCATATTTTGAAATATGAAAAGTAATTTTTGTAAACATTTTATTTTGTGGATAAGCACAAATAACCTTTTAACTTTCATTTTAGTTTTTTATTCTTTCCCTTAGATACTTCTCTTATTTGTGACTTTCCTTTGTATTATTTTTCTGAAATTAGGATTGCATATAGATTTTATGTCATATGCAAATTGACTATAGTAATCTATTCAGATATTCTCCTTATCTCCTTATTTGAATATTGACATATAAAATTGTTCCAGTCCTGTGTAGATGATAAATTAAATATGACCTTATATTATCCTAGCGGGTTTGGCTCAGTGGATTGAATGTCAACCCACACACTGAAAGGTTGTGGGTTTGATTTCAGTCCAAGGCAAGTACATGAGCTGCTGGCTCGCAGGTTGATATGTCTCTTATGTTGATGTTTCTCTCTCTGTGTCTCTCCCTTCCACTTTCTCTAAAAATAAATGGGAAAAATATCCTTGAGGATGGATTAAAAGAAAAAAATGACCTTATAGTCCTAAAATATAGGATTGTTTTTATGAAAATGTTATTTTATTTCCTTCATCTTGTGACAGATTCTGCAGTAGGTAGAGAACCCATTTTTGAAGTGCTCCGAAATACCAATATTCTCAAATTACTCCAAAAGCTTATCGCCCCCCCCCCCCCATTTTATAAAATCTGTTTACATTCCATAGACTTTAGGATACTCCAGCTGTTCTCTCTCTGTATATATTTCTCCTGTCTCAGGTGATTCCTTCCTTTCTGTCAATTCCTAACTAAAATTTCCTTCATATTCAATTCAAATCAACTGATTCGGATATTTCTTGACTAAATTGTGATTGCTCTAATTGTTTTTAGCACTTAAAACCACTATTTGTGTTGTTTGATTTGAATTCTGAAAATGACTTATGGTTGTAGATTGTGAAAATTAGTCACATTTTTATAGTCCATCATCTTTGGGGTTTGTGTGTGTTTTAAAAAAAGCTGATTAGACAATACTGATTACAAAATTGGTAAACTGGAGGTGTGGAAAACCATTTGCCTTTATGGAAGAAACTGTTTTTTTGAAAAAACGCAGGGCTTTTAATAAATATGTAAAGTGATTTATAGAAATTTACTTAAGATTTTGCAGAGCTCTTCTGTTGCAATGGGTGGGGCACAGTATAGGATTTTACTTAATAATAAGTGGCCATGCTCCCATTTAGATTGAAAATATTTTAATACTTGAAACTTTCTTTTAAAAACAAAAAACACACCAACATTATGATATTAAGATTCATTTAGTTCTTATTGATAAATATTGTAATATTCAATTTAAGAATAGTGAATGCTTAAAATTATTTGTAATTGGTGTTATAGTCTTTTTTTTGCTGTAAGAATTTAGATCTTAATTATTTTGTGTCATCAAGTGTGGTTAAATGCTCTACACAAGATTCTGTTAAAGATCAGGGTGTATATTTAAATCCCATATATTTTTAAAGTATATAAATTAGTGTACCTTCTTTTACTGTTACAAGGCTAATGGCAGACTGTAATGAATACCAGCATTTGCGTGAGCATTAGGATAAAATTAGAAATAATAGATTTAAATATAGTATAATTTGGGAGGTAAAATGGAAGACGTTTGATTTTTGTGATCCTCAGCCTCTTGACTTTTCAGATGTGTGCTGATTTGTAGTGGAGAGTAATAACCAACTTTTAGTGTTCTGAATATCTTTTCTTTTAGAGAATATTTGGAGAAGCTGCTGAAAAAAATTTATATCTCTCTCAGTTGATTATATTGGATACACTGGAAAAATGTCTTGCTGGGGTAAGTATATCTGTTCTTCAGTCGGCAGGTTTTGTGAATTTAATTTTGAGTTAATCTGATGTACCAAAGGTATTGACAAGGAGAACTTTTTGGACTCATGGGCTTTTTGTCTAAGACATGCATATGAATTTTTAAAACAGCTGACTAGGTGGCATAAATAAATTTTCAAGATAAAATCATTTTCTCATCTTTTTAAAAAAATATATTTTTATTGATTTCAGAGAGGAAGGGAGAGAGAGATAGAGACAGAAACATCAATGATGAGAGAATCATTGATAAGTTGCCTCCCTCACTGGGGATCGAGCCTGCAACCTGGATATGTGCCCTGCTAGAGAATCAAACCCTGACCTCCTGGTTCATAGATCAACACTCAACCACTGGGTCACACTCGCTGGACATTTTCTCATCTTTTATAAATTAAATAAATATTAAGTTTACTTATAAAGTATTAAACTTGAGCCACATATATCTCGGGTTTTAAAGAAAGCATTTTATGGAAAAGAAAGCCATTATTTAATTAGTTTTTCAGATATTGTTAGGCCTATAGCTGTTTAGTTTTGAAAGGATGTGATGCAAATGTCCAAGAGTAGTCTTATTTCCCCTGTATGAATCTGATTTTAATGTTTTTTCAAATCTATATAAAAATGAGGTTAAAATATTGAAACTATTATGATAGATCCTACCTGAAGAACATTGTTATTTATAAAATAGAGGTCCAGTGCATGAAAATTGTGCGTGGGGGGTATTGTCCCTTAGCCCGACATGCACCCTCTCCAATCTGGGAACCCTCAGGAGATGTCCTACTGATGGCTTGGGGCTGGCCACTCCCCATGGGGAGCTGGCCTAAGTTGCAGTATGGCCTCCCTCAGCAGGAGGAGACCAGGCTGATCAGGAGAAGGTACCACTCCCATCACTCTGCTGTTGCTGCCACTGCTGGCCGTCGCAGCTGCCAAGGTGTTTTCATCAACACCGACTCCAGTCCCTTCACCACAAAAAAAATTACAATTTTCTTTAGGCATTTTCAAGATGTCTTTTTCATAAGATATGATATTTCTTTCTTTCTCTTTTTTTTTTATCTTCACCTGAGGATATTTTTCCATTGATTTTTAGAGAACTCAGAAGAGAAAGGGAAAGACAGAGAGAAACATCAATGTGAGAGGGACACTTCAATTGGTTGCCTCCTGCATTAGCCGTGACCTGGACCTCAGCCAGGGAGGAGCCTGCAACTTAGGTACATGCCCTTGACCAGAATCGAACCCAGATCATGTGGTCGGCAGGCTGAGGCTTTATCCACTGAGGCAAACTGGCAAGGGCAGATTTTAGCTCCTCCAGCAGCTGACCTTTGTTTTTTAGCTCCAGGAATGAGATGGAAATACCCTTGATCACCTTCTTGGATTCTTATTATCCAAGTTACCTAAACCACTGCGAGTGGCATATGGGGAGTGGCTTACCTCACTGCACACAGTCCCCTTCTGCCCACCTGTGCATGCAGCCTCCTTCTGAGCAGTCGTGACATTACAGTGTCTAAGAAAATTTGCATATTACCTCTTTACACACACACACACACACACACACACACACACACACGAGGCCTGGTGCACGAAATTCGTGTAGGGAGGGGGTGTGTGTCCTTCAGCCCAGCCTGCTCCCTATCCAATCTGGGACACCCCTCTCACAATCCAGGACTGCTGGCTCCCAACTGCTCACCTGCCTGCATTCCTGATTCCCCTAACTGCTTCTGCCAGCCACCCTGATCACTCCCTATCCACTCCCCTGCCAGCCTGATTGATGCTTAACTGCTCTGCTGCCAGCCTGTTTGCCCCTAACTGCCCTCTCCTACTGTACAGTGGGGGCCAGCTGGTTTGCCCTGAAGGGTGTCCCAGATCAGGGTGGGTGTTCCCTTGGGGCCTGGGCAAGAGACCTGTGGTGGTTTGCAGGCCAGTCACACACCTCAGTGACCCAAGTGGAGGCCCTGGTATCTGGGATTTATTTATCTTTTACAATTGAAACTTTAGCCTGGAGCAGAGCCAAGCCTTCTGCTCGTACAGTCATTGAAACTTTGTTGCTTTAAGTGGAGGCCTGAGCTGGCCAGGATATGCGGAAAGCTTGGCTTCCTCCATTGCCAGGGGCAACCAAGCTTCTCTCCTGCTCTCTCTGTGGTCGTAGCCATCTTGGTTGGGTAATTTGCATACTCGCTCTGATTGGCTGGTTGGCGTGCTGTGGGACGTGGCTTGTGGATGTGACAGAGGTATGGTCAATTTGCATATTATGCTTTTATTAGATAGGATGTACATTTATATATGAGCATATAAAATAGAGATACGTGGAGGATTAGTTGAGTACAAAAGTTCTTTCTCAGGTTTCCTCTAAATAGTTATCTCATTGTATTTCAATCATGACTTAATTGGAATTTTTTCAAGAATGTTTCTGTTGTATAAAATGAAGTATTTCTATACTTTAGTAGCTTTAATTTTTCTTGGAACATGGTAGAAGTTCATATAAATAAATAAATTCAATACTTTCATTTTATAGATCTGCCTATTCAATATGTATTAGAATTAACTTATTTCTTATATCCTGTCTTCCTTTGGCACATCATTTGCTTTTCTTCAGAATTGCTTATCTTCCACATATGTTATGGTTATTCTTTAGAGTAAACCTAGAAGGAAGGGACTTTGCTATGTGTGTTTGAGAAGACAGAGGATAGTCAGAAGTGTTTGGGGAAGGGATACAGTAGAGTATTGGAAAACATAATTGCATTCACACACACTGTATCCTTAGGGAAGAGAAGTATTTAAGATTATGGGCCACAAAACCCTAAGGATAATGTTTTAAAACTTTTATTGCCGTAGCCAGTTGGCTCAGTGGATAGAGTGTTGGCCTATGGACCAAAGGGTCTGAGGTTCAATTCTGGTCAAGAGCACATACCTCTCGGTTGCAGGCTCCTTCCTGGCCCAGGCCCTGGTCAGCGCTCATGCAAAAAGGAACCAATCACATTGATGTTTCTCTCTGTCTTTATCTCTCTCTTTCACTCTCTAAAAAAAAGGCAATGGAAAAATGTCCTCAGGTGAGGATAAAAAATAAATAAATAAAGTTAAGGAACAATTTTCACTTAAAAACACCAAAAACCTCTTTTATTGACCCTTGGCCATATTTGGAAATTGTGAATGTTTTTAAATTTTCCATTTAAGTTGAGGGTGAGCTAGTTCTGTTTTAGCTTGGTATTTTTTGTTAATTTATAATAAGCTATTGTTCATTCTATATAATAAAAGGCTAATATGCAAATTGTCTCCTGGACCATGAGTTTGACCAGGGGGTGGGGCCAGCCTGCCAACTGCCCACCGCCCCTCTCCTGTCTCGCTCCGCCCCTGATTGCCCACATACCCCGATCAGGGGACTGGGCCAACCCACCAACTGCCCGCGGCCCTTCCCCCCTGCCGGCCCTACCTGATTGGCTCTGATGGCGGGGCCAGTCAGACTCTACCTGTTCATGAATTTTATAAATTTTTAAAATTAGTTTATAAAATGAAAGGGCTATTAAACAGGATGGTGACCTTTGGAGGTGGACAATTTTAAAAATTGGAATCACTCTTTGTAGTGGTCCCATTGTTTTGATTGTATATACCATTATATTAGCCACTCTCATGTTTGAGAAGGGTGGTTTATTGTCTATCTTAGTTCTACAGCTTTTTTCTATTAATGTTTGTAATTGAGAATTAATGGTAAGTGTGTTTTGGAGAATGACATTATTGGCCTGCTAATTTGGTACTCTTTGGAGATAGCCTAATTGAAACTAATAAGTGGGCATGGTAAAACTTATATAATGCACAAAATATATCTTATTTTGCTCTGCTCTACAATTGAAAATATGTAAGATTTTAAAAATAAATTTGTATTTAAAAATAATACATTTTACATTATTATCTATGACCATTACTCCAAAGACTGAACACTTACACAATTTTTATTTGTATGTAATTGGAGTTATTTTCAACATCTGTATTTGGTTAGCCTATAAATGAGAAATAGACATTGTAACTCAAGTTTTATATATTTTGTGATGCATATTTATTTACTATCCATATATTTCAGTGTATTTGCATCTGAGAGCACTTGGGTTGTAATTATAGAATTGAGCATAGCACACAATTATACAAACTTGTTCTGTCATCATGCTTGGTATTACCAAAATTGTCAGTGATATATGGATATTAAAGCTGTTAGGTAAAATACTGATGTGGAATGGTATATCTGCAGGATAGCTATGCATTGATTGATTTGTTAATTGTAAAGGAGAGATTTATTTTACAAAGTAGAGATTTTGGTGTTAACACCAAAGTTACCAAACTTGGTGACATTTACAATGTAATCACCTGGCATTATATACTCCTAATGTGATGTAATTTGAATTGTATTGAAGTTCTAAAGTGTTTAACCTGAATCATATCAGACCTAGGTTTAGATTCTACCTTATAGAAAATACAGTAACTAGAATAACAAATTGTCACATTTGGTAAGGCAACTGGGCTATTTTTTTTTTAAAAGTCAATGTTATAGAAAATAAAGATGATATATATTGAGGTAGATAGTTTTAGAATAAAGAAACTAAAGGAACATAATTATGTTGCAATCTATGAAACTCTTTTGAAGCAATGAAAAGTTATTTTGGGTGTTAGGGAAATTTGAGAACAGATTAGGTATTAGCTGATACAAGGGAAATGTTTATTTTCCCTTGATGTTATGATTGATTAAAGTTATGTTGGAGAATATCCTTATTTTTCAGAGTTGCTGGAGTATGCAGGGCTGAAGTATTGTGTTTGTAACTTTGAAATGGATCAACCAAAACAATAAATAATATTTATCTGTTTTAGTCAATCTACTCAAAGGCAGGTTGATGGCCCATCCAGGAAATTATTTTGATGTTGAGACAGATGGCACAATTCACTCACTAAGGAATATGAATAATTTTTATTTAGAACTCACAACAATCTGGGGATTCCCAGGAGGCGAAGGACTCCTATAGGGATTTAATAAACGGGATAGGCAGGAGTGTGTGTGGGGGGCTAAGGAAGATGATGGATGGAGGCTGGACTTTTATTGTGATTAAAGAGGTGAAAATGGAACCATCCTCTTTATTAGACTGTATATACAGCAAGCATGATGAAATATTAACAATTATTGAATATAATTAGATGATGAGTATATATGGGTGTTCGTTCTGTTTCACTCATGTGTATTTGAAAATGTTCATAATAGAAAATATTTGCATGTGGATTTAAGGAAGTTTTAGAATTGTAATTATTTCTATTTCAGCAACCAAAGGACACAATGAGATTAGATGAAACAATGCTGGTCAAACAGTTGCTGCCAGAAATCTGCCATTTTCTTCACACCTGTCGCGAAGGAAACCAACATGCAGCTGAGCTTCGGAATTCTGCCTCTGGAGTTTTATTTTCTCTCAGCTGCAACAACTTCAATGCAGTCTTTAGTCGCATTTCTACCAGGTTAGTGTGTAAATCTATATAGGACTATTTGAAGTAGTATACATTTTAGAAGTTTTTTTTTATCATGTGCATAAAAATTAAAAGTTGACAGAAATGAGTTTGACCTTGGCTTTTGTAGAAATTTTACATATTGATTTCTTTGAAATTTTTATTACTGTGCTAGTGGTGTGTATAATTAAATATGAGTACTGTTACAAAAATCAATTTTAGGAAATGTTACCCAGGACCAGGCTTTTTTTCCCTTTAAAAACTAGGAATGAATTTTTGACTTTTTAACATATTATCTTTAAATGAAATTAACCAATCAAATAATGATTAGTCAGAATTCTAATGATCTCATAGCTCTACTCCTTATCACAAAACCTAAGTTATAAAATAAACAAATAAACAAATCTCCAAACCAAAATATCTCAGAAATATAAAAGCACAAGGAAGAGAATAATTGTCAAGTAGAAATCTCCAGAAAGTGGTCTGTGTTATAAGTTTACAAACTGCAGAAACCCCATTTGTTGAGCATTTGCAGAGCTGTTTTAGCCTTATAGTATCTTTGAAATGTATATGATAAGTCCCCATTTACAGGTAAGCAAACTAATACTCAAAAAAGTTATCAAGACAGTTTGCCAAAATGGAGGACCCATAATTTCTAAGACGGACTGGTATCATAATGTATTCGTGTTATTATACTACGTTTACTACTTCCCTATACTTATGATTTAACCACATTTTGATGACTTTTTTTTGTAATATATATTGCTGTGCTTTAAAATTGTATGATAAAATCATCATGTGATCATTAGTTGTTATATCCTGCAGTTAGAGAAATTGGTATACATAGTGCAAAATGGAATTGAATTATAATTCAGTACCTAATAACTCTGGAACTTACTTTCATGCATATGATTTATCTTTCTCATTCAAGTGGAGTCTAGTGGATCCTTAATTATGACCCAGTAGAAAGTATAGCATGAATCACTTAGTGATTCAGTGAATCAAAGAATAATACTGAATAGAGAAAACAATCCTATTTGCTTATTGGCACCTGCATCTTTCGACATGTCTATTTTGTATGAATAGTGGACTTCTATCAGTCAGAGATATTTATTCTTCTGTAGTTTTCTAATAGGTGTGAATGAGAACATGCATCATAATTAAGAATTTGTACCATGGTACTTTGAGGGAATTAGCTAACTTCAAAAAACCTGCAATCTTTTAAATAAAAAATGGCATTTCTATAATCATGATGCTAGACAATATCTTTTATCTGCTTACAGAATTCCCAGTGCAAAGAAACTTAAAATGTTATTTAATGGTATAGTATAATTGATGATGTTTGGTAATCCTATATAATAAAGCAGTAATTTGCATATTTACCATCACACCCATGCACAAGTTGGCCACCCACATAATGCCACACAATGCTGGCAGGGGAAGACAGTTAGGAGCAACCAGGCCTGTAGGGGAGCAAGGGCAGTTGAGGGGGGACCAGGCCCACAGGGGAGGGCAGTTAGGGGTAACCAGACTGACAGGGGAGGGCAGTTGGGGGTGACTGGGCTGGCAAGGGAGAGCAGTTGGGGGCAACTGGGCCTGCAGGAGAGGGTAGTTGGGGGATGACCGGGTCGGCAGGGGAGGGCAGTTGGGGATGATCGGGCCAGCACAGGAGGGCAGTTGGGGGCAATCAGGCTGGCAGGGGAGTGATTAGGGGATGATCAGGCTGGCTGGCAGAAGTGGTTAGGGGCAATCAGACAGGCAGGCAGGTGAGCGGTTGGGAGCCAACAGTCCAGATTGTGCGAGGGATCAGGTCTAAATTGGCAGTCAGACATCCCCCGATGGGTCCCAGATTGGAGAGGGTGCAGGCTGGGCTGAGGGACTACCCTTCCGCAGTGCACGAATTTCATGCACCAGGCCTTTAATGTTTACATAATATACAATATCTTCATGAAATCTTTTGAGTGATAACATTTTCATATTCTGAGGAATCAATACACTGGTTGAAGAGCAAGGTAACAAACACCTACGGAATCAGAGGTACAAAAATAATATTAAGAAAAACAACTCCTTCTTTGCTTAGGTGACTATTAGAACAGCCTTACTATATGAAGTAATCTTACATTGAAGGTAGAAAATGATCAAAAGGATACAATGTTTTTTGTCTATACAAGCATGATTGTTTCTAAAACAACAAAAGTATAGATTTTTACACTGATGTAAAAATTCACTTAAGTCTAAATAAAAGAGGTTAAAGTTTTCTTTTTTCAATAACAACTACAGACATCAGCTTTTGAAAGGATGGTATTGCTAATCTATTGAATTGTGCTTTCTAATGAGGCATACTCATTATTTCAATTAATATAAAAAGTGTAAGCAGTAGAATGGAATTACTAATTTTTATATCTGCAGAGAGAGAGAGATAGGAAAGAAGCACAAATACTGCATGGTCTTATTCATAATATTAACTCAAATTGTTACCATCTAGTTTAAAACTAATATTAATCATCACACTAAACCATAGTTGAAAATGAAATTAACCTCATGTCTTCTATCTCAAATCCTTTTATTGCTTTAGCCCAGTGGTCTGGCTCACAAGTTGCACTTTACCGCCCTATTGACTAATGAGTTTGTCAACCACTGACCTAGACTCTCAATTCCAATAATTACAGACTGTTGTTGTTCCTTGTGATTAAGCCCCTATCCCAGTGGTCGGCAAACTCATTAGTCAACAGAGTGGCAAACCGTGGCTCTCGAGCCACATGTGGTTTGCAAGCTGCAGTTTACTGACCACTGCTTTAGCCTATAGATGTATAACTAACATTAAAATTACTCTATGCACTTACACTAAAGCCCTTCATCTCATCAGGGTAAGAAAAGCTGAGCAGTTCATCACACTGGGAATCAGAAGGTCCAGGTTTTTAATAAAAAACCTGTCACTACAACATCTAGAAAGTCCAGGTAAACTGAATAACAACAGAATGGTATTTAAAATATCTACACTAATAAAAGAGAAACATGCAAATTGACCATCACTCTGCTACGCCCACAAACCAATCAGGAGCACATATGCAAATTAACCCAACAAAGATTTGTTGGGTTATTAGAGGGATCAACTCTATATTGGCATTCAGACATCCCCCGATGGGTCCCAGATTGGAGAGGGGCAGCCACGGAGCTGGAGCGAGCAGGAGGTTTGGGTTGCCCTCGGCAGTGGAGGAAGCCAAGCTTCCTGGCTGGCCCTGGCCTCCGCTCCAGGCTACAAAGTTCTAATTATAGAAGATAAATAAATCCCAGATACCTTTTTCCAAACAGCCGTGGCCTCTGCTCAAGGAGGTGGTGAAAAAAAGAAAAAAAAAAAAGGGGGGGGGGCTGGGAGCCTGGATTGCCAGGGGTGTGGCCAGCCTGCAAACAGCCATCAGCCCCTCATCCAGGCTGGCCAGGCACCCCAGTGGGAACTCCTACCCTGAACACAGCTCTCAGCCCCTCACCCAGGCTGGCCAAGCACCTCAGCGGGACCTCCTATCCTGAAGGGGCTGTGGCCAGCTTGAAAACAGCCCTCAGCCCTTCACCCTAGCTGGCCACGTCCCCCCCAGCAGGGACCCTCACTCATGGGGGCATGGCCGGCCTGAAAACCACCATAGGCCCCTCGCCCAGGCTGCCCCATGTCCTAAGGAAACCCCCCACCCTGATCCAGGACACCCTTCAGGGCAAACCATCTGGCTCCCACCAGTGTACCAGGCCTCTATCTATATTAATAAAAGGGTAATATGCTAATTAGACTGGGAGACCTTCCAGGAGACCTTCTGAATGTTCTGCTGGACAAAGCCATGGTGGCAGGGCCAAAGTAGAGGCGGGTAGAGGCCAAGAGAGGTGGGCAGTCGTGGGTGAGGCTGGTGGGCGGTGGGGCTGTTGTGGGTAAGCAACCAGCAGGGGGGCGAGTTGGGGGTGAGCAGGCCATCACTGGGGGTCAGTTGGGAGCGAGCAGGCTAGTGGGGAGGGAAAGGTAGAGCGAGCAGGCCAGCAGGGGGGGCAGTTGGAGGTGATAGTTCAGTAGGGAGGGCAGTTGGGGGTGAGCACACTGGCACAGGGGAATTGGGAGCAATCAGGCTGGCTGGGGACATTAGCGGGGGAGCAGGGAGGCAGCTGGGGACAAGCAGGCCAGCAGGCAGAGTGGTTAGGGGCAATCAGGCAGGCAGGCAGGTTGATGAGTGGTTAGGAGTCAGCAGTCCCGGATTGTGAGAGGGATGTCCAACTGCTGGTTTAGGCTTGATCCCTGTAAACTGGCAGTAGGACATCCTTTGAGGGGTCCCATATTGGAGACACCCCCCCCCTCCCCCGTGCACGAATTTTGTGCACCAGGCCTTTAGTATAGTAATAAAGTGAAACAAACACCACCCACCAATCCCATCCACCAGGTTCAGAAATGAAGACGAAATGAAAACCAGAGATGGTTTTGAAGGCATGACCTGGCCTTGCAACAAAAGAAGGGTAAAGATGGTTAGGTTTTTATTTTCCTTAACCTAGGGATTTGGAACTAATATCCAAATGATACTAGAGACAAAGCCTATAACCTAATAATGCAAGTATAAAACGTGACTAAAAAGAGCTATGCACTCCTTTAAAAAAGAGCAAGAGAACAAGGGATGAAAGGAGGGTGAGAAGGAAGGAGGAAAGGAGGAAAAGGAGAGAGAAAGGTAGGGAAGGAGAAAAAGGGGAAGGACTGGAGGGAGGAAGGGGAAAAAGAACTACCAGCACAAGAAGTTTGTTTGCTCTGCCTAGGATAGGGAGAAAGTTGTCCAGGGCCATTACCTTAAGAGTTTGAGGTCCACATTTATACTACCCAGACAATCTGGGTCTGAAAAGTTATAAAAAAAATACATGTCCAGAACTGAGCCTCTGGCAAAAGCAAATGCAAAACCATCACTAGGACACTCACACAACCCCAAGCTTTAAGAGATCCACAAAGAAAATACTGACTGCACTAGAGATGAATTTGCAATCAAAGTTTACAAAACCGAGAGTTAATAATTCACTATGAATAAGTGTTGGCATATACAAATATATGAGGTCACTTAATAATCTTAGAATATAATGTTTCAAATTATTGGAGACATATAAGAAGAAATTTAAAACTATTAAAAAGAATAAGAAGCCATAAAAACCTCTAGCAGATTTGTAAAAAAAAAAATTAATAGAACTTTTAAAGTTATTGAGCCTTTGCTACTGTTGGTATGTCAAATTAGAGATTCCGCAGGGGCCCTCTCATTAAAAAAACAATTAGGTTGAGTGCGGTTGTCCAGTTATTCTGTGGAAAAGGCAGCTAATCCTTTACATAAGAGAGTACTATAAGCCATAGCATATGGCATATTTCAGCAGAAAAACCAAGTTTTCCTAAGATCTGTAGCTCATATTCCCTTCAAGGAGAGCAAAGATCAGGAATATCAAAAGCGAGCTAATATTAATTCTAAAAGAAAAGCATCTGTACACAGGTAGAGTGGTCCAACACAACCAATTTTCATGATGTTGATTCATCTATTATACATGAGATATAAAATGAATCTTTAGAAAGAACTGCCATTCTAGATACTTGCATATTTTAAGTCACCTATTGCTATGTAGCAATGTCATAAGATATCTCTAAATTAAACCATCAGAATGGTATTTTAGGTGAATGGTCATCAGCTTCTGTTTCTGGCACAAGCTAAATGAAATAGCAAATGAAGTTGTCTGAAACATGTATTTCATAGATTCCAGAGCACTCTGTCCCCTGAAAGATAAGAAACTGGCATATTCTGGAGACACTTTTATTATGGAAACAGTGAACTAGATTCAGGAAACACACAAAAGTTGTCTATTTTTACATGTGCAACTGCAACAAAATCCTTTAAAACAAAGCCTCTGGTAACTAAAACATTTCTAGAGTTTTCAAAGATGGCACAGAGCAGATGGGACAGGACCGACAGCTTGAGATTTCATCATACTTCACAGAACATCATACACTTTCATATTTATGAATTGTTGATTTCTGGAATTTTTTATTTAATATTTGTGGAGTGTGATTGACCTTGGGTAACTGAAACCCCAGAAAGTGAAACTTCTGATAAGGGGGGACTACTGTACCACTCATATTTCTGAATAGACATTAATAAAATTTATTCATATTTTACTTATAATTTGAAATTTAAAAACTTTTTATTATAGAATGAAATTAAAAATACACATAAGCAGAGAGAAGTGTATTTTGTTGTTTTTATTTTTGGGTGCCCTGACCAGGAATTGAACCCGAGACCCTTCAGGTTCTGGGCCAAGGCTCTATCCACTGACCCATACCGGCTAGAGTGAGAGAAGAGTATTTTAAATACCCATGTATCTCTTACTGTGCTTCAACAGTTATCAGTAGGTTATGATTTTTAAAAAAAATAAAAATAGTACATATTTCAAGTATCATTTGATAAACATATACAAAGTGAAGTTTACTAGATTATCATGGTTTCTTTTATCCTATCCCCTAAATTATCTTTCTTTAGATTTTCATAAATATTTATTCTCTGATTTCTTATATTTGTATTTTCTATTATAACTCATCATTGGGATAAGAAAAATCTGTTGAATTCAGAATTTTTGACTGTCGTAAGACTTAAATTAATAAATTATTTTTGGCTTTTACTTTCAGGTTACAGGAATTGACCGTTTGTTCGGAAGACAATGTTGATGTTCATGATATAGAATTGTTACAGTATATCAATGTGGATTGTGCAAAATTAAAACGACTCCTGAAGGGTAAGCTGTGATTAATCACTGTGGGTGAAAAACCAGTATTTTGAATGTACTAGTTGTATTTTATAATGCAAATGTCCCTGAAAATGTATAATGATACTTATGGTTCAGTAATTTTTGAAACTTGGAAAACCATACAATAGAGAAAATTAATATCTTAAAACTTGGCATTGGAAAGATTTGTTTAACTACAATTTTTATTTTTAATAAAGAGTATATAAGGATACTTTTATTTAGTATTACAAAGTCTCCTATGCTTTCAGTGTTTAGTTTTACTTCCTTTTAGAACATGTCAGTAGTAGTCCCATGTGGGAATATTATAATTCTTGATTATTATTTTAAATCTTTGGAAAGTCCTTTTATGATGATGTTGATTGAAATAAGCTATTAGAAAGAATTGGATTTTTGTGGTAAGTTGGGAAGTATTGATGTAACTCACTGGGCATTATTAATGGGCATATGTATATACATTGAGTATAAATACTTAAAATCATTTTACAAAAATATTTTTTTAGTTTTATGTAACTTAAATGTGAAATCTTATGATTCACACCACTTTTTATTTTACTCTGTATATTGATTAAGGAATTATCAATGGTTTTTACTGTTTGACCTAAAAGGAGACTTAGTATATTAACTTTGAAAACCTTAATAATTCTGCAGTATAATTTTCAAAATATGTTGTGTAGTTTTCTTACCATTTGCATAAACTCAATAACTAGTTCATCAGAGATGTGAAAAGGCTATACATACTTGGATGAATATTATAAGGCTGTATTCCATCTTTATTACCTTCGTTCAGAATTTTGTGATTTTAGGTAATTAACATTATAAAACCAAGCAACAATTAAATTACTTTTCAGTAACATTAATATAAGGGGAAAATGAATTCATTTATTTATTTATGTTAAAATATATTTTTATTGATTTCGGAGAGAAGGGAGAGGGAGAGAGAAAGAGAAACATCAGTGATGAGAGAGAATCATTGATTGGCTGCCTCCTGCACGTCCCACACTGGGGATGAGCCCGAAACCCAGTAATGTGTCCCGACCAGGAATCAAACTGTGACTTCCTGTTTCATAGGTTGGCACTCAACCACTGAGCCACGCAATTAGGGGAAAAAATATATATATTTTAGCTATTACATCAAAACATGTACAATTGCTTAGAAGTGAACCATCACTCAATTCATAGTTGAAATTTCAAAATTTTAGTATCATTAAACATGGAGAAGTGAAGAAAGTGAATGATAAAATTTAGAGACTTCTTTGTTTAAAATTGAAGAAATATAAGTGGGGTTTTATAATTTTTCTGAATTGTTCAGAGAATTTTGGAAATAAATCTAGTCCAGATTGTTAATGAAATAGGTATTTGTTTAAAACCTCAGTTTTCTTAGAAATGTGTAATCTGTAAGAGTTAATTGAGATGGTTCTCTATGCACAAGTGAAAAAAAACTAATTGTGTGGATAAATGTCTGTTTTTATTGTGGTAAGTTATTTCCATTGAATCGTGCTCCCCCATGAACATAAATTTAGATTCTAAGCTAATAAATACGACATACATAAAGGCAATATTAAAATGGCCAGCAAAGGATAGCTCTAGATGACAGTGGTAAAAGGAATAGAAACTTTCCTTAATATGAATAGTAAAAGAAATAATGTGTTTTAAATTCTGTTCAACAGTATTATGTTGAGAAACTGTGGAAGAAATCATGCTAATTGTTGGGCTTACAGTGATTAATAAAATAGTGAATCTGTCCCTACAGAACTTATGGCCTGACTTATAAGACAAAGAAATAATTATCTAATTATTTGCAAAAGCAGTGTGGCAAACTCAAATAGCATAAAGTAAGAGAAGAAATATACATTTGTTTGTGAGTAAGAGATGTTAAGAGGAAGAGAGCAATATATGGAGGTATAAGAGTAGGTCAGATCATATTAATAAAAATGTAGTAATTATTGCATTTTCAGTATGTGCCACACATCATGCTATGTAGTTTACATGCTTTTTATCATCAGTCAATACAGTAATCCTGGGAAGCTGGTAGTAGTATTATCATCCTCTATATAGCTGAGGAAATTGAGTGTTAGGAGGTAACATTTCAGAGGTGTCATAGAACTAGTGGGTGGCAAGGTACAATTACAAATCACATCGGCCCATTTCTAGGACCGAAGTACTTAACTTCTATACTTCTGTGCTTGTGGCTTATGTGGCTTTAATTTAGTGGCCATGGGAAGTGATGAAAAGACTTTAAGGTAGGATTAGTATTTTATTTTAGATAAACCATTTTGCTTGGAATCTACAGGATGGTTTGATGGAAGGTTACATGAAATTGTGGGACTAGTTTGTATAGTAATGTGAGTGGAAAATAGTGAAGATAGTGGAAGTCTGGATAGAATGGGATAGTATAGGAACCAATTTGGTATGGTATTTAAGAAGTAGAATATATAGCATTTGAATAGAATATATCACATAGCATTTGGTCATTTATTTAGATTATGAAGTTAAAGAGAAGTATTACTAAGTATTACAGAGCAAACTGCTTAAAGCAGGAAAGGAAAGGAAGAGTGGGTAGTAGAGAAGAAAATGGTCAGGAAAATATAAATTCAGCTTTAGATGATTTTGAAGTATCAGTAGGATGTTCAGTCAGAAACTTGTAGAAATGGAGTAATACAAGATCTATACATTGAAATTGAGAATATACTACTGTGTACAATGCATTTAAGATGTCAAAAGATAAAAGTTGATGAAGATAGGAAGGCAAAAAGACTCAAGAGCCCTGTGAAATGTAATGCCATCATTTGAAAATCAAAGGAGAGAAAGAACAAAGGATATTGGAGAGAGATATTTCAAAAATGACCTGGAGAGCAAGTGATTTGCAAGGCCAGCAAAAAATTGACGTTTACTTATCATAAAGAAATAATCAGTAATGTAGGAAGAATTTGAATTTAAAAGTATTTGTTAGTGTTATTTATAACTAGAGGCCCAGTGCACGAAATTCGTGCATGGGAGGGGGTTCCCCTCAGTCTAGCCTGCCCTCTCTCTAATCCAAAACCCCTCGGGGGATGTCCAACTGCCGGTTTAGTCCCAATCTCAGGAATTCTGGACGCTCTCACAATCCTGGACTGCTGGCTTCTAATGGCTCATCTGCCTGCCTGCCTGATCACCTCTCACTGCCCCCTTGCCAGCCTGATTGACTCAACTGCCCCCCCCCCCCACCAGCCAGCCTGATTGCCCCTAACTGCTCCCCTTGCTAGCCTGGTCGCCCCCAACTGCACCCCCTGCTGGCCTGGACATCCCTCACTAATTCCTCTGCCGGCCTAGTTGCCCCACACAGACCGTTCAGTTATTTGGTTGTCCCTCACTAACCTCCCTGCTGGTCTGGTTGTAGGCAGCCATCTTGTGAGGGTGTGATGGTCATTTTGCATATTACCTCTTTAATAGATAAGATAGTGAGATATTGGAAATATCTTAATATATAACAATTGGAAAATGTATAAATAACCGATGACTTAATATATTGACCTAAATATTCTGAAAGCTATCAAAGCATATTGAAAAGATCATGGCTTTGAAGTCCAGGGTAATCATTTATTAGATCTGTAACCTCAGAGACAGTTTGCTCATCTGTAATATCTGGAAGCATTAAGATTTTGAAAGAAATATATTAGATTGAATATATCTGGTATGTTATAATTGTTAAGTGTATATAGAGCCATCAAATATATGTATGAAGAATTTTTAATGACATGGAAAAATTTAGGATACTATGTGAAATGAAAAGAATAGATTATATCTAGCCTCATGATCTCAGTTATGGTAAATATATTTATTTGTCTTGATATGTACATAGGAAAGTGGATGGAAGAAAATTCATCAAACTGTTAACTGTGATTGTCTCCAAATGGTAGACTCATGGATGATGTTTAAAATTTCCTTTAGAATTTTGTGTACTTTAAAATTTTTCTACAGTGACTATGTGTACCATTTTTTAAAAGTTGTTTAATATTTTTTTAAAAATTAATTTTACAAACAAAACAAAGTGCAAAAACACAACAAACTTTGAAGTTCAAGGCACATTTATTTTTTTTAAATATATTTTATTGATTTTTTTATAGAGAGGAAGGGAGAGAGAGAGTTAGAAACATCAAAGAGAGAAACATCAATCAACTGCCTCCTGCACACCCCCTACTGGGGATATGCTCGCAACCAAGGTATTTGTCCCTGACCGGAATCGAACCTGGGATCTTTCAGTCTGCAGGCCAATGCTCTAACCACTGAGCCAAACCGGTTTCGGCCATATTTACTTTTTTTTTTTTTTATCAATAAAAGCTTTATGAATATCTGCATATATACATTTACACTCAAGTTGATGACATTAGTAGTTTAACATCAATACAAATTATGTTAGAGAAATTTTAAATTTCATTTTACACTAATTTTTAGGAAGGTGCATGGTCTTATATACATGTATGTTCAATATTCTTTCCCCCCCCCCCCCACCCCACATACAGACCTTGATAGTGAATCTATTGATGATAGATGTATAGCAGTTTGTCCTGGAACTTGTGAAGATAATTATATCGCTTTATCGTCTGTATTGCTCCAGATCCTCATAGGTCTCTCAGGCTCTCTATGGCTTGCTGTAGTAATACTGTCAGACAGGTATAGTAGGAGACAAGAGGATGGCTACAAGACAAGATCTTTCAACCCCTCTCTAACAGTGTATTAAGGACTTTATTTTTAAGGCCCTCCATTATTTCACAGCAGCTGGCCATGTCAGGAGTCCTTCCACTTGGGATTGGTTGATGCTGAGATTATTCCATAGTGCTGGTAGAGGTCCAAGAAGTTTGGGACTCTATATTTTGGTAGTTCTCTTCTGGTGCAGAAAACAATGTCTTGTATACCATAGCTCTTTAGCTCTTCAGTACCTTTTTGGATACTTCTAATATTTTTAAATTTACAACATGAACCAAGAAACTGAGAACAATTCACTTGTGTTAGGGGGTGGCCATGATATCTGAATTGGAGTCTGTTCATCTTCAATAAGCTCTTCTTCTGGTGAGTCAAACTCACTTGTTGGCAGTGAGTTAGATGCTTCACCCCTGGCTGCCCCACATCGTGACCGGCCTTGTATGCTTTGTGTTGAGTTTTATTTTTAGTGAACATAGCCAGTGAGTTTTTGGTTTTTATTAATTGTCTTTGTTTTTACATTACTTACAAATAATAGTGGAACAAAGTTTTTATTTTTACTAGTAGCTCTAAACTGTATTTGTTTTTACTAAGTAATCTAGAGTTAATTTTTAAAACTTTTTTCCCCCCAGAAACAGCATTTAAATTTAAAGCCCTAAAGAAGGTTGCACAGTTAGCTGTTATAAATAGCCTGGAAAAAGTAAGTCATAACTTCTTTGGTCTTGCAATTTTGTTAATTTTTAGCTATAAATGTTGCTGCCTTTTTGATTTTGAATTAAAAAGTCATGGCTTGAATGATCATTTTACATTAATTTTTAGGAAAGGGCATTACAATATTCTTATGAAGGATATTAGTAGCTTGTGATGTAATTAAAGCTGTGTGACATTTTATTTACTATGTTAAGAAAATATACTTGCTTTCATGTAAAAACATGTTTTATTATTTGTAGGCATTTTGGAACTGGGTAGAAAATTATCCAGATGAATTTACAAAGCTATACCAGATTCCACAGACAGATATGGCTGGTAAGCATAAGATTGTTTTTTTGTTTTTTAAACTCCTACTTATGAAGTAGAAACCTATCAATTTCCAAGTTATTTTTTGTGCTTTTATATCTTATCATCTGATGTAAAATAGGAAATATTTTTCTCTTATATTTCTAAATTATCCTTTTTTCTTTTCCTTAAGCAAATAAAGACATTTGAAATGAAGCTCATATCTTTCATTAGAGTTGCGGATGGGATATTTGATGGCTCTTCATTGTAGAGTAGCATTGTATTGTGCTCTGAGACTTTATTTTGTAGTTAGGGAGATGTGTATAAAAGTAGTAGTATCCTTACCTAGAATTCTGCAGGCCCAACTGCAAGGCAGAGAATACTGATTCCTGAAGCTGTCCAGTCCTTCTTCCTTGGGTATATCAGACTTCACATGAAACCCTGCACATTGAAACTAAACACAAGCGTGGCCATTCTAAAATATGGATTTTTCTAGGATGGATCAAGATAGCTCTTCTAATACATGGACATTAGAACATTGCTTGTCTGCTTACCTGAATGAATTGTTTAATTATTTAAGTGAACTTCCAAGTTTATATTCTAAACATGTGGCTTTTAGATTTTTGGATAATGTCAGAGACTTTCTTCTCATCTAATAAAATCATTTACTATTTACATTTTTTACATAGAGTGTGCAGAAAAGCTTTTTGACTTGGTGGATGGTTTTGCTGAAAGCACCAAACGAAAAGCAGCAGTTTGGCCACTACAAATCATTCTTCTTATCTTGTGTCCAGAAATAATCCAGGATATATCCAGGGATGTGGTTGATGAAAACAACATGAATAAGGTGAGGAGGGCAAAATTATTTCCATATGTCCAGATGTGAAGCAGTTTATTTTATTCAAGGGGTGTATTATATTTTGTAAAGCATTCTGTAAAGATGATATTTCAGGAGACCATTTCTTTCTTTTTTAAAAAAATGTTTTTATTGATTTTTAGGGAGGGAGAGAGAGAGAAACATTGATGTAAGAAACATTGATCAACTGTCTCCTGCATGCCTCTACCAGTGATTAAGCCTGCAATGTGGGCATGTCCCCTGACTGTTGCATGAGTTAGTGCTCAGCCAGCTGGACTGCTGTTGAGGTTTCTAGTTTCATTTCATTGTGATCAGAAAAGATATTGTATATGATTTCAGTCTTTTAAAATTTATTAAGACTTATTTAATTGTCTAACCTGTGGTCTATCCTGGACATTGTTCATGTGTACTTGAGAAGGATGTATATTCTGTTTAGTTATCAGCTTTTGACATGTTATATTTAAGAATACTTGTAAGTTTAATTTAGGAGAAAATTCAAAGTGAGAATTTTGTTAGTGCAAAGAGAGCTTGAGATCACAAGAAGGGATAATTTTTGTGTGGAACAGAATTTAGAGCATGAAGTCAGCCTTAGGGTATATCCTTAGTTAGAAGACTGAAGGTTAAATATAGCCTGGAGTTCTAGGTAAAAATGAACAGTTTGATATAGACCATAACCAAGACAAATTAATATTTAGGAATTAAGGATAATGTAAAAAGGAATATGATCAGCTGAATTAAGATTGAGCCATGAATTACCTTGTTTGGGAAGGACTGTTTCTTATATTTCTTTAATAATTCAACAAAGAATGTGAAGAAGAGATTCCATTTTTTTGGCTTCGAGAAATATTTAAAAGACAACTCCTTTCATTGAGAAATTAAAACCCATGGATATCAATTATGTGTTTTTAGAGTAAAGTTATTATATAAATCTGAAATCTGAAAAACTTAATGTATTATCTTTTTGCTGTATTTGAATTCTGTAGAAGTTGTTTCTGGACAGTCTACGTAAAGCACTTGCTGGCCATGGAGGAAGCAGGCAGCTGACTGAAAGTGCTGCAATTGCCTGTGTCAAATTGTGTAAAGCAAGTACCTACATCAATTGGGAAGATAACTCTGTCATTTTCCTACTAGTTCAGTCTATGGTGGTAGATCTTAAGGTAACATCCTTATTATTTCTTTACTGTAAACTTAAAAAAAAATTAAATGGGAAGTAAACTCCAAGTATAAGTATTAAACTAAATTGTCAAAGATCATTGCTAACACTAAAGGGGCAGAAAATGAGTTCATAGGGTCTGCTTTTGTTGTTACTTGTTCCTCAGGCTAAATAAAGTGGTGTAGAATATGAAGAAAACACATAATTAATCAGTTTTCTTAAGTTAGTATAAATATATTATTGGTTTTAAAATAATATATTAGGACCTGAAAGGGATTATATATGGTATAGTAAGAGTTTTATCAGATTGATGAACCACAGTATTAGTGCTTTGTGCTTCTTCTGACAACTGAATGCTACTACCTTCTATGTGGATAATGTATTGGTATTATTAAATGCTAGTAAGAGAAAGACTGCATGATTATTTAAAGACTTTTGTTTTCTACTGGGATTTTCATAGAACCTGCTCTTTAATCCAAGCAAACCATTCTCAAGAGGCAGCCAGCCTGCAGATGTGGATCTAATGATTGACTGCCTTGTTTCTTGCTTTCGTATAAGCCCTCACAACAACCAACACTTTAAGGTGAGAACATTGGTTTTTATCCATTTATATTCACTGATGCTGTTCCTTTACACTCATACTGATATTGCTCAATATTACATATCCGTATTAATTTCAAGATCTTAAAAATTCTATTTTTAAAAACTTTTTGTTTTTCCTTTTGTTCTCATTTGTGTTACTGAATTTTTTTTTTTTTCACAGAAATAATCTCCTATTTTTTTCTGCCCTCTGTAGATCTGCCTGGCTCAGAATTCCCCTTCTACATTTCACTATGTGCTGGTAAATTCCCTCCATCGAATCATCACCAATGTAAGTCCAAAAGGTATTGCTAAGTTACTTAAATTTTTATTTTTACTTCTTTTTAAGAAAGATATTCTTCATTTACAAAGGTTCTGAATTCAAATATATGATATAGAAAGATTTATTATAGATGGTTAATTCCTAGTAAACTTATATACAATTATATTTTTTTCATAATCATGACCTGAGGGCCCTTATTGAGGAAGATGGAGTTAATAGTATCCTTTGGAAAGATTAAACCTAAAACATTTAATTTGGATCCAATATCCTTGAAAAAGTGCCACTGAAAATATAACTTAAGATTTTCTTCCCAGCATTTGATATGTTCTGACTTGTCACTTTACCATTTAAGTTAAAACTAGTAGTTATTTATGTTGTAGCACAGTATGGCATGTTTAAAAAATGGTGACATCATATTTAATTGTACTTTTTAGTCTTTCTTAAACAAATGAAATATTAATGTACTTAAATAGAGATATTCACATGTTACAAAGCCATATCAGACAAAATGAGCAAACTCATTAAAACATACTTGTAAAACCTTCAACTCTGATATGAGTACATTCAATAGAAAGATAGTAAAACCTTATCAAATTTGAACCATCAATTTAAAAAATTCTGTTCTTCTAATTATGAACAATCATCTTTTGAGAGTTCTCAGGTATTACTTCTCATAGCTCCACTTTTATCATTTATATGGGTTTACATTTATATGAATTGGTTAACTTTTTCCTATTTTCTGCTCTAAAAGACTTTAATAATTGATGGTTTAGATATATTTGTCCTCTTTTTCATCAAATTCTATTTTAAGAGTATGTCGCTGGTGAGTTAAGATACTACCCCATCTTTATTTGCCGTATGTGTGTTGAATTACAGAAAAGTCTGCCCATATTTTCTCTTACCCATTTTTGAAGACAAAAAAATTTACTACTAATAAAGCTATTTAGCGACACATTTAATTTTTCTCAATGGGGTGCTAGTAGCGTTTTGGGCAGAATAATTCTTTGCTATGTAGGACTGCTTGTGTGTTGCAGGACATTTAGCATCCTGCCATATTTGTGACACTTTCCTCTCCCCACACCCAGACATTATGAATAACTAAAATTGCCTGAGATAATAACACCTCCCTCAGTTGAGTATCAGTGAGTTAAATTACACTGATAAGGAGAAGTAACATTAAATATAATTTGTTTCAAAGGGAAAGTTTCATGAATCTAATTGTAGATAAGGTATGTTTGTATTAAAAACCTTTTTTCTTTTATCAGTATAATGAGACAGTACATTGTATCCTCAAGGTTTACTTTCAAGGCCATTAAAAAAAAAAGATGATCTCCCCCTTCAAGTTTATGTGTAATTCAGAAATAAAATATTATTACATCTCCCCCCCTTTGGCTCATAATACTAAAAACATTCCATTTATTAGAGTGAACGGTTTTACATAAATGCTTAAAACTTGTATTTAATAAACAGAAGTATATACTTTTTGATATTTTGTGGCTAGTTACTTTAATTGTAAAATATTTTTGTCTACAATTGACTATATAGAGCACTTTCAAGCATGGACTTGGCACTGCTGTAAGTGGCTGAGCTGCTCTTTGTTGGTTTAAAGCATGCCTGGAGTGGTACTTCATGCATGCCTCAGTGTATACGGTGAAGTGGTCGTGCATCCTCCTCTAACTCTGATGAGTACTGCATGTGTGAAGGTGGAGTGTGTCTGTATCAGAAGTCACATCAATGTGAAATCCATTTTTATAAAGAAAAATCTATATTGACTAAGTTTTAAAATTTTAAGCATCAGTAAGCTTTAGATGAATAGCTTGAAAAGGAATATAAATTTGAGTCTGTAAAGTATCTTTTAAAGTTATACCTTTGATAATGATACTTTATAATTATAGGATATTTGATAAGTTGTTTGTTGTTGGGCTTTTTCTTCCCTTTGGTTTGAGGCTAATAGATTCTGACCGAAAAGGACTATTTATAAAGTAAATAGGTAAATTTATGGAATTGATTATTATATAATCTTATCAAAGGCAGTTATTATGAAAATATTTTATCATGAAATTTTTCTTAGACATTTGGACTCCTAATCTTAAATTTATTCATGATTTCCTTTTAAATGATTCTTGGTTCAATACACCTCATAAGTTTTCTTCTTCCATGGTGCTTTAGCCAATTCATAGATTGAAAAAAATACCACTTTCTCAAATAAGATAAAAGTTTTGCTAATGTGTTTTGGAGAGTTTATTCAGAAGTAGTGCTGGTATTTACAGTTTTGTTTTTGCTTTCATGAAACATACTCATATACTCAGTTCATAAGTACTATGTTTAGATCTAAAATATCCACTGTTTCTTCTTTAGAAATATGAAACTCTACTCACTATTTGATTTTAATTATAATATAAGCTTTCATCAGTAGTACTCATAGTACAGTCACCTTTTTTATTATGGCATGTCATAAGAGATGAATTGTAGTTACAAGACCTCTGTTAAATTCTTACTCTTTATAGGCTTCCATTAGACTAATTTATATGTTGTTGTAATTGGAAGAGTAAAGGCCAATATACACATATATAAAACAAATATCTTAGTCATCAGTGGAATATGCTATAGCTGGTGTAGTACTTAATATTGTTTTTTTTTCCATATGGTAACTTATTGTAGTTTTCTATGATTAATTCACATATTGAGAATGAGAGGTTTGAGAGGTTAAAGAAATTATTTCCAATGTATTTGAAAATTTATTTAAATTCTCTCTTGGAGAATTGCACATAGTTTTATCAGATTGTAAAAGTAATGCCATTTGTTTGGCAATAAAATTAGTGTTTTCAAAAAAAAAAAGATTATCTATTTTGACTGACTTAGATTCAGAAAGAACAAATTTAGTAAGTACTCAAAACAAAAACTTTTAGCAACTCGATGATGCCTAGTTTTTTGTGCCTATTTTATTTGAAAGCATATCTTTAACTTTTACTGTTAAAAATGAATTTATAAATTATGAAAAGCAGCAGTTATGAAAATCACCAAATCTTAAGTTAAAATCAAGTTGTTTTATAGGGTGCACCTGGTAGTGTGATGCAGGTACCTAAATGACACCAATTCAAAAGAATATATGCACCCCTAGATTCATTGTAGTATCCTATCTAATAAAATAGTAATATGCAAATTAATCCTCACTCTGTTATACCCACAAGCAACGCCTACCAACCAATCAGGAGTGAGTTTGCAAATTAACGCAACCAAGATGGCTGTGGCCAGGGTGAGAGGAGGAGAGAGGCTTGGGTTTCCCCAGAGATGGAGGAAGCCAAGCTTTCCACACACCCTGGCCGGCCCAGGCCTCCATTCCAGGCTACAAAGTTTTAATTATAGAAGATAAATAAATCCCAACAAAAATGGCGATAGCCATGGAGCTGGAGAGAGGAGGGGGCTAGGGTTGCCCCAGGTGATGGAGGAAACCAAGCTTTTGCAGCCCTGGCTTAAGGCTACAAAGTTTCAATTGTAGGACATAAATAAGTCCCAGATACCAGGGGCTTTGCGGGGGTGGGAGGTGGGGAGGTGGCCATCCTGCAAACTACCACAGACCCCTCTCCAGGCTGCCCCATGGCCCAAGGGAACCCCACCCTGATCTGCGACACCCTTCAGCACAAACCAGCACCAGGCCTCTATCCTGTTTAATAAAAGTGTAATATGAAAATTAACCATCACTCCAACACACAAGATGGCTACCCCCAGGTGGTCAAAAGATCCTGCCCCCATGTGGACACAAGATGGCCACCACAAGATGGACAGCAGGGGATAACAGTTGGGAGGGACCAGGCCTGCAAGGGAGGGCAATTGTGGGTAATCTGGCCAGCAGGGGAGGGCAGTTAGGGGTGACCAGGCTGGCAGAGGAAGGAAGTTGAGGGTGACTGGGCCTGCAGGGAAGGGCAGTTGGGGGTGACTGAGCCTGCAGGGAAGAGCAATTGGGAGGTGGAGGGCTGTTAGGGATGATCAGGCCTGCAGGGGAGGGTATTTAGGGCAAACAGGCTGGCAGGGGAGCAGTAAGGCATCAATTAGGCTGTCAGGGTAGTGGTTAGCGGGTGATCAAGTTGGCAGGCAGAAAGCAAGCAGGCAGGTGAGCTGTTGGGAGCCCGCATTCCTGGATTGTGAGAGGGTTCCCAGATTGGAGAGGCTGCAGGCTCAGCTGAGAGACACCCCCGCTCCCTCCATACACGAATTTCATGAGCCAGGCCTCCAGTTATTTATAATAGCCAAGATTTGGAAATAGCCCAAGGGCCCATCAGGAGATGAGTGGATACAACAGCTATGGTGCATTTACACAATGGAATACTACTTGGCCATATAAAATAAGGAAATCTTACCTTTGTGACAGCCTAAATGGACCTGGAAAATATTATGCTAAATGAAATAAGCCAAAGACAAATGCCATATGAACTCACTTATATGTGGGGAATCTAATCAACAAAATAATTTAACAAACTAGAACAGAAGCATGGATATATGGAACAGACTAAACTGACTGGGGAGGGGAGTTGGGAGCTGGGTGAAAGAAGGTGAAGGGATTAAAATGTGTGTGTGTGTGTGTGTGTGTGTGTGTGTATTTCTCACATAGACACAGACAATAGTATGGTGACAGATAGCCAGAGGGAAAGGGACAGAGGTAGAGGGAGGTGGAAGAGAGCAAAGGAGGATAAATGGGAATGGAAAGAGACTTTACTTTGGGCAGTAGGTGCATGATGCAGTATACAGATGATGTTTTGTTGAATTGTACATTTGGGATGCATATCTCTTTAATCAGTTACTGACAAGATATTATGGGTTCAGTATAGTGAGGAAGACTCTGATTTCAATGCATTTTGTGATTATTCATCCTTTTCTATTTTAAGCTAATGAATATAAGCTATAGTATTAGTAAATGTGTGGAAATCATACTGTACTGATTGTTTGGACAAGTCAGATGACCAAATTAAGCAAAGTTTAAGGGATTCATTATATAAACAAAATAAAAGTTGACCATTTGTTAGGAATTAGCTTAAATAAACTAAGAGTTGAAGGAAAAGCAGAAACAACCATATTATCCCCCCAAATGTATTTTTCCTCTCACAGCTTTTGAGTCCCTCCCTTCCTCACTGTAGTTCATACTCAAATTATATATTGTAAATTGGTTGTATAATTTACTATCTAGTAAATAGAGTTTGTAGTTCAAAGTTTTGGATTAAAGTAATATAACTTGATGCTACTGAAAATATTCTGATAATTATGGATGAAAAAATTAAATGTTGAGAATTTAACTAGCTTAGCTTAGTTTGGAATAAGAAGGAGCCTGTAAATAGGATGTGAAGCTATTAAATCCCCATTACCAACAAATTTTAATTGTTCCTTGAGGTGTTTTCTAAAGCAGGAATATTATAAATTGTAAGGGCACACACACATTTACACATATTTTGGAGGGGGGCGGGCAGAGAGAGAGGGAAAGAAACGATGTAGGATAGAACATGGATTGGTTGCCTTCATTGGCACCCGGACCAGGGACAGAACTTGTAACCTGGGTATGTGCCCTCATCGGGAATCTAAACCTGCAACCTTTCAGTATACGGGACACTTCTCCAACCAGCTGAGCCACAATGGCGAGGGTAGAAGCTTTTTAAGTCATCCCATTCTTGCATATTCTCCATTTGTAGTGAAAATTCATCTAGTCATTTTTGTGTTAATTGATAGACAAACTTTATAGTGTTTTTTTTTAAATATGATTTTTTATTGATTTTTAGAGAGAGAGGGAAAAAGAGAAATAGAAACATCAATGAAACATCCTCAGTTGGCTGCCTTTTTCACATCCCCTACTCGGGGATCGTGCCTACAACCCAGGCATGTGCCAGTGACATCTTGGTTCATGGGTTGATGCTCAACTACAGAGCCACACTGGTTGGGCCAAACTGTGTAGTTTTGCTGATTTTCATAATTGTCATTTTTAATAATATAGTAATTATTTTGAACATAAAACTTCGAGATAACACTTTCAAATAAAATAGGCATTAAACATGGGAATCAAAGCTAAACTTCTTAAACCAAAATATAAAATAATTGCTATTACATAAAATAATTGCTTTTTAAAAATATTTAGCTATAATAAATTTGTCCTTGTGGTGATCATTAGTCTTTTCATGTGTTGTGTCATCATTGCATATCAGTTTAAGCTTATGAGTTTACTAATAGCTTTATTTCATTTACTAATTTCATGTTGTAATTATCATTGTTGTTTGTAGGCATATAAATGATTGTTTTCCACATATTCCTTCAACATTGTGTTGAACCACTAATCTCTCTTAAAGCTTTAATAATCATATTCTTATCCAGGAGAAAATATACTTTATATGCATATGTTACTAAAATGTGTAAAGCATTAAACTTATAAAAGAAGATTGGGTACAGAATTAGCTCTCTAAAGACTCTTTGTTTTCAAATTCACTAACTTATCAGTGAGAAGAGACATTCTATATCCTCATACTCATAAAGCGGACAGTTTGTCTCATCTTATTATATTTCTTAAAAGATGTATGGTTCAAATTACAGATATTATTTGAAATATTTTTCCATTTTATTTATTTTTATTTTTTTTAACTTAAATTCTTTATTGTTGAAAGTCTCTTTTAAGGTGTGTGTTTGCATGGTCTTAGAAAGTTTCTCACAAAAGGATAAAACATAAACTACAGTAATAACCAGAGCATATAACTTAGTGCAAACTTGTACTTTCCCTTTCTTATGGTCTCTATTTTTGTCCAGTCTGCATTGGATTGGTGGCCAAAGATTGATGCCGTGTATTGTCACTCAGTTGAACTTCGAAATATGTTTGGTGAAACACTTCATAAAGCAGTGCAAGGCTGTGGAGCACACCCAGCAATACGAATGGCACCGGTAAGATTAATCATGAATTTTGAATCCCCCCTTCATCCTAGTGCATTTTCAATGTCTTTATCCCATTCCTGCTGTTTTTATTATTTTAGAAAGTCCAATGTGTCCCTCCTTTTGTATAAGTATTGTAATACGTTATATACTGCAATATTGTTGCATTACTAATTTATGAGGTTGGTTTTCCACTATTTCAGTGAATTGAACTTAATTTTTTTAGAGAATTTTTCTCACGAAATTAAAAATCTTAATGTCATTTTTTAAGTTTCTTTTTTCTTTAATTTTTCCTTATGAATCAAAATATTTTTATTCCCCATCTTTTGGGAGCTGACTAGGGATGCTGACTTCTGGGTTAGAGTGAATGTTCCTGCTAAAGCAGTTTACCATTGGGTGCTGAATATTATACATAGGAAATAACTAAAATTTAAAAATTTTATTAAAAATAAAAATAATTCAGCAAACTTTGAGTTTTAAAAAAAATGATAGGTACTTTGATATTGTGTTTAAACATAATAAAAGCAAACTAGTACTCTTGATATGGAATTTTAAATCTCATGGGGACCCCATTTAAACAGACAATTAGTTATAGGATTGTAGAAGTTTTATATTGCTATTTATATATAGCAAAAATATTATACATGTCAACTCTTGACATTGATTGGTGGTGCTTTGTCTTCTGCTTCTTATTTTCTATTCTTATTGGCTGCTGTCGCTCATATGATCAGATGCCAACCAGTCACTGTTTTGCATGGCAGTGGGCTTCTGTGGCTGTAAGTATGACCCATTGTAACTACCTCAGAAAAGTCCTTGGTTTCTTTGACTTTTCTGTGCTTAGTTACCATCATAGTCACATCATGTCATTTCAGATAGAAAATGTAGCATGTTTATACCTATTGGTTTTATCTGGGAAATGATCCACTTCACACTTAGAAGATAATATAAACAGCTTCTTCCCTGGCATGCTTCTCTTTTTCCAAGTTCCCTTAGTCCATAAAATATTTTGGTGTTATGTAGTTACAGTTCACTCTTATCCAGTTGTCAGTAATTGTTGCAGAGGATTGTTTATTTTAGATGTTCAAATAGAGAAATTTATTATGCCATATGTTTATTTAGCCTACAAAATTATAACCAAACGAGCATGACAATGATTCTCACCTGAGGATGAGAGAGAGAAAAATGGAAGGAGGGAGGGAAGGAGAGAGAGAGAAACATCAATGGAGAAATATTGCTTGCTTGCCTCTACTCTAGTAAGCTCCCTGACTGGGGATATAAAATGTAGCCCACATATATCCCCTGACCAGGAATCGAACCCACAACTTTTTGGTGTACATGATGATGCTCCAACCACCTGAGCAACCCAGCCAGGGATTGTTTTATTATATAAAATACAAAGTTATTTTTAATTAACTTTTTGTAATGCCAAGTACTTAATTTTTTAAGAAATTGACATTTTAATCCAAGTATAAGGTAAACATCAATAATTGCTATTTAAATGTTATTTAACTAGATAGACATTATTTTAAAAATTTTTAGAAAATGATTTGCAGTTAATTGCTTAAAAATGTTTATTGACTTCAGATATTTTCTGGGAAGTTATAACTTTATTTAACTTTTTGTTTACAGTTTCTGCCTATTTTGGCCTCCAATAATAGAAATTGGTGGAAAGTTAATACTTCCAGTTTAACTTCAATATCCTGTTTATCTCCTTTCTGTAATTTTTTTTTTATATCATGATTGAAAGAAAATGAAACTAAATTTACTCTTTTGAACAAAGACAAAATTTTATTGGTAGTCTGAAAATGTTTCCTACATTTTAGAAGTTATTTTTACTTTTTAACTCTAGTTGTCAGCTGATTCTAGGAGCTGCATAGTATACTATTGATAATTGTTTCTTATATCCATACTAGATTATTTTGGTCCAAGGACACCTGTGATAAGAATTTAATTTTTATATTTCAGTTATTCTCTGAAATTATTCGTATTCATTTGATTTTCAAAATTAAGAATTATTCTTACACTGCTTATAGTCATATATTTATATATGTATAAAATTTTGTATGTATATATATTTCAAATAATGGCGAAATGACAGATTTCTATCTGATATTTTTGCCAGGGAAAATAATTAGCAAATTTGATATGAAGTAATTTTTTAGAATAAGAACATTTTAGAATTTGGATGATCCTTAAGGTGAATCTTACCTTTCTTAAACCTGGTAAGAACAGTCAGACAACAGATAGGGGAGGATTGAACTCCCACCAACTTCCAGGCACAGTGTTAATTCTAGGGAAGCATGATGAATTAAACAAAGGACTTACCCTCCTATGGTGCTAATCTTGTAGCTTTTGCTTGAAAACTTAAAATGAAGAACTCACTATAGGTGTCACAAAGTCTGGAAACACAGGTGAATATCTTATCTAATAAAAGAGTAATATGCAAATTGACCACACCCACAAGCCATGCCCACCAGCCAATCAGGAGCAAGTATGAAAATTAACCCAACCAAGATGGCTGTGGCCATGGAGCGAGCAGGAGGCTTGGATTTTCCTAGCAATGGAGGAAGCCAAGCTTTCTGCACATCCTGGCCAGCCCTGGAATCCACTCAAGGCTACAAAGTTTCAATTATAGAAGATAGATAAATGCCCCCCAAAATGGCTGCAGCTACAGAGCAAGCAGGAGGCTTGACTCTACTAAAGGCTACAAAGTATCAATTATAGAAGATAAATAAATCCTAGATACCAGGGTCGCTGGGGGGCGTGGCCAGCCTGCAAACCATCACAGGCCCCTCGCCCAGGCTGCCCCACGCCCCAAGGAAACCCCCACCCTGATCTGGGACACCCTTCAGGGCAAATCAGTTGGTCCCCACCTGTGCACCAGGTCTCTATCCTCCTATCTAATAAGAGAGTAATGTGCAAATTGATCATCACTCCAACACACAAGATGTCTGCCTCCATGTGGACACAAGATGGCTGCCACAAGATGGCCTGCAAGGGAGGGCAGTTGTGGGCAATCAAGCCAGCAGGGGAGGGCAGTTGGGAGGCACCAGGCCTGCAAGGGAGGGCAGTTGGGGGTGATCAAGCCTGCAAGGGAGGGCAGTTAGGGGTGACCAGGCCAGCAGATGAGGGAAGTTGGGGGTGACCAGACCTGCAGGGAAGGGCAGTGAGGGAGACCAGGCCTATAGGGGAGGGCAGTTAGGGGTGACCAGGCTGGCAGGGGAGCAGTTAGGCATCAATCAGGCTGTCAGGGTAGTGGTTAGGGGATGATTAGACTGGCAGGCAGAAGCAGTTAGGGCCAATCAGGAAGGCAGGCAGGTGAGCAGTTGGGAGCCAGCAGTCCTGGATTGTGAGTGGGATAGTAGGATCGGGCCTAAAAGGGCAATCGGACATCCCTCAATAGGTCCCAGATTGGAGAGGGTGCAGGCTGGGTTGAGGCACACCCCCTTTCCCCTTGCACAAATTTTGTGCCCCAGGCCTCTAATATATAATTAACGTTAGGGAGAATACATTACATCTGGATTTCTTAACCTTAGCATTATTGACATTTGGAATGGATAACTCTTTGTTGTAGGGACTGACCTGTGATAAGGATGCTAATAGCACTCCACCTCTTTTCCCCCATTCATGAAAACCAAAAGTGTCTCTAAACATTTCCAGATATTCTCTGGGGGAAAATGGCTCCAGTTGAAAACCACTATATTAACATGATATGTTCAGTGGTTTGTCCACATTTACATTGCCTCAGATGAATTTTGCCTTTGATAAACCTGAGCCTTTAGCTTGCTGCAGAAGTAGCAATCAAGGAGTTTGGTCTGTAAAATGGGAAAATAATATTTGTGTCTAGGATTTACAGCTGCCCTCTACTAATAGTATATTGGAGATAGATACATTTCTTGTTGGAAAGAGCTAACTATGTGAAAATTTTTCTTCAACCAAGGTAGACTCATGTCCCTATCACTCCCAGCCACCACTGATCCACTCTTTCTGTTTTTGAAGCTTTGTAGAACTAACTCCTATACTCCTAAAGGTTTTTAATTTTATACTGGAGGCCCAGTGCATGAAAATTCTTGCACTGGAGGGAGGGTCCCTCAGCCTGGCCTATCCCCTCTCATAGTCCGGGAGCCCTTAGGGGTGGGAGGTGATCTGGTAATCAGCGGGAAGGTGACGCCCTCATCACACCTCTGCTGCTGTCACTGCTGGCAGCAGAAGCCTTGGCCAGCCCTGGTTACCTAAGCCTTGGGTGGCCCTGGGCAGCTGGGCAGCTGCCATCTGAGGCTTGCCTGCGCCTTGTGCCAGCCCTGGGTGGGTGGGGGGCTGAGAGGACTGGAGGACTCTTGGGGCTGGTGGGCCCAGCCTTGCTGCACACCTGCCACCCCTGCAGGGCTGAGGGAACTGGGCGCCGCCATCTTTGAGGGCGTGGCAGTCAATTAACATTTCTTCCTTATTGTCTGCTGTGGGTGCTGCCATCTTTGAGGGCGTGGCAGTAAATTAGCATATTCCCTCCTTATTGGCTGTGGGTTCCACCGTTTTTCCGAGGTGTGAGGATCAATTAACATAGGAGGATCCTCTTTATTAGATAGGAGGATCATTTTACCATTGGAAAGGATTTTATTATTTCAGCTTTCTTTAAAAGCATGTGTATGTTTTGTTTGACCTGGTTTTACAGCTATGGAAACAGAGACACAAATATTATTAAATGATAAATAATGACATGGTTAGTGAATAGTCAACATTTAGTCCAGTGTCTATCTGGTTCTTCAGCTATCTTTCCTCATGGTGTGTTAGCTTGATGAAAGCAAGAGTTGTATTTGGCCCCTAGATAGTATCTGGCACATAGTAGGCATTTAGTGCATATTTGTTAGATGTGTGAATGAGTTTCTTACTTGAGCTGTTTTCAAAATGTTTTTCCATCTATTTTTTTTCTCTTGTAATAATTCAACCTAATATCCCCACCCCACCCTCAATTAAAATTACATGTTGAGATCTGATTGTATTGTTCCAGATGTGGTGTAATAATTGATGAAATCTGTTAACCTGCTGTATCTCTTATCATGTTTCTACTAAACAGTCTAAATTTGCATTATTATCTTAGATTGAACTTTCATTCATTTAAACACTTTAACCTTTTTCATATGAATATTGAGTCATAACTTCTCCATTGTGTACTTTAATATTTGTTAAAATTTGAAATATTCGTCTTAACACTTAACATTTACTGTTTTTTTAAAAAATATATTTTTATTGATTTCAGAGATGAAGGGAGAAAGAGAGAGAGAGAAAGGGAGAAGGAGAGAGGAAGAGGATGAAAGAGACATAGCTCTTTCCAAACATAAATGATGAAAGAGAATCATTGATCAGCTGCATCCATACTGGGAATCGAGCCTGCAACCCAGGCATGTGCTCTGATTGGGAATTGACTGTGACCTCCTGGTTCATAGGTCCATGCTCAACCACTGAGCCATGCTGGCCGGACAACCATTTACTGTTTTAAAACTAAGATGGCCTGTTAATAATAGATGTATGAATTTTCACAAATATATATATTTTCTATACATTTTGCTTCTTAAAGAAGATCCTGGCTTAGCAAATGCTTCTTACATACCTGTAATTTAGTCATGGTCTTAAATTAGTTAACAAATGTTTTGGATTCTTATTAGACACCTGAATACTCTGATCATGAATTTTTTTCCTGCGAATAATTGCATCTCTTCTTTGGCTAAAGCATATGTACCAACTTGGATTCCTACTAATTAATCTGCAGTGTGGAAGATCAATGAAAAAAATTAATGAATGGATTTTGTTTCTTACATTTCTAGTTAAGAAATATATTTCTTCTTTAGCAAGTTTTTTCTTATGAGGAACAACTTGCTAAAGAATGTTCGTTAATTAAAGTTGTTCAAATTGAAACATTTCTTTGAATTTTTCAAGTGTTATATCTCATATTAGAGGCTTGATGCATGAAATTCGTCAAGAGTAGGCCTTCCTTCCCTGGCTGCCAGCACTGGCTTCCCTCTGGCCTCCCTCTGGCCGCCAGCAGGCACAGGGGATCCGGGGACCTGAGGTCCTGGGCTTCCCTCGCAACCCCGGCTTCTTCCGGAAAGTCGTGTGGAAGGATGTCCAATCTAATAAGCATATTATGCTTTTATTATTATAGATTTTGCTATAACAAAATTTATATGCTGATACCTGAGATTAAGAGATAACATAATTAAGCTATTACTTTTTGGAAAGGATTACTTATTAAGAGATAATTCTTATGTCTGTTCATTGTTCTCTGATCTGTGTAATGGCTACATCAGGGAAGAGCAGTTATACTTAGTTATGTCTTAGTAAATTAATTTGTTCAGTGAAAATTTCAACTTGATCTAAGGTGTTAACTTTGAATGAAAAAA
>JAAGEH010000016.1:24114109-24245474 GCA_011751065.1 Lasiurus cinereus | reverse complement strand
TTTGCCTCTGCGTCTGCTTCCCCCCCCACCCCTGTTTTTTATCTTTAAAAACTTCTTGCCCCTGTAAGCTAGAAATAAACCCACCAGAGCAAAAGAAAAATGATTGAGTCTCAATTTCAATGTCTGATAGCTTTGAGTCCCAGTTTCAATGTCAGACAGTTCCTTATGTGTACATGTCATCAATGGTATCTGGATACTGGACAGATGTGGCGATGCTGGTTTGGTCCTGGGCATCCTGTAGGGATGCTCAGCTGCTAGCTGCTCACATGGCAAGGCGTCGTCAGCGTCTTCCATCTCTGGACTGTTTCTCCTCTTGCCTTCGTGTTTGGCACAGACCTGTCAGTTCCTCCCTGTTACAGGAGTTCACTTGGTCTTGGAGTTGATTTCTGAAAGTATAGAAACATTCTCGACCAAGGGTTAATACAGGAATATTTTCTATAAAATTGACTTGGGGTCCTTTTAATTTTGCCTATCCGCTTTTCCTTTGGCTTATTTTGACACCATGTGTGTTTTTCATGGGTGTCTTGCTCTGTCCTGCCAGCCGCCATCTTCTTCCACCATCGGTAGTGAAGCTCTGTGTAGTGACATTCTTAAGCATTAATGTGTAGGGTTTTTTTTTTCCCCCTCTGAAGACCAAAATCCTTCAGTTATTCTTGGGCATAATAATAGAGGTATCACTCATACTTAAACATTGAGAATAGTTACTGCGTGTTATAGATATGTATCTCCATTTTTTACCTTTGAAAGGCAGCCTTTTTACTTGGACATTTTTTGTTGTTGCTAATCTTCACCTGAGGATATTTTTTTTTTCACACTGATTTTTAGAGAGAGTGGAAAGGAGAGGTGGAGACACAGATAGAAAAAACATTGGTGTGAAAGAGAGACATTGATTGGTTGCCTTCCTCACGGCCTGACCAGGACCAGGGATCAAGCCTGCAACCAAGGTACAAGCCCTTGACCAGAATTGAACCCGAAGCCCTTCAGTCTGCAGACCGATGCTCTAATCACTGAACAAACCACCTAGGGCTACTTGGACATTTTTACTACAGGTGCATAGATGCTGGATCTCCATCTATTTGTATATGTGTTCACATAAAAGCATACATGTCAAACCATATATTTCTGTGTCTTTTTAAAGGAAAAGGGGAAATGTTTGATAAGAATAGAGAGAAAGGTAGTATTGGATCCAGAATATAATTGTTGTATTTTCAGTTGAATATCATCTATAGTTACAGTACCAGCACAAGATTCACCATAGTATCTCTGTCCTAAGTGAATAATAGTTTAATAGTACTTGAAAGACATTTTCCATAAATTAATCTTTCTCAAAGAGTTCTTTGTTTTATCATTGTTCACCTGACAAAAGACATATGTTCCGTAATTTGAGAGAGATGGAATGCCATTAAGGAAAAAGCAAACTTTAACTATTAAATACAGAGGTTGCCTATATAGCATAGCTCATCAATTCTAGGAAGCACTTACTTTTAGTTTTTAACATCTCTGAAATTGAGAGTGCATCTTATTTGTCTCATATATGACAGTTAAAAGTGATTTTTCATTTCTCGTACATAAATGATGATGCATTTTACAGTTGATAATGTTAAAGATTCTATGAAATATTTGTGTTTATCTGCGTAGGATAAATGTTTATTATATGCATTGCTTAAAGTATTTGGAAAGGTATAGACTAAATATTTTACCCCTAATTTTTTTCATATTTTGGAAATTATTTTCTTACAAAGGAGTCATTCTGCTACTAAAGCTATTAGTATTTTAATATATTTTCTCTTAAATTTTATTAGGTAGATTATATAAGAATAATGAAAATGTTGCAAAAATAATTGTAATTTGTTTTTTTTTAAAGCTGAATATCATTAACCTTACTTACCATTGAATGTTTCTACTAATATCACAATTTGATGGTTTAAAATATCTTAGTATTTTTTTCAAAGCTTTTTTAATAATTTAAAAAGTTGGATAGCTATCATCTTGAGTACTATTTGATTCTTACAGGATGATGTCATGTTTTTATTTTTAGAGTCTTACATTTAAAGAAAAAGTAACAAGCCTTAAATTTAAAGAAAAACCTACAGACCTGGAGACAAGAAGTTATAAGTATCTTCTCTTGTCCATGGTGAAACTAATTCATGCAGATCCAAAGCTCTTGCTTTGTGTAAGTATTTTTATGAAACACCTTGTAATTATTACACTAACCTAGTTTGGTTTAACTGAAATGCCAAGACCTTGAATGTAATTATTAGCTAAAGATCACTTAGTCCTCTGTCCTGATCATGAAGAAATCACTAAGAAAATGAACTTACAGAGACTACTAATATAATTAGATCAGATGTTTTACTTTTCTTCTTTATTTTCCTATTGTTAACTAATATACTTTGGTAAGCTCTTCTGTTCTTACCCTATTACCAGATTATGTGTTATTCAGGCATTATCCTGGGATGGGGATGAAGGTAATGAAGCAAACCATAAATAAGAATGCTTTCTACAGCTATATGGTTTTGTGTTTTAAAATGTGTGTATGTGTGTGTGTGTGTATTTTATTTCAGAGAGGAAGGAAGAGGAAGAGAGAGATAGAAACATCAATGATGAGAATTATTGATCAGCTCCCTCCTGCACGCCCCACATTGGGGATCAAGCCCACAACCTGGGCATGTGCCTTGACCAGGAATCAAACTATGACTTACTTTATTTTATTTTTTAAATTTTATTTATTTTTAAAAATATATTTTATTGATTTTTCACAGGGAGGAAGGGAAAGGAATAGAAAGCCAGAAACATCAATGAGAGAGAGACATCGATCAGCTGCCTCCTGCACGCCCCCTACAGGGGATGTGCCTGCAACCAATGTACATGCCCTTGACTGGAATTGAACCTGAGACCTTTCAGTCCCCAAGCTGACGCTCTATCCACTGAGCCAAACCGGTTTCGGTGAACCTTTTTTAAAAATATATATATACTATTGTGTTTTTTTTTTACAGAGAGAAAAAAGGAGAGGGAGAGAGAGTTAGAAACATTGATGATAGAGAAACATCAATCAACTGTCTCCTGCACACACCCTACTGGGGGATGTGCCCGCAACCAAGGTACATGCCCCTGACTGGATTTAAACCTGGGATCCTCGAGTTTGAAGGCTGACGCTGTATCCACTGAGCTAAACTGGTTAGGGTCAAACTGTGACCCTTTGATTCATAGATCGGCGCTTAACACTGAGCCACGCTGGCTGGGCTGGTTGGTTTTTTAAATATCTAACTAGAGGCCCGGTGCACAAAATTCATTCATGGGCGGGGACCTAGGCCTGGCCTGCAATCAGGGCTGGCTGGGGCCTTCCTTTTCCTGGTTGCTGGCTGCCAGCCAGGGCCTTCATTTGTTCCATACCACCCCCTGGTGTCAGCACACATCATAGCGGGCTATCGAACTCCCAATTGGTTGAACTCTTGAGGAGACAATTTGCATATTAGCCTTTTATTATATAGGATAGGATTGCTACTGCCAAACCATTTAGCTTTTCTGTCCTCCTTTCTTCCTGGCAGCCTTCTATTATCACTGGCTTTGCCTACCAATTCTGTATTGGAAGGAAGTGATGAAAATGGGTGTGATTAGCACCTAATTACTGTCATAACTCTGCTCTTACAGCCTCAGATGACATTAGTTTCCAGAGAGTATCAGTCTGGTACACAATGTAATTAGGAACTAGCAGATGTAAATGAGTGATAGTTATATGAAGTGATTAAAAGCATGGACAGACTAGCTATGTGATTTGGGTGACTTAATCTCTCAGTGCTTTAGTTTTCTCATGTGAAATGCTATGATACTTCCTACTTTAGAGAGATTAAGAAGATTGAGATCGAACATGTTATGTTTTAGAAACAATATATAATAAATGCATAATAAGCACAAATGTTAGCTGTTACTACTACTAATAGAATAGTTGACATTAATATTAACATCCCAACTGTAACAGTAATATATTGTGAAGTTCATAGGATAACATGTTTAACTTCTGTGGAGTTTCTCCCATCTCTGGAGAGTAGCATCCAGAAAGACTTCTTACTGCTCTGTTGATATTAGGCCTTATAAGTGCTGAGGTATGTTCTATTTTGATGGCATATTTTTCAAATTACTATACTATAGGAGTTTATTATTTGATATCCAGAGTTTCAAGAGTTCTGTGGAACACCCTGAATTTTAAAAACAAAAAGGGTATATGTGAGTATTTTCTTCTGGAAAGAAACAAGAGCATAGAGGGAGACAGAATTCCTCAAAAGATTAGTGATATTTTGAACCTTCTGAGAAGCCCATCTATATTTGGGAGTCTAATAGAATAAATTGCTAGAACTTTGGCAAAGAAATTTTTCATAAATACTATGAGTGAGACTCTATAATAAAGTAATGAAATATTCTTTTCCTTATCCTTTTGTTATATAGCACAAGTTATCATGCATGTCAACTATATATTAGTACTACTCTGCATGGATATAATTCAGGATCAAAGAAGGCACCAAAGTTATTGGTGCTGTATGTGTTAAATACTTTATTTTAAAATATTTTATTGTTAAAAGAATAAGAATTTAAACAAAACTTGCTATGTTCCAAATTTAAAATTTAGCAAGCCCCAAAGAACCATTTAAAATTGAAATTATTTTCTTTGCTGCCATCTAGTGGTTAAACAACTTTTCTCAGAATAACCAAAGGTAAGGTAAAATAGTTATTCATTGATTATTTCATATTCACATATAAATATTCTAAATCTTAGTAATAGGTGAAATATAGGAATAACTTATTAAATTATCTGAATTGTGCTATTTTTAAAGTAATATAATTTTATTGTGTTCCATATCTACTAATTATATTCTCATTTTTTCAAGCCTCCTGATTACTCAGCTTGCATCATCTTCTACCCCCCTCTAATAATTTTTCTTCAATAAATTAATGGTGATCTCTTTAAAAAGCAAATGCTCCCTGCCCAGCTTAAAGCTTTTATTTGAAATTGCTCTGGAATAAAGACCAAACTCCAAGTAGATCTGCAAGGTTATGTAAAATCTGACTCACACCTGCCACTTCTAGCATATTTGTATCTATTTTTCTTTTTTTCTAGTCACAATGGCTTGCTTTTCTTCCATCTTACCACATTCCTTCATAGCTGCCCTTACACTTGCTGTCCCCTCTGCATACAATATGCTTCTCTCTTCTTCACATAGTAATTTCTGCTAATTCTGAGCTGTCATCTCTGCCCTCAGGAAGCCTCTCTGACTTTGTCACATTTCCCTGTTATAGGTAATCATAGCAGCATATATCTTCATAGTTCTTATCTCATTTGTAGTCTTTTATTTTTTTATTTTATTTTTTTAAATATATCTTATTGATTTTTTTTTTTTTTTTTTTACAGAGAGGAAGGGAGAGGGATAGAAAGTCAGAAACATCGATGAGAGAGAGACATCGATCAGCTGCCTCCCGCACGCCCCACACTGGAGATGTGCCTGCAACCAAGGCACATGCCTCCGACCGGAATCGAACCTGGGACTCTTCAGTCCGCAGGCCGACGCTCTATCCACTGAGCCAAACCGGTCCCGGCTGCAGTCTAACATTTATTGGTCTGATTATTTTGTTGATGTTTTTCTTTCTCACTAGACTACATGCTCCAGGAGGGTAGGAAACACACCATTTTTACTTGTCATGTCTTTGGTATCAGGTTATTAACAACTGAATATACATGTTACTGGGTTAACAAATGAATATAATTTTAGAAAATAGGCTAACAATTTTGAATTATAGATATACTAGTGTGAGGGCTTACCTTACTCATTAGGGGAAAGAATCTGTAGTTAGCAAAATACAAATATGGGTACAAGATAAATTGGCCTCACTTTAGTGAACCATATATTCTTGAAATGTAACTAGATACTTCCAAGTTTTAGGGAGCTTTTTAGTCTCTTTAAGTAGGTAGACATTTGCATTTATATATACCTCCATTTGGCTTTTTGTAGTACACAGTGATTTCCCACAGTGAAAGAGACTGAGGTATGGGTGTCTGGAGGTGTGGATTCTGCACAGGATATTTGTGCAGCCCTCACCCAACATGCATGTTCTTTGCCTTTGATCACAATCTTTTATAAGATCTAAACCAGTTCAGAACCAGAGATAAATGATTTAGTCATTGTAGTGTTGCTAAAAAAAATTATATTACTGATAAGATTTCTTATGAAAAGCTAATACCTAGTTTGTTTTCTTTCAATTAGGATTTTTTTTTTTTTTGCTGGGCATTATTTACATTAGTGAATAAATATAAATGTAGAGTAAGAAACTCCTTAACAAAATCAGTTTTGATTTATTAAAAAATTCCATAGTTATTGTTAATTTAATACTATAATTCAATACCATAAAAGTCACCATTTAAAATTGTACAATTCACTGGTGTTTAGTATATACAAGGTTGTGCAGCTATTACACTACCTAATTCTAGAACATTTTCATCACCCCCTGAAGAAACTTGATACCCATTAGTAGTCACTGCATTCCCTCCTCTGTTTAACTACTGTCAAATAATTATTTTTATTGAAAATTGCTTTTTTTCCTTGCAGAATCCAAGAAAACAGGGGCCTGAAACTCAAGGCAGTACAGCGGAATTAATTACAGGGCTCGTCCAACTGGTCCCTCAGTCACACATGCCAGAGATTGCTCAGGAAGCCATGGAGGTAAAGGAGAAAAGATTTCTAGGCTCTTGTAACTCTATACATTCTTGATGTTTCTTTGCTATGTGATTTCTATGAGTGATAGATGTAGTTTCTGGAAATCTCTCAGAGAACTATGTCATTTCTGGAAATGATACGTTCTTGTCTAAACACTGTGTTATGAACTCCATGGAGAAAGAAGGGATTTACTTACTTTAATCCTAATATCTAAAAACTTGGTGTCCATAACAACCGAAGGCTCAACCGAACACCAGAAGTTTATCCTAATATCTAAAAACTTGGTGTCCATAACAACTGAAGGCTCGACCGAACACCAGAAGTCAGACTGCCACAGGGATCGGCCCTAAATCCAAGGGGTCCCCAATTATAGAGGATGCAGGCTGGGCTGAAGGAAACTCCCTGCCCCCCGCCCCCTACCCCCAGTATCACATATAGCAATACATTGTGTACATTCTTATGCTTAATAAAACACTCAAAATTGTCTCATTGTAGTTGATTCTTTCAAAATATGTATTAAATTCAGATACAATTCACCTACCCTAAAGTTTACTATTTTAAAGTGTACCCAGTAGTTTTTAGTATACTCACAATGTTGTGCAGCCATCTCCACTATTTAATCCCCTTTCCCCGTCATCTCAGCTGCTGGCAACCCCACTCTGTTTCTATCTATAGATTTGCTCATTCTAAATATTTTGTATAACTAGGATCATACAATATGTGGCATTTAATGTCTGCCTTTTTTCATTTAATTTAATGTTTTCAAGGTTCATCCATACTTTAACATGAATCACTACATTCTTTTTTATTGCCACATATTTCATTGTATGGATATATCACATTTTTTCATCTAGTCATCACTTGATGGACATTTAGGATTGTTCTACTTTTTGACTATTATGAATAATGCTGCCATGAAAGTTGTGTGGATACTTGCATTCCTTTTTATTGCTGAACTAGAAGCCCAGTGCATGAAAATTCATGCACTTGAGGGTGAGTCCCTCAGCCCGGCCTGTCCCCTCTTACACTTTGGAGCCCTCAGGGGTGGGAGGTGACCCAGTGATCAGGGTCACACGTCTGCTGCTGCCACTGCCAGCAGCGCAAGCCTTGCCCGGCCCTGCATGGCTGGGCAGCTGCCATCCCAGGCTTGCCTACGCCTCAGGCTAGCCCTCGGTGGCTGGGCAGCCGCCATCTGAGGCTTGCCTGTGTCAGGCTGGCCTTGGAGGGCTGAGGGGACTGTGGGCACTGCGATCTTTGAGGGTGTGGCAGTCGATTAGCATATTCTCTTCTTATTGACTGTGGGTGCTGCTATTTTTGTGAGGGTGCATTGGTCAATTAGCCTGTTCTCTCTTTATTAGATAGGACTAGAGACCCAGTGCACGAATTTATGAATCTTGAAAGGAACTATGGGCTGTGAGGCTAAGGTTGGCACAGAGGTGGGTCTCAACCTATCCTCCACACCCCTGCCTGGCACCTCCCACCATGGACCTTGGTCCCCTGTCTGCCGGCAGCCCTTCTCCCAGTATCATTGGCAGGTGCGAGCTGGCAGCCGCTGCTTGCACCTGCTGATGGTGCTGAGTGATTGACACTGGTACCTGGGATCAGCAGCGAGTGTGAGCAGCAGCTCTGGAGGCATCAGCGGGTGCGAGTGGGGCCGTCACCAGCAGTGGGTGTGAGAGGTGGTTGCCAGCCTCGATCACCCCTCAGGTGCAGGGGAAGGTAGAGAAGCTCTGAGTATCTTGAGCATGAAGTCTCAACAAATTCTAAAGGAGTTAAGTCATTCAAAATTACTTTGACTACAGTAAAATTAAGCTAAAAATTGTTTACCAAAAGACATCGGGGCCAGCAGCTGCTACTCACACCTGCTGACAGTGCCAGCAGTGGGTGTGAGCGGCGGCTCCAGCGACAGCAGGTGTGATTGGGACAGCGCCAGCAGTAGTTGTGAGCAGTGTGTGGGAGCAAAAAATTTTCAGTAACCATCAGAGGCTTGCCCTGATGACAGCGACCGGTGCCCTGCCTTGGTCTGCGCTACCTCTCATCTGCTCCACTATCCTACTGCAGAGGATGCCTGCCATGCTCTGCACTCTGCTGCCGATGCTTGCCACGTTCCACTTGTGCCTTCTCGTGGTTAGCTCATGTCATAGTGACCAGTTGTTCTGCCAATCCATCTATTTGCATATTAGGGTTTTATATGTATAGATAGGGTTCTATTGTGTGGCTGTATCACAATTTATCCATGTTTATGGACATGTTTTTAGTTTTTGGCTATTACAAATAAAGATTCTAGGAACATGTGTGTATAAATCTGTATGTAGACATGTGCTTTCATTTTTCTTGGGTAAATACCTAAGTGCAAAAATCTTACTATGTGGTCTTTTTAAGAGATACAGCTTAAATATAAAGGCATTAGAAGGTAGATAGTACAAGGATAGAAAAATATGCCATACATACTAACCCAAAAAAACTGGGGATACAGAAGAACATCTCATTATTACAAGGGGTTCAGTTCATCTGGAAATAAAACTCTGTACGAACCTAATAAAGCTTTAAAATATGACATGTAAATGGAAAGAGAGAGATAAATCCAGTTATAGTGGGATACTTGAGTATACTTTTCTCAACACCTGATAAATTAAACAGGCAGTATAATTTAGTAGGGACAGAAGTTTTGAACAATACAACTATCAAATATGACCTAGTTGACACATATATAGCCTTTCCGGTTGTTGAACTGCACATTTATTTTTACATTAAATCCTGTAATGTTTAAGCTCTCTGTTTGATAATAAGACTGTTGTGTATTGCTCAATGTAGATAAAAACTTTTTTTCTCTTTTTCTTTCATCCTCACTTGAGGATATTTTTTCCCCCCCCCCCCCTTTTTTTTTTTTTACAAAGAGTGGAAAGGAGAGAGGGAGAGACAGAGAAGAAAGGCAGAGAAACATCAATATAAGAGAGACACATCAAGTTGGTTGCCTTTCACACTCATACTGGGGCCAGGGATCGAACCTGCAACCTAGGTATGTCCTTGACTGGGAATTGAACCCTGCAGTGAGTGGGCCAATACTCCATCCACTGAGTCTTACCAGCCAGGGGTGCACTTTCTTTTAAGTACACATGGAACATTCAGAGTATCTTGAGCATGAAGTCTCAACAAATTCTAAAGGAGTTAAGTCATTCAAAATTACTTTGACTACAGTAAAATTAAGCTAAAAGTTCATAACAGAAAGCTTTGTGAAATATTAAATTACTATATATTTTCATTCATACTCTGTACTAATGTACTCTGCAAATTAGTATGACTGTCATTAAAAATTGCTTTACAATATCTACAAAAGTTAAACATAGGACCTAATAATATCACCCAACAGGTATGTACCCAACAGAAATGCATATATATGTTTACCAAAAGACATACAAAAATATTAATAGCAGCATAATTTGTAATAGTCAAAAATTGGACTTAAATGTATCGACAATAGGATAGATTAATAATTTTGGTTATATTCATTATACAGATTAACAACAACGAAGAAAGAGTGAACTGCTAAGTGCAAAGCATTAATGAGTTTCACAGACATAATGTTGAGAGAAAACAAACACAAAAGAAAACATGCTGTAAGGAACAGGCAAAAAATAACCTATGGTAATAGTAAAATGTGGCTACTTTTATCAAGGGCTAATGACTAGAAAGGAATGTAAAAAAGGCTTCTAAGTGTTGATAATGTTGATCTAGGTACTGGTTACATGACTATCTACATTTGTGAAAATCCATTGCACTATACATTTAAGATTTTCTATTTTATTGTTTAAGCTGTATATTTCATTTTACCAAAAAAGTTTCAATGCTCATTGCTTATGTTTATATACATTGCTCTTGGTCCTATAAATTAGTATATTTCTTGCATTCTTTTTGGAAGACTATTTGACAGTATTTGGCAGGAGCTGTGCAAATGCCCTTTTTGTGTGTGTGCTTATAATTCCCTTCCTATATTTTTTAATCCTATGAATACAATTCAGAAAGGAAAGAGCTACACACATGAGCTTACTGCTCTTATCCTATATAATAAAAGCCCAGCAACCGAATGGCAGAATGACCAGAATGACTGGTCGACCAGTTGCTATGATACGCACGGACCACCAGAGGAGCAGATACTCAACACAGGAGCTGCCCTTTGGTGGTCAGTGCACTCCTACATCAGGTTGATCCCTGTAGGGCATGCCCCCAGCCAGTGCATGAATCCTGTGCACTGGGCCTCAAGTTTATAGTAGGAGACTATTAAAGAGAATTTTAAATATTCACTAATAAGAGAATGGGTTAATACTTAATGACAAGTGAATGACATTTTAATATGATGAACTATCCATTTAAATATCCATTAAAACATATGCAGCTCACTAGCAATATGGAAAAGTATTTATGAAATGTTGGATGAGTATACTATGTGTTTAGTTCTATTAAAATGTATGTCAAAATGAAAAAACAAAAGGGAACGTGAAAAGGAAAACTATTAACTTGGTAAAAGGCTAACATTTTTTTCCAATATTTTAAAAATATTTTGTCAATCAATAACAGAGAATTTGCCACTTAAAATTTTGTCAGTAAATTATACTAAGTTTTTGCACAATAGTGATAAAATTAAATGTTAATGTGTGCTATTTTTCTTTGGTATGAGTTATAAACTATATAATTTTTTAAAAGACTCTCAATGAATAGCAGTTTTCAGTATGTATTTAAAAGCATTTACAGTAAAAATGTTAGGGATAAGATAATAGAGGTGTAACCTTTAATCATTTATAACTTTTGGAGTTATAAAGTGGGCCAAGGATGGACATTTAAATAACTTTTCTAATTTGAGGCAGATTATCAGTGCAGCTATTTGTAATTTATGCAACTTGATTTGATTTTAAGAGAAGAAATCAATTCTCATTATTTGTTCTAAACAATGTTTCATTGGAATTGTAATAAAATCTGTAGAGTGGAGTAAATAAAGAACTGCCACATATGCAGGCTAAGGACTGAGAAGAATGTTCAGAGCTCAACAATGCCTCTGGAGGAAGCACTGTGGAGGTGGAGTTAGAGTAGGCCGCTCTGAAGGAAGAGTCTTTATACAAACTTTTTGATGGCTTTATTTCATAATAGTTTCTTTATGTTAGTTGTGTATTTTAAATTAATTAATTAATTCCTGTTAATGTTCTGTGAGTCAAATTCCAATTCAAATGGAAATATTTCAGGATGAGCCCAGCTGGCCTGGCTCAGTGGTTGGGCATTGACCTATGAAACTGTGGTTCAATTCCTGGTTGGGGCACATGCTTGGGTTGTGGGCTCCATCCTCAGTGTGGAGCATGCAGAAGACAGCCGATCAGTGATTGGCCTCTCATGGATGTTTCCATCTCTCTTCCTCTCCCTTCCTCCCTGAAATCAATAAAAATAGGTTTTTTAAAAAAATATTTTAGAATGAATACTCTGCTATGAAATGCAAAGTCTATTTTGCTCTGTTCCAAAATAATTCGTGGCAAGATTACTTTTTCTTTTGGCCTAAAAGTAAAATAATTATTGTGTGTATTCATTTTGGCAAGCTCTTTTTATTGGGGATTAACTTTATTTACACAGAATTCTTTGATACTTATTTCAAGTATTCATATTATAAATAATTTTTACATTTATATATTGGAGTTCTGAATTCATCAGTCATTTAACTTCCTGCATGTAAGCCATTTTAAGTAAGAATGATACAAATAAAGTGATTTATTTACATGTGTATCTTGTTCCGTAGAGGTCTGGGTTCTCAGAATTTTTCTCTTTTGTTTTACAGTGTATGTTGAGGCTACAATTAAATAGTTTGATTTGTTAGCATTTATAAAATAGTCTAATATGTTTACCAAAAGTTTTTTGAGTAAGTCTCTCTCTCTTTAAAAATTCAGGCTCTGCTGGTTCTTCATCAATTAGAGAGCATTGATTTGTGGAATCCTGATGCTCCTGTAGAAACATTTTGGGAAATTAGGTATTTGGACTTTTATTTTTTAATTCAATTTAAAAATTTATTTTGTGTTTATTTTTTGTCTTTAAGTATTAACTTTATAGTACTTGGTTTATTATAAACTTTATTCACTCCAGAGGTTTTATGATTTTGTTATTTGATTTGAAATTATTCATTAGGTTATTTGTTATTTTAACTCTGGGAACAATGTAATAGCAATGTAGAAAAAATTTTTTATTATGCTACATTTTATTATCCAACCATAAATACTAATATTTGTTATAATCTCTTTTTATTACATATTTCCATGTAATACAAATGTGTTTTAAATTGACTATGTGCAGTTATAAGCTTAGAGTTTTAAAATTTTATAATGTTAATAGTTTGCTTTTGTAAACTATGATCTTTCATAAGTTTTTTAATAACCATTGTTTTTGATGAGGGAATTAATGACAAATATCTACCTAGAAGGCAAAAACATACAGAATCTTATAATTTATTTCCTAGGTTATATAAATTACTACCTTTTAATGAACACAAAAGGGGAGTACATTGAGAAAAATTTAGCCTCAGGTTTTGTCATTATCTTACCATAGAAGTGAGTACACTAAGTCACTTGGCAGCTGAGTTCAGTCCTCCACCGAGAGCAGTGCTCTGCCATACTAATGCAATGTGGACCACACATGTACTTCAAAATTTTCTGGTTTCCATATGAAGAAGTAAAAAGAAACAGGGAAAATTAATTTTAATATATTTTTAATCCAGGATATACCTCTAAAATATTATTTCAATATGTAATCAATATAAGGGTTATTAATGAGATGTTTGACTGAAGTATTCAAAGTTTGATGTGTGTCACACTTAGAGCACATCTTAATTTAGACAAGCCACATTTTAAGTGTTCAGTAGCCATAATTGGTGGCTGGCTAGTGGCTACCGTGTTGGATAGTACAGCTTCAGACTAGGGATCAGCAAACTTTTTCTCTAAAGGCTAGGAAATAAACATTTTAGGTTTTGTGGGCCAGATAGCCTCTGTCATAACTATTCATTTCTACTGTTGGAGCATGAGAGTGGCCACAGACAAATGTAAATGAATGGGTATGGCCATGTTCCCCTACAATTTTATTTGCAATAGCAAATGATGGGTTGATTTGGTATGTAGGCAGTTGTTTAAAGGTATCGCAGCTCTAGAATACTGGGTTTACTCCAGTCTGTGCTGCAGCACATGGCCTGTCATTTCTTTTGGAGTCCTCCATAAGGAATAGATGCATGGACAAAATAATTGGGAGTTTGAGGAATAGGAGGTATAGAAGTACTTGATTTTAAAAAAATACATACATAATCTGTAGATTTATTTCCTTTGATTATCACATTGTTAACGTTTTGATAACAACCTCTCTAAAACAAATCTCAGAAGGGAAAATAAGCTTCTCTAAACTTGTGTCCATTATGAGAGGATGTCATTACATACCGATTAATATATGTATTAGATTACCTATTGACAGTGCTGGTCACAATGAACTTTATATTATTGCAGTTCACAAATGCTTTTTTACATCTGCAAGAAATTAACTAGTCATCAGATGCTTAGTAGCACAGAAATTCTCAAATGGTTGCGGGAAATTCTGATCTGCAGGAATAAATTTCTTCTTAAAAATAAGGTAAGCAAAATGACATCTTTAAAAAGAAAAGAATATTTGGAATTGTAATGGGAAAAATTAAGGAAGTGTTTATTAGCCACGTCAGTTCTATTTCAGCTCCTCCCTCCTTCACAAAGTTTAAGGAAAGTAATTGCTAACAAATAAACATTTAAAAATTATTATGAGGCCCTGGCTGGTGTAGCTTAGTTGTCCTGTGCACCAAGGGGTTGTGGGTTTGATAACCAATTCGGGGTCCATACGAGAGACAACCAATTGCTATTTCTTGCTCACATTGATATTTCTGTCTCTCCCTCTCTTTTCTTCTCTTTCTAAAGTAAATTTTAAAAAGTCCGAAAAAAAATAAAATATTGTTTCTGAGGCTTTGGTTTTAGAGTTGCAATCCTGATTAATTCTAATTGAGCTAAGCAGGTCTCTGTGGGCAGGCCTAAGAGGAGTGGAGGCTGCTATCACCAAAATAGATTGAAGAGCATAATCTATCTGCTCTAAGGTTCATACCTAGGATTTGGATTTTATGGCTATACTCAATCAGGGAATGCTATCTATCAAGAAACTAAAGGAAACATACCATCTAGGTTTATTTGTATTCCTTCCATCAAGGTTTCACCTCTTAAAAATATCAGGAACCTTCTTCCTTGGGGCTGAGTGAAAAGTTTGATTCTGAACTTTTGAAGCATGGTGGCAAGGTTTTGAGGGATAGAGAGGAGCCTTAAATTTCTTTTATATAGTTTCTATAGTTAGTTAAAAATTTTGTTATGACATAGTTTTAAGAGTATTGGATTCATTGAATTTTTATCCTTTTTAGAATCAGCTATGAGAAATCTTAAATATAACAAACTAATATGCTTTTCAGTATACCATGGAGCTTGTTAAGTTTTCTTTATTTAGAAATGGGCTAATGGTGAATTGGGTTTATTCACATCTGGCTTATTTTACTATGTTAATATAGTGGAATCTGACTTTATTCCTAAGGTAAGAAAGAACATTAGACTTTATAGTTTCATGCCCTTGCCTATGGTATAATTCTCCGAGGTAATCCAGCATTAAGTAATCCAGTAATTAATCTAATCAGTACAGTCACTATTGTGACATACTTGGCATATATATCCATGTTAATTACTTAGTGGTCCAGAGGAGCTTAATCTCAAAAGAGTCAACTTCTAATTATTCTGACATGGCAAATGATAAGGTGTTATAGGAGAAAATCTTCATAAATCATGTTGCTGATATTTTACTTGTGTCCATGTTAGGTTGAGAAATGGTAACTTACACTTCTAGAATCTGCTGTTTTGATGATTTCAAGGGTGGTAAACTGAGAAGCATTTCAAAGACATTGATCAAACATAATTTGTAGTACTGGGTTTCTAGTGAATGTTCCTCAAAGTGAGAGATAGGAGTTGTGAGGAGAGGTTTTTCAGGGTAGTCTCAAAAAGGAAGACAATGCACATTAAATATTTATTTCTCTTGGTTATCAGTGCTTCAAAAAGACTTATTTATTTCTTCTTTCTAGCAGGCAGATAGAAGCTCCTGTCACTTTCTATTCCTTTATGGGCTAGGATGTGACATTCCTTCAAGTGGAAATACCAGTCAGATGTCCATGGATCACGAAGAGTTCCTCCGTACTTGTACTCCTGGAGCCTCTCTCCGGAAGGGAAAAGGAAACTCATCCATGGTAAACAGTTTCTTTTGTAGTTTTCCATGTGCTGTGTATTTTTATATAGGGATAATAATAATTCCCACCCCAGAATAGTTGTAAGGATTAAGTGGGATCATGTTTAAAACAGTACTTAATCAAGTATTTGACACTTATAAGCTATAACTGACAGGTATAATTATTATAAACTACTCCATAAGGAAGACCATTTAAATCTCAGAAGTTTAAAAGTTGTACCAACTTTGAAAAATACACATTTACTGGGGAAAAAAGCAATTTGCTTCATTATAGATAAACTAGTGACCCAGTGCACAGATTGGTGCACATTGAAAGGAAATTAATTAGAGATAGGGGTGTCTGGAGGGGCAGGACTGGGCAAGATGGGTCAGTCATGCACTGGAGCCAATCTGCCAAGGTCCCTCCCCAGCCAGCCGCACCTAGGGTGGTGCCATGGCTCAAAGGGCATCTGCGGAGTGAACAGGATCCTTCTGGCAGATGGGGTCCCTCAGCCAAATGGGGCCAAAACCAGTTCTCCAACATCCCCTGAGGGGTCCTGGAGTGGGAGAGGTCACCCTGCAAAGTTGCTGTCGTACATGGTGTGGAACACAAATGCAAGTGTGTAGTAAACCAGATTTGGGGCTGACAGTGCCCCAGCAACAACAATAGTCCATGGCCCAAGGTGGAATCGCTCAGCCATTCGAGGCATTGGGATCCCTCCTCTCTGGTTTCGGGATGCATCACCCAAGAACTACTGCTGCCAAGAGCATCTGCCCCCTGGTGGTCAGTGCATTTCATAGCTACCACTCAGACAGACACTTAGCATATTAGCCTTTTATATATATAAACTAAAGGCCTGGTGCACGAAATTCATACACAGGGAGGGGGTGTCCTTCAGCACAGCCTGCTCCCTCTCCAATCTGGGAACCCTTAAGGGATGTCCGACTGCCCATTTAGGCCTGATCCAGGACTGCTCACCTACCTGTCTTCCTGATTAACCCTAACAGCTTCTGCCTGCCAGCCTAATGACCAGCTAACCACTCCCCTGCCAGCCTGATTGATGCCTACCTGCTCCCCTACCAGCCTGTTTGCCCCTAAATGTCCTCCCCTGTGGGCCAAGTCACCCTAACTGCCCTCCCCTGGTCCCCCCTAACTGCCCTACCCTGCAGGCCTGGGGACCCCCCCCCAACAACTGCCTTTCTCTGCAGGCCCAGTCACCCCCAACTTCCCTCCTCTGCCAGCCTGGTCACCCCTAACTGCCCTCCCCTGCAGGCTTGATCACCCCCAACTGCCCTCCCTTGCAGTCCTGGTCCCTCCCAACTGCCCCTCCCTGCTGACCTGATCGCCCACAACTTCCTTTCCTTGCAGGCCTGGTCACTGCCAACTGCACTGCCTTGCTGGCCATTTTGTGGTGGTCATCTTATGTCCACATGGGGTCAGGATCTTTTGATCACATGGGAGCAGTCATCTTGTGTGTTGGAGTGATGGTCAATCTGCATATTACTCTTGTTAGATAGGATAGAGGCCTGCTGCATGGGTGGGGGTCAGCTGGTTTGCCCTATCGGGAGTCCTGGATCAGGGTGAGTGTACCCTTGGGGCAGGGGTGGCCTGGGCAAGGGGCCTGTGGTGGTTTGCAGGTTGGCCCTGCCCCTGGCCACCCAAGCGGAGGCCCTGGTATCTAGGATTTATTTATCTTCTACAATTGAAACTTTGTAGCCTGGAGAGGAACCAAGCCCTCTGCTCACACAGCCATTGAAACTTTGTTGCCTTAAGCAGAGGCCTGGGCTGGCCAGGGTGTGCGGAAAGCATGGCTTCCTCCATCGCCAGGGGCAACCCAAGCCTCCCTTCTCTCTCTGTGGCTGTAGCCATCTTGGTTGGGTTAATTTGCATTTTCGTTTTGATTGGCTGGTGGGCATAGCTAGTGGGCATGGCTGGTGGGTGTAGCAGAGGTATAGTCAATTTGCATATTACTCTTTTATTAGATAGGATGTTTCTGTGATTTTTAAAAATAAGTCTTTATTGTTTAGATTATTACAATTGTTCCTCTTTTTTCCCCCATAGCTCTCCTCCACCCAGCTCCCACGCCACCCTTTGCCCTTACCTCCCCCCCATTATCCTCATCTATAGTTGTATGATTTTTGTCCAGTCTCTCCCTGCAACCTCACTCACCTCTTTCCCCTTGAGAATTATCAATCCATTCCCTTTCTATGTCCCTGATTCAGTTATATTCACACTCAATTTGAAATTGGACAGATAGTAGAATTATGTTGGTCCACATAATCTCATTTCTTACTCAAACAAGATATTTGGGGTTTGAAAATTTCTATAATGACTAAAGAGGAAAGATCTTGTGAGTTATTATGTATGTGTATATATATATATGTATATGTGGTAAACAGTTTGCTGCATTATTGGGTTTTGTAAATAAAATTACCTACATTGAAAATATATACCTCCCACCCCTGACTCCCAGGATAGTGCAGCAGGGTGCAGTGGAACCCCACCGATATGTCGACAAGCCCAAACCAAACTGGAAGTGGCCCTGTACATGTTTCTGTGGAGCCCTGACACTGAAGCTGTTCTGGTTGCCATGTCCTGTTTCCGCCACCTCTGTGAAGAAGCAGATATCCGGTGTGGGGTGGATGAGGTATCGGTGCACAACTTCTTGCCCAACTATAACACATTCATGGAATTTGCCTCTGTCAGCAATATGATGTCAACAGGTAAATATGGATAATGTGGTGTTTTTTTTTCACTCAGTCTGCCTTGAGTCACATGATATTTGTGCTAGAAATTTAAGGTTGTATTTAAGGTGACTACTTTGCAAGTTTACAGGCCTAATTCAGAAAGCCTACCTGAAATTCTTTTCTACATAGGTAAGGTGAAAAAAAACATAGCATTTGAAATTAATTATTAATGTCTCACTGAATTTTTAATATAATATCTACCTTTGTTTAAAAACTGGCAGTATAAATTGCTGGCAGTTATAGATTACTGGCAGTTATAGATTATATATACTTGGTCTGGATTGTATACATAGTGGGGCAAAAGTAGATTTACAGTTGTGAGTCATAAAACAGTTTATTTTTGTATTATTATTTTTAAATATATTTTTGTTGATTTTAGAGAGGAATGGTGAGGGAGAGAGAGAAACATCAATGACAAGAAACATCATTGATTAGCTGTGTCCTGCACACCCCCCACTGGGGATCCAGTCTGCAACGTGGGCATGTGCCTTGACCAAGAATCAAACCGTGACCTCCTGTTTCATAGGTTTATGCTCAACCATTGAACCATGCCAGTTGGGCAGATTATTTATTATTTTCCATACAAACAACTACAAACCTACTTTTGCCCCACCCTCTATAATGATATTTAAAACACATTGGTAACATATTTTGAGTAAATATAGATAGGAATAACTATTTTATGCTGTGGAGATTTGTGGAGTCCAAGTGAAATGCCTTTCCTGTGAGAGAGGTAAAAGGAAATGTGCAACTTTATCATTTGAAGCATTCATTCCACTCCTCCTACTTTGTCTTTTGGGTTGGGCTTATCAGGTTCTCCATTGGCAAGCAGGGGTCTGAGTGCAATAAGTTGATTTCCTGTGGTCTTTGTTTAGGAAGAACAGCACTTCAGAAAAGAGTGATGGCACTACTAAGGCGCATTGAGCATCCCACTGCAGGAAACACTGAGGTATGCCCTTAGCAACCAAAGTATCCCAGGCCCCCATTTGCAATTTTAAAAACCTCATGTTATGTGTATGTGACCAGGAAGAGCATTTGAAGCAAATCTAAGATGTGTGCATATTACTAATAGAATATTATGTTTATGATATACACCAAGTTTGAGACCTATTACTGATTGACTTTTAGCTCTAGATTTAAAGTTGCTTTTAAGTGGTAATTGCCTTCATTTCAGGCTTGGGAAGATACACACGCAAAATGGGAACAAGCTACAAAACTAATCCTCAACTATCCAAAAGCTAAAATGGAAGATGGCCAGGTGAGTTTGTAAAGTTGGTTTTTGTGTGTTAATCTGTTTACTAAACATATAGCTTAGCTTCAGTAATCTTTGTGACTTATTCTTAGTACTATAAGCATAGAATTGTCTTAATACTGATACTTAGTTGTGTTCATATTAAGCTGTGCTGTCTAATATGGTAGCCATTAGCTACATGTGGCTACTTAAATTAAAATTTACCTTTAATTAAAATTAAATACAGTTAAAATTCAGTTTCTTGGTCACACAGTAGCCACATTTCTAGGGCTCAAAAGCTACATGTGGCAATTGGTTACTATACTGGAGAGAATATATATAATAAAATGTTTCCAGCATTGCAGAAACATTGGACAGCTCTGAGCTAGAGATGATTTGTTGTAGAGACCATTCCTTTATCCTCTTCCTTTCACTTTTCTCTTTCTCTGTCAGAATATTTTACAAAATTTTCAGGAAAGGGCAACAAAGGTAGAGAAAAACAAATTAAAATTGAAGCAATACATTTTATTATTTTATTAAGTATGTAATAAAGGGATCTGATGGGCACATGACTTGAACCCATATGTGAAGCAAAATATTAAAACTTGGACATTTAATTCATCAACTATTATCTGATACTCAGGAAATGAACAATTACTTGATATTTGTGCATATTTGATTTATATTTCCCATATTGCTCTCATTACACATCTTAGAAAACCTGATTAGTCTTTATTGCTTTTTTCTTATGCTTAATTAGAACAAGGGAAAAAAGTTACATTTTTATGAAGTAAAATGTGTACCTAATACTATTATTTGGAGGTGACATGTGATTTCAGAATGAAAGCTTTTTCCCTGCTTTGGTAACTTTTATTGAGATATAAGTCACTTACCATACAATTCATCCATTTAAAATGTATAATTCAGTGGTTTTCAGTATAGTCACAAAGTTGTGCAACCATCAGCATAATTTTAAAAATACTTCAAAACCTTTTAGCTATTATTCTCTAATTCCCCTCTCTCCTCTTTCCCCCTCGCACCCTCATGTGCACCCGCCTCTCCCCACCATAATCAGGCAACCACTAATCAGCTCTCAGTCTCTCAGTCTCTGTAGATTTGCCTATTCTGGACATTTTACATAAATGGAATCATGCAGTATGTGGTCTCTTATGGCTAGTTTCTTTCACTTGGCATAGTATTTGCAAGATTGATTCATGTGAATCAAAGGTTTTTAAAAGAAATTTGTTATTCTGGGTTGATAATACTAATTTATGACAAAAACGTATCATTGACTCTAAAAATGTATATGGTAATTTTAAGTTTGGATTGGTTTTTTATTTTTTTCATCTTTCATATAATTTTTTCTTTTAAAAATATTTTTATTGATTTCAAAGAGGAAGGGAGAGGGAGGGAGAGAGAGAAACATCAATGCTGAGAGAGAATCATTGATTGGCTGCCTCCTGCATGCCCTACACTGTGGATTGAGTCTGCAACTGGGGCATATACTTTGACTTGGAATCAAACTGTGACCTCCTGGTTCATAGATCGATGCTCAACCACTGAGCCATGCGGCCTAGGCTAGCTTTTTCTTTTTATTTAAGCATAGCAAAATAATCTATAAATCTAAGTGAGAATTAAAAATATTCGGTGATGTACATACCTTGTGCAACCCACACCCACATCAAGAAATAAATTATTACCGGCGTATCAGAAACCTTCATTGCGTCTCTTTCCAGTCATTAACAACTCCAAAGTAACCATAATCCTGACATAAATACAATAGTTTAACTGTTTTTAAACTTTATATAAATGGAGTAATAGAGATATACTATCTTATATCTGACTTCTTTCTCTCAACATTGTGTTTGCGAGATTCACCCACACCGAGGTTCATGCACACTAGTTCGTGCTGTAGTAGTTCATTCATTGCTATTGCTAATTTAATTCAACAGCCTACAACTTAATTTTTCTTTCAACTCTTTTTTTTTTTTTGGCATTGGATAGCTATACAAGATATTTAGTTATTTTGAATAGTACTGTTATGAACATTCTTGAATGTGGCTTTAGGTTACCATCTGGGTGGGTTATGGGGTATGTAGGTATACATATGGGGAATATAAATTATTACAGCCACTTAAATGTCCATTGGTTTCACAAAGACTTTTAAATGACAGTTAACATGTTAAAATTAACTGTTATAATACCTATATAAATAATTAAATATTTAGCCCTTCAGAGATTTTTTTTTTTTTAAAGAACATATGCCACATGAAGTAACTGCTCCACTAACAGAGGTCTATTAGTGGTTTCTTCACCTTCATGAACAAGTAGTTTTTCTACTGTGATTGTTCAAATTATAGTCTTTTAAAAACCAAAAGTAGAAAATAAAACATTGCACATACTTTTTCTAATTCAATTAAGTAAAAAATAAATATTTTCAAGAACTTAAATATTCAATAAAATGAGACTTACCAGGCCTGTGCAGAGATAAGCTGAAAACAATATAATATAATATAATATAATATAATGTAATATAATATAATATAATATATTAATAAGTAATATAAAAATACCTTCAATTAATAACTGAATTCGCTACATCAGAGAATGGAGCAACATTATCAAAACAGTATAAGACATGGGAAACCTGAAATTGTATCAGTGGAACAAAACTGAAAATCAAGAAATTTGTGGTAATCATTGTAAATTATGTAAATATACAGTAGAATTTGCACTGAAAAACAAAAACACAAACCTAATTCTTTATGTACTACAGAAGTCTTAGATACAAAAGATCCACCCAGTTGAGCAAAATGAACTAACAAGCATAATAGACTCATAATAGAGAGCAGGCTTACAGATGTCGGAGTGGAGGGATTGAGAAATAAACAAACGAACACCGACAAAAAAACAAGAGGAAAAGACTCATGGACATGGACATCAGAATTGTGATTGCCAGGGGGGAGGAATGGAGGAGGAGGTTATAGGAGAATACTAGTAAATGCTGATGAATGGAGACTTGACTTAGGGTGGTGAACACATAATACAGAGTACACAGATGATGTGTTGTAGAATTGTTCACCTTAAACCTGTATAATTTTGTTAACTAGTGTCACCCCAACAAATTCAACAAAAGGGGGTAAAAGAATAAAAATTATTATTCCTTTGTTTCTGTTGGAGAGGATCTATAATCAATAGTGCCAAAAAGTGCTAAAAAGGCAAGTGAGTGATAAAATATTAACCCTATGAGGGAAAAGTCTAAACCTAATATGCAAACCACAGTTATTAAATAGGTTGGTAATAGTATATTAAATGCTCCAAATCTACCACACCTAATTGATAAGAGTACACAAAATGACCTTTGACTAATGTATAACATTTTAAAGAATTCCTATTTACTTGTTTCCTACATTTTTAAGGGAACCATCAATGAATCTCATTCCAATCTGTCTATCCATAAATCAATATACTAAAGAACAGAGCAGTTTTTCTGCTTCATTTATTAAGCCTTCAGAAAGATTAATTGCATCATCATCTTGGACTATATCCCACAACAGTGTTTCATTTCTTGCAAATATTACCCAAATTAATGTCTGTCACAGCATTACTGAAGAATTGATGTTTATGAACTGCAGGCCCTTGACTAAGATGTTCATGGTAAATAGGTACTAAATTGGGAAAATGTTTTTGGAGATGAAATGTTAGTTCTGCATGTAAATTAATCTGAACTAGTTCCTCTCTACACCCAGATTCTTTTTTTTTTAATTTTTTAAAATATATTTTATTGATTTTTCACAGAGAGGAAGAGAGAGGGATAGAAAGTCAGAAACATCGATGAGAGAGAGACATCGATCAGCCGCCTCCTGCACACCCCACACTGGAGATGTGCCCGCAAGCAAGGCACATGCCCCCGACCGGAATCGAACCTGGGACCTTTCAGTCTGCAGGCCGACGCTCTATCCACTGAGCCAAACCCGTCTCGGCTACACGCAGATTCTTTACCATCAAAATCAGCCATATTTTTCCCTCTAATTTTGTACTGACCTTAGAACTACTGTAACTGGCATTATTTGCACTTAGCATATGATCATATTTGCGCATTGTGGCGGTGGAGGTGGTGATGCTTTGGACCAATAAACTATTGACAATTAAATCTGTTCCCAATAGTCTCCCAAGAAATCCCTAGTGCTATATAAGCAGCAATCATTTCCCCTGAAGTATGTTCTGGGTCTTCAGAGTGTGAACAGGCATTTAGCATTTGTATTCGATTATTTCCTGATAGCATTGACTCAGTGTTAAAAACCAGGTTCTTTTCTATCTTATTGCTTGTCCCACTTCTTTCTGATGGACCATGGGAATCCCCTAAGCAAATGTTTGCTTGACTTTCTAATTTTGTTATGAATATCAGTATCACAATTGCTTTTAGGATTATGGTTATAATCATGATCATCATCTTCAATTTCTTCTTTAAGGTCTCAATATCTGCAGTGTCTTCTGATTGTACCTCACTGCCAGGGCTCCCAGCTGACTGGTTTGCATGGTTAGAATTCACCTCATTGCCAGATCCATCACCATGTCCCCTACTGCTACCAGGACCACTGTTTCTATTTTCACACTGTTGTCAGTTTCTTCAGATCTGTCCTGCATGGATTCCTGTGTTCGAAAGTTGCTGTTGTACATGTTTGGTTCTATTAATAAATTGCTAATCCATTTCAATGTCACTGCCTCCACTTTGATGGGTTTCACTAAAATATCTCTGATTTGAGGACTGGCTACAGGTAACCAAGGTGATGGAGCTTCTCTGAGAAGCTCCATCTTATTTCCAATGGGAAGATTAACATTTAATAAAGATGCAAAAGAACTCTGGATAGCTGAGCCTTAATGCTGGTGTGGTATTCCATATTGTCTTAATTAATGTTGATGCCAAATACAACGTTCAGTTTGAACACTTGGCTCGAGCTGAGACTGGATTAAGGAAATGTCTAAGTGATACTGGATTCATATTCTTGATGAGTGAAGGAAATAAGTCATATGTATACCAATTACAGTGTTTCAGCCCAAATGCTGTCATATGCTGAGTTCTCAGATCCCTTCCACTGCCAAAAAATGCAAAATTACTTGGCACTGTTTGATAATCTCAATATGTAAATTTGGTCAAATATGTGCCACTTCCACTTTGTTGCTGCTAAGCCAATCTTTAAGTTCTTTTGCAGTGGACATTTCAGTGTCTGATACCATGATTCATGCATCGCTGACCGTGTGAAGTTGATTTCATTGTATGATTTAGTCCAGCCATCCTCGTAGTCAAATGATGATGTAAAGTACTTAACTACAAGGTGTAGGCTTTTCTTTATCAAAACATAATGTTGTTTCCAGTGGTTCTTTCATTGTGTTTCACATTAAGTCAGCCAGCTGCAAGACACACCCTATCTTAAGTCCTGATCAGAGAACTTGCTGAAATACCTGATCACATAGGTCCTAAAAGGGATAATGTGCTGCACTAAAGCAGGGATATATTATCCATATTCTAATAATAGATACAATTGTATTACTTGCAAGTGCTATAAAAAATGGCAGAGTTTAGGACTTCCATATTCAAAGCAATCCTTCATAAAAGGCCATTTTCCTCACAAAACAAACGTAGGAAAGCAGTGCAGTGATACTTCTATATCATTCATACCACAGAATACCTCAAATATGTTGCTTTCTTGGGTTAATATTTACTAGGATGAATATTAAGCTTGTAAGCAGAATATAAGGGAAATTGAATTTGAAAAATTTTGCCACACATAGTAAGAGTTTTTCCTTCTCATCTGTACTACATAAATTAAAAGGGTCAGGAAATTGAAGATTTCTCCTCAGTCAGATTAGAGTGTGATTTTTTTTAAAATATATTTTATTGATTTTTTACAGAGAGGGATAGAGAGTTAGAAACATCGATGAGAGAGAGACATCGATCAGCTGCCTCTTGCACGTCTCCTACTGGGGATGTGCCCGCAACCAGGGTACATGCCCTTGACCGGAATCGAACCTGGGACCTTTCAGTCAGCAGGGCGACGCTCTATCCACTGAGCCAAACCGGTTTCGGCAAGTGTGATTTTTTTAAATTGACTTTGTCTTCCTGTACTTTCTTCGATACACTCTCTTTCAGAGGTTCTTCTGCTTGATAAATTGTATCTTGCCATGTGCTAATAGTAATACAATGTTTCAAGCTGTCTACAACAGAGCACTTGAACTTGGGGAGTTCAAATTAATAAGTGAACACACTACTTGGTTAAAAATCTTCAAATGCTTATATTCCTTGAAGTAGCATAGATATTGCTTGTATGTCCATGAATTGATATAGCAAATATTTTCAAAATATATTCCTTTCTGAGCTATAGTCATCATCACCTTCTGTATCTGTATCTCTCTTTATTGCTACTCTCAATTCTCTAAGGCTCACCTTCCCTCAAGAAATAAGACACCTTGATGTGACTAGAGAGGGTAGAGTGAAAACTTGGATTTTTAAAATGTAAAATATGTTTTTTTGTCATGGAAGAATTGTTGGATAAAAAGTAATTGTCAAGTCTGTCAATCAATTTAGGGTGAATTAACTTTTCCCATAAAAATTTTGTGTTTAGGCTGCTGAAAGCCTTCACAAGACCATTGTTAAGAGGCGAATGTCTCATGTGAGTGGAGGAGGATCCATAGATTTGTCTGACACCGACTCCCTACAGGAGTGGATCAACATGACTGGCTTTCTTTGTGCACTTGGGGGCGTGTGCCTGCAGCAGAGAAGCAATTCTGGCCTAGCAACCTATAGCCCTCCCATGGGCCCAGTCAGTGAACGCAAGGGTTCCATGATTTCAGTGATGTCCTCAGAAGGAAATGCAGACACACCTGTCAGCAAATTTATGGATCGACTGCTGTCCTTAATGGTTTGTAACCATGAGAAAGTGGGACTTCAGATAAGGACCAATGTGAAGGATCTGGTGGGTCTGGAATTGAGTCCTGCTCTTTATCCAATGCTATTTAACAAATTGAAGAATACCATCAGCAAATTCTTTGACTCACAAGGACAGGTAAGTGTGCTCTGCTTAATTTTTTACCTTTCCCTATGAATAGAGTGATTTATTAAAATAATGAAGCACTTTTATTTGTTTAGTAAATTTTGGCATGAACATTTACTTACAATTTTTAAAAGAAATAGAAAATTGCATAAAAAACGAATTTCTAATATGGGATCAGTTTGCTTTTTAGGAACCCTAGGGTGTGGGTATGCCTGGGGTTATGAATATCTTAGGTATGGGTATGAGTGTGTATGTATATCTCTGTGCCTGTTTGAATATATGCCTGTGGGTGCATTTCTGCATATGTTTGACATTTAAATCAGGCAACTTCATCTCTCTCTGATCTGTCTACTGTGCATTGATTCCAGATGTATTTTGTTCTTTGTATAGGTTTTATTGACTGACACCAATACTCAATTTGTTGAGCAAACTATAGCTATAATGAAGAACTTACTAGATAATCATACTGAAGGCAGCTCTGAACACTTGGGGCAAGCTAGCATTGAAACAATGATGTTAAATTTGGTCAGGTAAGCATTCTATTGAAATACATTGGAATTAGTAGTTATTAATGAAGTAATTTGCCATCCTTTTCTTTATTGCTCCCAAATTAGGGTGTGAAAAAAATTGTTCTCTAATAAAATAAAATAAAAATCTTATAGCTTTTATAGTTAGTTTTAGTAATTTTACTTAGAGATTAAAGCATTTAGAAAACCTTTTTTGTTTACATCTGATAATTTTTAATTTTTTTAAATATTTCTATGTCCAAATAGATATGTTCGTGTGCTTGGGAATATGGTTCATGCGATTCAAATAAAAACGAAACTGTGTCAGTTAGTCGAGGTAATGATGGCAAGGAGAGATGACCTCTCATTTTGTCAAGAGATGAAATTTAGGTGAGTTCTTAAAAGAACAATGCAGGGTCTTCTAAATCTTACTATGTTAAATGAAGTATAGAAAAATAGTAGGTACCTGATCATTATGGGAAGTGGAGGTGGAGGTGGGAAAGGAATATTTTACGTGTCAGTTTTTCTCCATCTCTTTTTAAATTTCCCAAAGCTTTGTGTCTATAACAACGCTCCCTTTTTCAAAAATTATACTAACGTTGAGCTAAGAATTTGATTCTGATTCCAAACTGATACATAGCTAACTAACATGGAGGGTCAGTATCCAAGTCCCTTCTGTTAGATTTGTAAGAGCAATATCTCTTTTAGAAACTTGTCATGTTGCCTGGGTGATTTGGCACATTGTGTGCACTATTTAAAAAGGTGTATGTATGACTTTTAAAAATTTGTTTGCTTTTTTTTTTTCTTTCTACCATTCTATAGGAATAAGATGGTAGAATACTTGACAGACTGGGTTATGGGAACATCAAATCAAGCAGCAGATGATGATGTAAAATGTCTTACAAGGTAAAAAAGAGGAAGACCTTAAGTATCAGCAAGTTTATTCTAGGCATTGGAACTACTTCATTATAGCTATTATACATATATTTTATGTGTATTGAAATTATTTTTCTGGATATCAAGCTCTTGCACTTGAATTATATACTTTTTTTTTAACTAAAAGACTGAAAAATTGTGAGAGTTTTATGTTTGGAAAGTTAGTGTTGCATATTTATGAAGGATAGTGTATAATTATTGGAAAATAAAATATGTAAAGCCTTAAGTTGTATTTATTTTATGGTTAGATAAAAATTTATAACTTTTATAGTTACTTTTATGTAATTTTACTTATAGATTATAGCATTTAGAAAATCTCTTGTTTACATCTGACTAATATATTATTTGTTAATGTATTAGTTGTTTTAAAGCTAATTAAGTTTGCTCTAATGACAAGTATATATTGCCACATCATAGAAAATAATTTATCACTGTGAACTGCATAATAACCATTTACATGTATTGCTTGTAGGCTTGGTTTTGAAGTACATTCTCTTGATTTAAGGTAGTCATTTTGCCAAGATTACTTTGTAAAAAGTTACTGTCACCCTCTCCTGTATTCTGGAGTCTGCATATTAACTCAAATCATTTAGCTTGTCCTAATAACTTGTTTAATGAAATAGGTGCTCCTAAAGTTTGTATCTGTTAGGAAGAAATTTATTTGAGGGAATGGTGGAGTGGAAGAACCTGAAAAACTTACTATGGTCTTTAAATATTTTTTTCTTCAGAGATTTGGACCAGGCAAGCATGGAAGCGGTAGTTTCACTCCTGGCTGGCCTTCCGCTGCAGCCTGAGGAAGGAGATGGTGTGGAACTAATGGAAGCCAAATCACAGTTATTTCTTAAGTAAATTTCTGTTACCAAAACACAAAGCAAAAAACAAAGTCCCACACAGCCAAACAAAGAACGTGTTATCAAAGAGATAAATGGTTATATTTAGAACACAGACATCATTGCTTTGGTATTATGGCCATCAGCTGCTGTCTCATAAAATGTAACACATGCATGAAGCAAATTTTCTGTGTTAGGAATGGGATAGGAAAACAACTGTGTTTTGTGGTTTTTAAAGAAAATTATCTGACCAGTGAATTTTTATTGGTAGTAAAACCCAGATCGCCTATTTGGACCACTAATTTTATATGCTAACCATTCGAAATGATGTACTTACATTGCATCTGTTTGGAATATATACTGGGCTTTGTCAGGGTAAAATCATATTCAACTTCATATATGAGCACATTTCATAATGAGCCACACTAGCTGATTACCCCCAAGACTGTAGAGGTGCGGATACTCAAGACCCACTCATGAAACACATGATGATTTCAGAATATCTGGTTAGTTTTCTGGTTGATGTGGCCTTCACTGTATAAGAGTCAGTCTTTTTATTTCTCAGGTATTTCACGTTGTTTATGAACCTTTTGAATGACTGTAGTGAAGTTGAAGATGAAAATGCACAAACAGGTGGCAGGAAACGTGGCATGTCTCGGAGGCTGGCATCACTGAGGCACTGTACCGTCCTTGCAATGTCAAACTTACTCAATGCTAATGTGGACAGTGGCCTCATGCATTCCATAGGTGAGATAAATGAGAATATATAGAAGTTTAAAATTTAGAGAATTGGCAGATAAGACCAGTAAAATTATTTCAGCAAGGTCATGTTAGTAAATTTGCCTCTATCTGTCCATATCAGGTTTAGGTTATCACAAAGATCTCCAGACAAGAGCTACATTTATGGAAGTTCTGACTAAAATCCTTCAACAAGGCACAGAATTTGACACACTTGCTGAAACGGTGTTGACAGATCGGTTTGAGAGACTGGTGGAGCTGGTCACGATGATGGGTGATCAGGGAGAGCTCCCTATAGCTATGGCTCTGGCCAATGTGGTGCCTTGTTCTCAGTGGGTAAGTTCATTGAAGGTGGAAAAGAAAAGTGCCTGCCACGTAGCAGATGGTTCAGAATTCATTTCTTCAGTGAATGTTTATTGAATGAATTGCTAAAACGTTAGAGCTGGAAGAGACTTCAGATATTATTTGAGTGGTTTCAGCTGTGGGGAAAAGTGGTTGGAGCTTGATTCTCAGTAGTATTCTTACTTTAAGTATCAGTATTCTTACTAATCCTCACACTTAAAGTAAAATGTGAACTCCTGACCTATCCTACTGAAAAACTCGATTTAAACACTGGTGAAAAGAAAATTAAAACCACTGATCTGGTCTGGTGTCTTCATATACTAACTTAGATAATTAGTGTTAAATCCCATATTTACTTGTTAGTAATGCTAGAACTAGAATTCAAGGCTTGTGCCTATTTACTGTCCCCAATTCATGACTTTTTTTTTTTAAATAATGCATTATACAATTTTTAAAAATTTAAGCACTCTTATTTGCATTTGAAATTCTGATGGTGCATGTTTTATTTATATTTTATTTTTATTTATTTTTTAACATTTTCATTGATTTCAGAGAGGGAGAGATAGTAGAAACAGCAATGATGAATCATTGATCGTCTTCCTCCTGCATGCCCTCTACTGGAGATCAAGCCCGCAACTTGGGCTTGATTGGAATCGAACCCGAGACCCTTCAGTCTGTAGGGTGACACTCTATACACTGAGCCAAACCCTCGAGGGCTGATGTTGCATATTTTAAACACTGAAAACATAATGTGGCTATTTTAATTCTTAGTAAAAATTTTCCTAAAACCATATCATTTAAAATAATATATACTAAAAATTTGGGAAGAAATTCCCTTTCCATGTTAAAAAGTTGCTTAGTTTATATTGTACCAAAAATGATTTCAGTTTAGTAAGTTATAACTAATAAGGCAGTCTGTCATTGCCTGTAAATTTCTGCTATAAAAAGCTATAGGATCCTATTCGTCATATTTAAAAGTAAAACTCAAACTCTGGCCTATAAGGCTCTATCCTACTGGCCCTACCTCATCTCTGACATAATCATATCCCATTTTCCTTCTTGCTCACCAAACTGAATCCACACTGGCCATGAAACAGGTTTGGTTGTTTCCACCCTGCAGCACTCTTGCTGCTGCTATCTCTATTGCCTGGAATGCTTCTTCCCTGATCTCTTTAATGGCCGACTTCCTGTTCTTCAAGTTTCAGTTCAGATGTACTTTCTTAGTGAAGACTTTTCTGACCATCCAATCAAAACCACACCACAGTCATTCTGTCATATTACCTTGTTATATTTTCTTGGCAGCATTTATTCGCGATGTGAAATTAATGTGTTTGAGAACTTATTCTAAGTCTACTAGAATGTGAGCTCCATGAGAGCAGAGACCTTGTCCTCTGTTCATTTTAAGCCTCTTCCCAGAATGTGTGGTTAAACAATGATTTATTATCACATCATATTTCTTTGGTATACCCCAAAATACTTTACCATGGCCAATCATGAAGGTTATCAGTTAGGTACTAGGTAGGAATTAGCCATTCACCCTCACTTTATACATAAATCTTGCTAGTCTTTTGGTTCTGCATGTACCAGGTCTATTTCCTGATTTCCTCCTGCAAATCTTATAGTCTTTTCATTTTTGTTGTTTCTCTGGCCCATATTCAGGTTTCACTGAGTTTATCTGACCATGAGAGCTCTTGTGGTCACGTGACCAAAGTCTTATTCTTGCTCATGTTTTTTCTGAGAAAATTATCTGTGCATATCAAGCTAAATGCTTTGCCATCATCTTCTATTGTTAGGCATATAGGAATAGTCATCTATTATAGACATACTAGAGGCCTGGTACACGAATTTGTGTACGGGTACCCACAGTCCAATGTCGCCTGCAGCTTCTACCTGCCACTCCCACTCATCCCGACCCCACTTCCCCTGCCCCTGCCATGGGCTCATGCCCAGTCAGTCCCGATCAATTCCATATGCAGTAGCTTTCGCCAGCCATGAGCCCTGCATTTGGCGCCCTCCTGAGGGGAGTAGCCTGTGGGATTGGGCTGAAACCAGCTCTCTGACATCCCCTGAGGAGTCCCAGATTGCGAGAGGGCGCAGGCCAGACAGAAGGACACCACCAGTGCCCAGTCGGGCCAGGGAGGGACCAGGAGAGGGCTCCAGAACATGCCCAGCCCCGTCTCACCTAGTCCTGATCAGAGCCAGCCAGGGAGGGATGCAGGAGTTTGGCCAGCCAGGGAGGGAGGGCTCTAGGTTGTGTCTGGCCCATCTCACTCAGTCCTGATCACCGGACCCCAGTAGCAAGCTAACCTACTGGTTGGAGTATCTGCCCCCTGCTGGTCAGTGCATGTCTTAGTGACTAGTTGACCAGTTGACGGTCTGCCCCATGGTGGTCAGTGTATGTCATAGGGAACAGTTGAGCAGCCTTAGCATATCATTAGCATATTATGCTTTGATTGGTTGAACAGTTGACCAGTCACTGGATAACCAGACACTTAGCATATTAGGCTTTTATTATATAGGATGAGCACAAATAAATGTCAGGAGGAAAATTAATCAGTCACCATTTATTCTCAGTTCAGTATGTGATTGTCAATTTTGGATTTGCCTTTCAGTTTCCTGCATAAGAGAAAATAGGATTATCCACACTAACACAATTTGTTTTTTTTTCTCAGGATGAACTAGCTCGAGTTCTAGTGACTCTATTTGATTCTCGGCATTTGCTTTACCAACTGCTCTGGAACATGTTTTCTAAGGAAGTAGAATTGGCAGACTCCATGCAGACTCTTTTTCGAGGGAACAGCTTAGCTAGTAAAATAATGACCTTCTGTTTCAAGGTTGGTATTAATTCATCTGGTTTTTGTGTGAAGGTATGGCAATGATTTTGTACAGAATGTATAGAGCAAATACCCTCTTTAATGCAAGGTACTTGAATCAGTGTAATAAATTCCTACTTGTATATTTCTTCAGGTATATGGTGCTACCTACCTACAAAAACTCCTGGATCCTTTATTACGAATTGTAATCACATCCTCTGATTGGCAACATGTTAGCTTTGAAGTGGATCCTACCAGGTTTGTCATCTTCCACCTACAACTGCTCTTCATTTTTTCCCCTACCACTTACAATGGTAGGGCCTCAGTAGAGGCACTGTACAATGATAGAGCCTTGTCCTCACAATTTCTCCCCTTGATTCTTAAAATTAGTCTTTAGCCTAGCTGGTGTGGCTAAGTGGTTGAATGTCGATTTATGAACCAGAAGGCCATGGTTCAATTCCCTCTCAGGGTCAGGGCACATGCCTGGGTTGCAGGCTCGATCTCTAGTAGGGGGTGTGCAGGAGGCTGCCAATCAGTGATTCTCATCATTGATGTTTCTGTCTCTCCCTCTCATGCTTTGAAATTATTAAAAATATATTTTTAAAAATTAGTCTTTAATTATGAAAGTTACATGAAAACACATTTTTCTTAAAAAACAGTTGCACTATCATTAAAGGTGTCTGTGACTATCATCTTGGAGATTTAGCACTATTACTTCTTTAATCTGTTTTTCTGTCCTTTTTCAATACATTTGCATATATATTTAGCTATAAAAACTATATTATCGTGTGAGTGCTTAATATAAATGATAGCATATTGCTACATGGTTTTGCAACTTAATCTTTTTAATTGCAGGATTCTGAAGCGATGAATTGAGTGTCCCAAACATTTATGTAATATGTAAATTAGTATATAAGTAAAAATCACTAATTAAGAGATTAAAAACAAGAATTCAATACTTACTTGGTAACTGTGCTAGTTTTTAAAGAGACAAAGATGAGTACTTCCTTCCTTTAAGGAGTTTATAGTTTAGTAGGAAATAAGACATATAACACATAGTTAAGAGTGAGTTTCATAGGGAATGTGTTTTGAGAGTTCAGATTATGCCAGTTGGGGAGCCCAAGTAAAGCTTTGTGGATTTGTTAGCTAGCCATTGGGTGAAATTTAAACCCAGTAAATAGGTAGAATTATTATTCCCAGCTTATTGATGAAAAAAAATTGAGGCCCAGGGAAGTTAAATGTTAAAAGGCTTATAGAGATCACTGTGGTAGAATTGAAATGTGTAACATATTTTATAAGTAGCATTTCATGTAAAATAAATAGATCAGTCTTTCCTAGGTAAACCTGACACAAAAATAAGTCTGTTTTCTGAATTTCTGCCTTTAATCACAACACCAAGACTTTAGAGATCATATTGAATTAGCAAGCCTGATTCAATGGGGGCAGTAATGGAATATACCAGGCAAATGGAGACATCAGAGGTTACCAGATGACATGATTGGACAGTGATGGTGCCATTGACAGCATGGGGAGCAGCACAGGGTAAGACAGTGTAGGAGAAAAGATCAGTTAATTTTGGGCAAACTTAATATTAGATACTGGTGGGAAGGACACCTAGCAGTTAGAAATATCAGACTGGATATGAATGAAAGGCAGTTCAAAATAGGGGAAACATGAATGACCACAAAATACATGAAAGCATGTCTAACTTTACCAGAAGTCATGGAAATAAAATTTAAAAAACATGAGATGCCCTTTCCTACCTACTAGATTGGGGGAAAAAATTAAAAATCACATACTGAGTTTGTAAGAATAAATAAGAATTTTAATACACAATTTGCAAAATTTTTTTTTATAGTTGGCTTGTTCAAATCAAGATGCCAACCACGTCCAAACATTGTATTTGCCTGATTTGGCTGAATATCTCTTAAGGAGTCTCTTTTAAGGAGTGTTTTTGTTTGTTTTTAACTTATTGGACCCTTTTTTTTTGGTAGGTTAGAACAGTCAGAGAGCCTTGAGGATAACCAGCGAAACCTCCTTCAGATGACTGAACAGTTCTTCCAGGCCATCATCAGTTCCTCCTCAGAATTTCCCCCTCAGCTTCGAAGTGTGTGCCACTGTTTATACCAGGTATGCTTAAGGTTAGAGATTACCATTATTGATCCAAAGCTAAATTAAAAAGAATGCTTTACCAAAAAGGAATTTAGCTTTTGATAGTGGGTAATTAATAATACTGAGTCAAATTAGATGGGTAAAGCATTAAAAATTGTTGGAATCAGCTTTGAAAATAAGAAATATTAGGAGACAGTTTTAAGTATTTTAAGGAGGTACTTTAAAATAATATTTTTTTCTTGTATTGAGAGCAAGTTTAAGATGCACTAGGTCTATTGGGTATAATGAATGTGGTTGAAATGAGATATATTATGCAATTTTGTTTGTTTGCTATCTTTTGCCTATATTATTCATAGGGTCTTTTAACATATGAAACAATTGTCCTACCTGCTTTTTGCATTGTGAGGCTTGATCTATCATTTTGATTTCTTCATTAAGATATGTTTGCCCAGCTGGCATGGCTCAATGGTTGAGCACCAACCTATGAACCAGGAGGTCACAGTTGGATTCCCATTCAGGGCATATGCCCGGGTTGTGGGCTTGAATCCCCTATGTGGGGGCGTGTAGGAGGCAGAAGATTAATGATTATTTCTCAACATTGATGTTTTTATCTCGCTCTCTCCCTTCTCTGAAATCAATAATAAAACTATATTTAAAAAAAAACAATAAAATGTTTTTGTGTCATTTTCCCAGGAAAGACTGATCTATTTATTTTATGTGAAATGCTACTTAGAAAATATGTTGTACCATCATGTAGATAAAATTATTAGATTTTTTAACACTTGATCGGCTGCCTTCTGCATGCCTCCTATTGGGGATCAAGTCTGAATATAAATAATTGCCTCTGAGTTCGGATGTCCACAGTCATTCCTACTTGTTGAGGAAATTAGGTCTTTATTCTTTTATGGTTTCCATTTTGTTTTTGAATTGCATATGCATTCATTCCAAAGGAGATTAATGCAAATCCACTTAGCCTGTTTAAACTGTGATTCTGGAAGAAACATTAATAGGTCTAGAATTAGGGACTCCTGGAGAAAGAATTTATGCTTTTACCAAAATCTATGCCTTGCCGAAACCGGTTTGGCTCAGTGGATAGAGCGTCAGCCTGCAGACTGAAAGGTCCCAGGTTCGATTCCAGTCAAGGGGACGTACATTCTTTGCGGGCACATCCCCAGTAGGGGGTGTGCAGGAGGCGGCTGATCGATGATGTCTCTTTCTCATCAATGTTTCTAACTTTCTGTCCCTCTCCCTTCCTCTCTGTGAAAAATTAATAAAATATATATAAAAAAAAAACCTATGCCTTTCTTTTTTAATCCTCAACCAAGGAAATGCTTTTATTGATTTTAGAAAGAGAGGAAGGGGGAGAGAGGATGAAACATTGATATGAGAGAGAAACATTGATTGGTTGCCCCCCACACTCACCTTGTCTGGGGGTCATACCCACAACCTAGATATGTTCCCTGACCAGAACCAAACCTGTATCCTTTTGGTGTACAGACGACACTCCAACCCAGCGGTCGCCAACCTTTCGGACATCACAGACCGCTCTTCAAAGGTTTCCTTAAACCAGCGGTTGCCAACCTTTCAGGCCTCACGGACCACCAGTGATCCTCCGACCACTGGTTGGCGATCACTGCTCCAACCAACTGATCTATCTGGCCAGGGCCAAATCCTATGCCTTGTGTCTTTCTTTTAGCACGTTAAGTGCCCAGCCTGTTTTGTCTTCCGGACAGGAAGTATAGTGTCAGTCTGACAAGGCACTTAATGTGTTAAGAGTCATCCTCATCCATTTGTTTTTTAGCGTAAAGCGTTAGTTGCTTAGAGACATTAGCAAGATCACCGAAATTACCATTTTCAGGCTTTATTTATATCAGACAAAAATAGAGTTTAAGCCAAAAATAGTAAAAAGAGCTAAAAAGATCATTATGAAATGATAAAAGATTCAACACATCAAGAAGAGATAGTAATTGTATATTTAGGTGCCTAACATTGGACCACCTAAATATATAAAGCAAAAATTAGCAGAGCTAAATGGAGAAATAAACAGTAAAACAATAATAGTTGGGTAATTTATCCCACTCTCAACAATGGATAAATCATCCATAGAATCAATAAGGAAACAGCAAACCTCACAGATATATATAGAACATTCTGTCCAACAACAGCATAATACACATTCTTCTCAAAGACACATAGAATATTTTTTGGGATAGATTATATGTTAGGCCACTAAACAAGTTTTAGCAAATTCTAGATCGAAATCATACTGAGCAAGTATCTCTTTTGACCACAATGACGTGAAACTAGAAATAATAAGAGGAAAACTGGAAAATTTATGAACACATATAAATTAAAACTCTCCTGAACAATCAGTAGATCAAAGAAGAAATTAAAGGGGAAATAAAAAAGTTTCTTGAGATAAATGAAAACAAACACAACATAATAAAACTTGTGGGATGCAGCAAAAGCAGTTATGAGAGATGCATAGCAATAAATACCTTCATTTAAAAAGGCAAGAAAGATCCCAAATAAACAACCTAACTCTACCTTTAGGAACTAGAAATGGGGCCTTTAGGAGATGCTTAGATCATTAGGGTGGAACTCTTATGAATGAGATTAGTGCTTTTATAAAAAAAAAAAAAAGAAATCTCCCTTGCCCCCATCCATCATCATATGAGGACACAGTGGGAAGATGGCTGTCTATGAACCATGTTTCTCATCAGATATTGAATCATCATGTGCCTTCATTTTAGACTTTCTAGCCTTTAGGACTGTGAAAAATATTTGCTGTTTAAGCTGAAATAAAGACTGAATCAGGAAGAAATAGAAAATCTAAATAAACCAATTACTAAGGAGGAGATTGAATCAAAATAAAAAATCTCTCATGAAGAAATGCCCAGGACCAGATGGCTTCACTGGTGAATTTTATCTAACACTTAAAGAATTAATACCAATCCTTCTCAAACTCTTTCCAAAAATTTAAGAGGAGCCAATACTTCCAAGTTTATTTTACAAAGCCAGCATTATCCTGGAGAAAAAAAACAAAAAAATTGAGTAGACCGTAGACCTGCAGACCCAGGGGTCACAGGTTTGATTCCTATGAAGGGCATATACCTGGGTTGTGGGCTCGGTCCAGTGTGTAGGAGCCAGCAAATCAATGATTCCCTCTCAGCATTGATGTTTCTGTCTCTCTCTTCTTCTCCCTTTCTCTCTGAAATCAATAAAGATACATTAAAAAAACAACAACAGACAAACAAGGACACCCAGTAACTGAATATACATGCAATAAAATTCTAAGAAACAGAATTCAGCAGCATATTAAAAGGAAGTTGGGTGTGTTCCTGGATACTAGGATGGTTCAACATATGTAAATCAGTGTGATACTTTACATTTTTAAAATATATTTTATTGATTTTTACAGAGAGGAAGGGAGGAGGATAGAGAGTTTGAAACATTGATGAGAGAGAAACATCGATCTGCTGCCTCCTGCATACTCCCCACTGGGTATGTGCCCGCAACCAAGGTACATGCCCTTGATCGGAATCGAGCCTGAGCCCCTTGAGTCCACAGGCCGACACTCTATTCACTGAGCCAAACCAGCCAGATCTATAAAAAATAGATCTTTATTTATTTCAGAGGGGAAGGGAGATGGAGACAGAGTTAGAAACATCAATGATGAGAGAGAATCATTGATCGGCTGCCATCTCCATGCCCTCTATTGGGGATCAAGCCTGAAACTGGGCATGTACCCTAAGTCAGAATTGAACCTGGAACCCTTCAGTCTGCAGGCTAATGCTCTATCCACTGAGTCAAAACAGCTAGGGCAATATATTACATTTTTAAAGAAGAGAATCATATGGTCATCTCATTAGCTGCAGAAAAAGCATTTGACAAAATTCAACCATTATTCATGATAAAAGCTCTTAAAAATTAGGCGTAGAGGAACATATCTCAACATAATAAAGGTCATATGGGATAAGCCTGTTGCTAACATCATACTTAATGCTGAAAAGGTTGAAAGCTTTCCTTCTAAGATCAGGAACAAGAAAAGGGTGCCCACTCACCACTCCTGTTCAACATACTACTAGAAGTTCTAGCTATTGAATTGAATAAGAAAAAGAAATAATCCCTGGCTGGTGTGGCTCCATGGTTGGAGCATTGGACTATGCACCGGGCATATATCTAAGTTGTGGCTTTGCCCTCTCCTCCACCATGTCCATTGGGGCATGTGTAGGAGGCAAACAATCAATGTGTGTGTCTCACATTGATCTCTCTCTCTCTCTCTTTCCCCCTTGCTCTCTCTTCCACTCTCTCTGAAAAGCAATGGAAAAAAATATCCTCAGGTGAGGATTAACAAAACAAAACAAAAAAAGAAAGAAATAAAAGATATCAGAATGGAAAAGGAAGGCATAAAATTATCTCTATTTGCAGATGACATGATTTTATATATGGAAAATCTTAAAGGCAACAAAATTGTTAGATCTAGTTAATGAGTTGAATAGAGTTGTCTGATACAAAATTAATATATAAAAGTCACTAATGTTTCTGTACATTAAAAATGGATTTTCTGAAAAAAATCTATTTTATTTACAATGGCATCACAAACAATAAAATACTTATAAATTTAATAAAGAAAATGAAAGATTTTCATACTGAAAACTCTTAAGACATTGATGAAAGAAATCAAAGAAGACACAAATAAATGGCAGGTATCCAGTGTTCATGGATTGGAAGAATTAATACGGTTAAAACATCGATACTATCAAAGGCCACCTATAAATTTACTGCAATCCCTTTTAAGATTCCAAGGGCATCTATCCCTCTCCCTTACTCTCTGTACAAAACCAATTAAAAAAAAAAAAGATTCCAAGGGCATTTTTTACAGAAGTAGAAAAAACACTCCTAAAATTTATGTAGAACCACAGAAGACCCCGCACAGCCAAAGAAATCTTGAGAAATAAGAACAAGAGGCATCATACTTCCTGATTTTAATAAGCCTAAGCATATCCAGTTAACTAATATTTGACAAGGGAGCTAAGAATATTCAACGGAGAAAAGACAGTCTTTAATAAATAAGTGCTGGAGTAACTGGATATTTTATATGTAAGATAATGAAACTGGGCCTATAGTTTACACTTCTCACAGAAATTAACTCAAAAAGACTTAAAGGTATAGCATGAAACTCCTAGGAGAAAACATAGGAATAAAGATTTTTAACATAGATCTTGGTAATGATTTTTTATATATGAAACCTAAAACACAAGCAATAACATAAAAACTAAACAAGTGCAATTGTATCGTACTAAAAAGCTTCTGCACAGCAAAAAAAGCCATCAACAAAGTGAAAAGACAACCTAGGGAATGCGAAAAAAATATTTGCAAATCCTGTATTTGATGAGGGTGTTATAATAAAAATGTATAAAGATCTCATACAACTCAATAACAAAACAAATAAACTAATTAAAAAATGGGCAGAAGACCTGAATAGACATTGCTCCAAGAGGTATTTGAAAGGTCACCAGGTACATGAAAAGATGCTCAACATAACTAGTCATTAGGGAAATGCAAATGAAAACCACAATGAGGTATCACTTCACACCTATTAGAATGGTCATCATCGCCCTAGCCAGTTTGGCTCAATGAATACAGTGTTGGACTGAGGGGTCCTGGGTTCGTTTCTGGTTCTGGGCTCGATCCCAGGAAGGCAGCCGAGCAGTGATTCTCTCCCATCATTGATGTTTCTATTCCTCTTTCTCTCTTCCTCTCTGAAATCAATAAAAGTATATTTAAAAAAAAAAAAGAATGGTCATCATCAAAAAGGTGAGATTAACAAACCCTGGTGGATATGGAGACAAAGAAATCCTTTTGCCCTGTTGGTGGGGTTTTAAATTGGTGCAGCCACTATGAAAAACAGTATTGGAGGATCCTAAAAAAAGTGAAAATATAACTATTATATCCAGCAGTTCCACTTCTGGGAATCTATAGGAAGGAAACAAAACCATTAAATTGAAAAGATACCTGCACCCCCATGTTTATAGCAGCATTATTTGCAATAGCCAAGAAACAGAAACAACCTAATATTCATCAGTGGATGAATGGATGAGAAGTTGATACATATATAATGGAATATTATCAACAATAAAAATGAGAAAATACTACCATTTGTAATAATGTGGATGGCCCTTGAAGACATTATGCTAAGTGAAATAAGTCAGATAGAAAAGACAGATACTGTATGATCTCACTTATATGTGGAATCTAAAAAAACAAACACTGATAAAGAGATCAGAGGGGGAATTGGAATCGGGTGGTCAACAGGTACAAATGTTTAGTTATAAGACAAGTACTAGGGATATAAGGCACAACATGATGACTAAGATAATACTACTGTATGATATATAGGAGAGTTTTAAGAGCAAATCCTAAGAGTTCTCATCCCAAGGAGAAATTTTTTTTCTTCTTTATATTGTATCTGTATGAGAAGATGGATGTTAGTTGAACCTAAATCAAACCATTATGCTATATGCCTTAAACTTATACTGTTATTTCTCAATAATACTGTGGAGGGGCGTATAATATGTTTTTGGCAGGTTTTCCCAGGATCGAGCAATTTATTTATTTTATGAAGAATACTACTTATAAAATACTAGAGACCTGATGCACGAAATTTGTGCAAGAGTAGGCCTTCTTTCCTCTGGCTTCTGGCACCAGCTTCCCTCAGGCACCCAGGACCTGGACTTCCCTCCAGCAGCCAATGGGCACCCAGGACCTGGGTTTCCCTCCAGAAGCCGGTGGGCACCTGGGACCTGGGTTTCCCTTGCAGCCCCAGCTTTGTCTGGAAGGTTGTCTGAAAGTATGTCCAGTCTAATTAGCATATTATGCTTTTATTATTATAGATAATATATCATTCAGGTCAAATTTTTAGTCTTTCTCACATTGTACTACAAGTAATGATTCTCTTGTCCATAGTCAACCCTACTTGAGGAAATAGGTATTTGTTCTTTTATGGCTTCCACTGTGTTTTTGAATTACATATACAGTTTCAGGAATTATTTGCTCCAAGGGAGATTAATGCAAATCCACTTATCCGTTTAAACTGATTCTGGAAGAAACATCAGTGGATCTAGAGTTTGGGACAGGAGTGGGTATAGGGGAAAGAAATTATGCATTTACTAAAACCAATGCCTTTGTGTCTCTCTCTTTGCAGTTATTCCAGCCATTTGTGTGTTTTTCTGTTTGTTTGTTTGTTTTTTTAAGCACAGGCTTCAGTTGCTTAGAGACATTAGCAAGATCAGTGAAATTACCATTTTAAAAAGCTGTTTCAGGCTGTTCTGTGTGAAAACTGTCCCCATTCCTATAATCATTTATCTGTGGTATCTATAAAAAATTTTCATCATATACATAGACTAGAGGCCCAGTGCATGAAATTTGGGCATGGGTAGAGTCCTTAGCAGCTGCTGGCCAGGGCCTCTCTTCCTCAGGCTGCTGGCTGGGGGAGGGGCCACAGGTGGTTGGCCAGCCAGCCCTGGCTCCTGGCCGAACTCCCAGCTGAACTCCTGGTCAAGGGACAGTTTGCATATTAGGCTTTTATTTTATAGGACTAGAGGCCCAATGCATGAAATTCATGCATGGCGGCGGGACGGGGGTTGTCCCTCAGCCCGGCCTGCACCCTCTCACAATCCGGGACCCCTTGGGTAGGGTCCCTAGGCCTGGCTGGTGATCAGGACCTGTTGGGGCTTTCCTTCCCCTGGCTGTTGGCATCTGGTTCCCTCCGCCCCCACCGCCACTGCTTGCCATCTGTGCATCACTGACCCTCTCCTCCGCCACCAGTTGCCTCCCTCTATGGGCAACAGGTGTGGGGTGCGATCGTTTGGCTGGCCTGGGCCCCCCCTCTGTGGGTGATTGCTGGCTGGCTCTGCACAACTACCACAGCTTCACTGGCCCCCTGTGGCCTGGGCCTTCCTCTGTGGCTGCCACCCAGATTGGCCTGGGCCTCCGTTTGCAGGGTGATCCATCGCCCAACAGAGGAAGCCCCGCCCACATGGCCAGGGCTTTGTGATCATGGAGCCCCGACCCCATCGATTGCCCCATGCACCAGTGGGTGTCATAGTATGGTCATCCAGCAGGTCATCCATATGGTCGTTATACTGTTCGGTCACTTTGTCGATTTGCATGTTACCTTTTATTATCATAGATGGTAAAGCATACTTAGCATTAAAACTCTCAACTTATCGTGACTTTTTCTGCCTTTTCAGAATAGCTCAAGAAAGCTATTAGAAAGAACCCCACATAATTTTTTCAGATAGTTAAATCTCAGAATAAAGTGTGGTTTAGTTATAACATGAATACAGCTTAACACAGTGAATAATAGTCTCTTAAGTTTGGTCATTATTCAGATTTCACTTTAAATCTAACTCAGTAATTCTGTTTGAAAAACAGGTAAGACAAAGTGAATGAACACACATAAAAAAATAGTCTGGGTCAACTTCTTATTGGCCTACTAGTAACTTTTCAGAGAGCAAGTGAATTTCTAAAGTTGCAGTGACTTTGACTTTTGCTAGTTAAGAATATTGACTACCTATCTGATTACTTGTTAGTTGATTTCAGTGCACATTCTTCATGTAGTCATCATCCTAAAAGAAAACATGCTTTTTGTATCAACAGCAAACTTGGAGTCTAATTTAAGACCATGCTTCTGATAAGGTGAAAGGAACAAGACTTAGCACTTAGTAAGTCCTTAGGAAATATTTAATGGAGGAATAAATTCCCTGATTCCTCCCACCCAAGTAAGCAAGATTCTAGGTAGCTTTCATAGTTAGCAAGGAAGGATAATAGTGAAAATAATTCAGAAAATAGAGACAGGTGATAAGTGGTGGCTTATTAAACACTATGTTTTAATAGACCTGGATTACCATATTAAAATTGCACATAAAATTATTCTCTTTAAGAATACTATTGAAATGTGTCAGTGAATATTTTGAAGTATTGGGTAAACTTGTAGGAATATAGAGTGCTATGGAGCAAAGTTATACTGTTATTTATAAATAAGTTTTTTTTAAGTGACTGGTAGCAGACAATTTGCTAGTTAAAAATATAGGAATAAAAGCTTTGATCTTAAGATATTCTTCCATTGAATCTCCTTCCAAATGTAGTTTTCCCCTTCATTTGCTCTTTTACTTTTTTTCATCTTCCCTATTTTGGCTTTTTCCTGCCCTTTGACTTTGGCAGTAACATAATGGTATCTTTGTACTTTTATGGTCTGTTGGGAGGAATAGTAGTTGATTGTTTGTTGTTGTTGTTGTTTTCCTCTAATAAATATGGTTCCTGCTTTGGGACCTACTAGGGAAATTTTGAAAGCTAAGTGAGAATTATTGCTAGCTAATAAACTTCTCTGAGCTTTTGCTCTTTTTACTTGAGTTCATATTTTTTACTGTTAAGCCTTTTCCAAGTCATGCTTTAATCAGATCTCTCATTTTATATACTTTCTTGCTTAGTGGACTGGGTTAAAGTTACATAAGAAGAGCCAAGTAACTGTGAACAGTGTAGATTTATAATTAAAGCATTTTCTTGTGTATTTATTTACACTTTTCTTCCGGATAGTTTTGGAATAATGAGAAAATAATTTCCAGAATAGATATTTTTAATTTATGGTAAGAACATTCTAAGAAAGAGCTAAATATTATAATTCTAAATAAATATTATCGTTTCTCAGTAAATCTTCTGAAACAAAAATAGCTTACACAGATTTTTAACGCAATAAATGATAGTCACATACCATAATTTTAAAAAACACATAAAACTGCATTTTTTATGATCTCTTTAGTTGTTATTGCCTTTGTAGATAGGCTAAGATTTCTATGTACCAAAGCTCCGTCAGAAAAGGATGGTGTCTTCCTCTTTTACTGCTGTCTCCCAATGCCTAGAATGGTACCTAGCATGTAGCATGTAGATGCACAACAACTATTTGGGTAGATAGATGTACAGATGGATGAATAAATATCAAACTAACTTTAAGCCTAAGTTATTATGGGTTATGGTATTGAATGCACAGAATTTTTAGAATAAAATGACATATATGGTGGATTACATAATTCTAATTTGGTTTTTAAAATATTTTTAAAGTAATTGTTGGGCCTGGTCTAGTGCAGTCAGGAGTATTTTAATTTAAAAATAATTCTTTGACCTAGAAGCAGCTTTGAGAGATTAAGTCAATATGTCTCTGTGGGGTTTGATGCTTTTGGTGGGGACGGGGGGGGGGGGCGTATTTTTTAAGACATTCTGATAAATGGTCAAATATGTAAAAATTTTAAGTAGGCTTACAATTTTATTCTATAATTTTCTCTGCAATTTCTTCACTTTAATATTAATTAATGCTTATTTCTAGTTGAGCTGATAACATTCTTCTCCCAGATGTTGCAGAGCTTTTAACCTTCTCTGGTTAGAATTATTTCAGGAAGTAGCCTAGAAACAGAAAAATATGAAATTTTAAGAGCAATATTTCTTAAAGAGAGATTTTTTAAATCAGAATCTCTAAAGTCAATTTTTCTATTATATTTAGTCATTTAATGTTTATTTTTAATAAGTAGACTTTAAATTAAATGCCAGCTATTGAAAAAAGAACTTTTAAGTCAATTGAAGGATACACAGAGAAGTATTCTATATCAAGAAAAAAATCATGTAGACATGTTTTAATTGTGTGATCTATTTGTAATCAACATTTCCTATAAAATTTATCAAAAGCTAGGAATTAACTGAAATGTAAATATAAATATCCTCAAATCCACTTGAGGAGAGCTTTTCTGTGATTTATAGCCAGAAATAGTAGATATGATTATCTCAACATTTCTTGCTGTTTATTTAGTGCTTTGGCTTAAAAATGTATTAAAAATGAAAATCCAGATATAAAATTCATCCCTCTAAATTCAGTTGATTTCTAATTTTTTGTTGATTCCATTTGTGTTACATTGATCGTGTAATTTTATGTACAAGCCAACATTGTTTTTGTTGCTGTATGTAGTTGGTGCTGTGACTTGTTTGTGCTCATCTCTGTTCTGTAGGCAACTTGCCACTCCCTACTGAATAAAGCTACAGTAAAAGAAAAAAAGGAAAACAAAAAATCAGTAAGTTTGGAGAACTTTTTATTAGCTGTTTCTTTCAAAGCAAAACCAAAATCTTTTGCTGTTTGTTAAGAACATCTTCACTTCAGCCTATTTGACCTTCACTGTAAAATCATTCTACTAATTCTGGCACAAAATAGCTTTCATTTCAATTAACCCTGGAATTAAGTTACATTGAAACATCTCTGTGTTCCTTTGGTTTGATTTATCCCAAAGGCATTTTGGGGGCATTTGTTACATCTCTGGTTTAATTTTACTATTGTTATTTTTTTTTTAATTGTAAATGAATGCAAAAGAAACTTAATTTCAAGGCCTTAGGAAATGCTGACTCTTTATTCTTGCTTCTTATTTGAGGTGATGTGAATAGTTTCTTTTTCTAGAAATAAAAATATTTCTTAGTTGATAGAAGTATGTGGAGGGAAAGTATCACTTTCTAAATTTATCTAAAAGTTGCTAAATTTTATTTTTTACTTTTTGATATTTTTATCTAGACCATCCCAGTCAGAATTTAGTAAGTCCTTAGGAAATATTTAATGGAGGAATAAATTTTGTGCTTAGATTATAAAAATCTTAAAAATCACTTTACCTTAGACAAAATCACTATTAATCTATTGGAACTGAGAACATACTACTTTTGAAATTAAGGAAAACTCACTAAGTCTATATTTATAGAGAAATATCTCATTTTGCAAACATGATCTGAATATATTTCCTGCTGCTATGAACTTGCCTAATTTAAAAGAAAGAATATTAGGGTAGTTAAGATTTTCTTCCCATGAGTGAAATTTGTCCAAAATACGACATGCATTCATTTTAAATTTGCCATTATCTGTCAGTATGACTTATTCTTATCCAGCAGGCACTATCTTTGTACATACAATCTAATCTAGAGAAATAGGTAAAGGAAAACTTTAGGAGTCATGTAGGTAGTTAGCTTAAAAAGGTATAATTTAGAGCATACATCTGGTTTCATCTTTCATTCTGTGTCTAAGCTTTCCATATAATAATAAACTTCTGTTTTAAATTCAGAACTAAATAAATATTTGGAAACATATGCTTTCATATCCATTATTCACTTTATGTTAAGTAAATTTGATCAGCTATGAGCAAATGAATTGGGTTGGATGTCCATCTTGCTTAATAAAAACATTTCTTTCTATGCTTCCGCCTTCTAATTCTGAGCATACATGAGTTTAACATAATATACACCATCACTGTTGAAATTAATTTACTGTTTCTAACATTCTTGTTCAGTGTTTTACTAATGCCATTGTGTAGTGTATCACATAAATTAAAACTCAGGCTTTTTGTGTTTCTATCTAGAGCATGTTTTCTAGCCTTTCTAACATTGCTCTCTTTATTAAGAATTGTCTAAAATTGTTCTTTGAAATGTGTGTTGTTTTTTTTCTAGTGTTATTTTCAGATTTTTTTGTTTAAGTGTTTGAGTGACACCAATTTTGGAATGTGTTTCTCAGCACAGGTGATATGAGGTCCTCATGGAAACAAAGGGAATATAATTGGTAATTTGAGATATTTTAGCTCATGTTCCAAAGTATGAAGACAGTATAGTCAATGTAAATTAAAAATGCTGACTTACGAAGTTATGGCTTAACAGAATCTAACAATCTTTTAAAAGCAAGGTTTCTTTTGGGGTATGTGTATCTTGGATGGGAATATGTACAATATATAGAGAAGATTCTGGTTTCTGCACTGTAGCTATATAGTCATGTTATAGGTAATTCTGTTTATTATACTCAAATATATAATGTATAATTGAGAAGTTAATTGCCTCTCTAACTCAGGTAATTAAGTATGTAGAGATAGCAATCCTCTTGCTAATGTATAGTTTATGACTGCATTTATTTGTAACATGTAGTTCAGTTTTCACTAGTGGGGATAAAATTTGACATTTGACTGATAACTGGTTCTAGCATACAAGCTGGCTCAACTTTTATCTTCATGCAGAATGTCTTTTTGGATCCAAATTAGATTTTTTACAGATTAAGAAAACAAATGAGTATATGTATTTTTTGTGGTAAAACTACATTGGTGTTAATTAGTAGTGAAAGGAAGAAATATGTATTGATATTGATTATATTTTATCAGGTTTTAGTTTTAAAATATAGTGATACTATCATCAGTAAGATACATAATTAGATGATATATGAAATAATGTGTGTTTCTGATGTGTAGAATCTTTGAATTTTGAAATGAATTATTTTGGAGATGTGGAATAGTGAATGTATTGTACTTTTGTATATTCTTCTTTTAGGAAGCAATTTACTCAAGTTTTCTTAAATTCTGAGACTGAGTTGTATTAACTATAAATCAGTTATAAATGTGAGTCATATGTTAAAATGTTTTTCCTAGGGAAAACCAGTAAATAGCTACTTTCAAAATGTATTTAAAAAGAACTCTTGATGTGCATGCAAGTTACTGATTTTTTTAAAGACACTTTCATAGCAGCTTAGTATTTTATAAATTAACTGGTTCTCTGGAAACCAAACTCTATCTGTTAGCTTTTAAAAACCATTTCAGGATTGGTTTTAATGGATTAAACAATATATACTGATTTAAAAACAACAACAACCTATTTGAAGTTGAATATAAAACAGTTTTTAATCTTCTTCTTGCTAACTCCTTAAAGGCTCTAAAATTTTGTAGGTTTGTTGACATGTTTCTTCTGTTTTAAAATTAAATTTGGGGTGGGGGTGTTCCCTAAAAGAACCTCTTAGTAGCTGGTCTGTGAATATTCTGAAACTGTATGAAGAATTTTGTCTGTATGTAGGTATATGTTCATTTTTTTCTTTTCCTATTCTTCCAATAATTAAACACTGTGCTGGAATGTGAAAGCACTAGAATATTCTTCTTACTTCTACTTCTAAAACTGTATTTCAGATAAAAATAACTCTTAACACAGTATTTCGGTTTGAAAGCCATTCTACTAAGGCTGTTATATTTAGCTGCTTTCACCAGTTTCTCCTTATTTAAGTGTAAGGTTCTTCATGCAGTGTCACGTCAAGTACTATAACACAAGAAAAGCTTTCTAAGCTACATAGCATAAATGAAGGAGAGAATTTCTATAACTCACTTCTGTTCTCACCTCTTAACAAAGATTTTCTTTGGCTTAAAATATCATTTTTTATTTTCAGTAAATCCCGATCAGATATGATAGCAAAGTATTTTGCTATTTTAGGCAGTGAATAAAAACACATTTGCCACTGAAGCACTAAAGGGAATGGAATGAAATGAAATCATCCTTATTCTTTCCAGAGTTAATCTGGATTCAGTGAGCCATGTGAATTCATGAGAAGATATCTTACTTCTTTGAGGCATTGTGAAGAAAATATGTTATGTGAGATTCTGCACATAAATCTCTTTTCTCTTTTCCCCCAGTATCCTTTGAAATGCAACTTTGTCCCTGGAATCCCAGAATGCTGAATAGAGTGATGTGACTTTGCCATTATAGTGGCTTTGCTTTAAGCAGCAGCTGGCCATACTAAGCAAGAAAAGTTGTATCTGTAAAAAAAATGTAAATTTCAAAGTAACTGAAATTTATATTTCAATTATTAGAGCTGAGCCAGTTTCATACACTTTCCAAATCATTACTTTACCTTCGAAGTAGAATGTTTATAAAGAGAAAATAAATTCATTTAAAATATTGGGCTCACATTGCTTTCCAGTATGGGCAACCATTTCTTGAACCCTTAATTTTTTTATGTATATATTTGACAGAATTATAAATTGAGGTACATGTAGAGGTTCTCTTTTCTGCTGGTGGGATCCTTTTTTCTTTTATGTCCCAAGAATTCCCATTCTTTCATGGTTGAAAAAATAGATAGGTCCTTATATTATAAAGCATTCTAATGAAGAAAGGAATTGGCAATAATGTTACTTGTAAGTAAGTTTTTTCTCTCGATAGGAATCTAAGAAAATTAAGTTTTGTTTTGTACATGGAAAGCATTTTGCTCAAGAAATTTAATTATACCTGGTATACAACAAAACGTAAGTATTTAATATTAGGTATTAGATGTTTAAGGGGTGTGCTGTTGGAAATTTAGCCATGTCTTGCGAGTTGACCATACTCTCATGTCTTATTAATCTTGGTGGAAATTTGGTCTGCTTTTGTTATTCTTCAAACCTGCATTATATACAAAAAAATTAAGGCCTTTTTTTTTTCAGGTCTCTTCTACACAACTCACTTATGAGATTTTTCTTTTTTCATAGATATCTTTATTATGTTTTAAAATGAAGGCAAGAATTAAGTCTGAGCTTTATTTACTGATGTTTTGGGCATAGGAAAAAATAGAAATGTGTTGTTCATAAGGAAATCAGAGCTTTTGTTTAAAGTTTGACCTTTGAGTTCTTTCTTCCCATTTCCTTGTTTTAATTCAAACTACGTATTCAATTCTCAACTCCTTGTTTTTAGGTGGTTAGCCAACGTTTCCCTCAGAACAGCATCGGTGCAGTAGGAAGTGCCATGTTCCTCAGATTTATCAATCCTGCCATTGTCTCACCATATGAAGCAGGCATTTTAGATAAAAAGCCACCACCTAGAATCGAGAGGGGCTTGAAGTTAATGTCAAAGGTGAAGAATTATTTTGATAATCTGTTTTAAATTTCTCCTTCAACTAAAATTTTAGAGTTTCATATTCACTGTGCTTTCTCTTGAGTTTATGTTTGAAACCCCCTATAGTTCTCACTTACATGCTTTTGTTTTATTTTTGTCTATATAAAAAGGAATTCATTAAACTGGTACGTGGGTATTATTATATGAGAAAATATTTTAGAAAATGTCTTCATAAGATAGTCTTCCACATAGTGAGACTGGAAATTCTGAAATGGAGACCAAAATGTGTGCAATATGATATTTTTTGTTAAAAAATAAGTTAAAATGTTTAATATTCATTTTTATGTATTAAATATTTGTATGCAGATATAATAATTATATTTGGGAAAGAATAGAAACAACTAATATTTATAGAATGAGGAATAATTGATTTTAACCTCCAGTAGAAATTATATCGACAAAATTTATGTTTTTTTAATGAACATACAAAATGTGTAGACTTCATACAATAAATAATCTTCATTTCCTTGATTCATTGTTTAGATACTTCAGAGTATTGCCAATCATGTTCTCTTCACAAAAGAAGAGCATATGCGGCCTTTTAATGATTTTGTGAAAAGCAACTTTGATGCAGCACGAAGGTAAGCAACCTGCTCCTTAGTTGATTCTGTTTGAATCAAATATTTTCAGTTTCTCTTCAGTCCATATTCTTGAATAAGGTTTTTCTTTTCCCTCTCTAGGTCCAGAACATAGTTAATCTTATTTTGCCATAAAAGACAGCAATGAAGTAAATCCATATTCTTTATAATTTGGTAGTGATTTCCATATTTCAAAACCTGAAGGGATTTTTGACATATTACTAGAATAAAAGATTTAAGGATACTACATTATGGAGCAGAGGAAGAAGGAAATGATTCCTTTTAGTTAAAAAAAAAAACACAAAAAACAAACAAATCAAAATAGTTTATGTAGATAATGTATAGCTGTAAAGTCACAATTTTTTAATGGTAGAATATTTTTGATACTTCAACTTGGAAGTGTATCTGAACTGAAACGTTACTCTTTCAACCAAGTAATGCAGATATCTATAATTTTGGTCGTGTGTAACTGGACAACTGTTAAACTTTTATGATTTTAGAAAACTTGAAGTCTTTTAGGTCTCCATAACTAAATAGGTGCTTTCTGTTTATTTCTGAGTTGTTGTTTTATCTGTAAACTAGGGATTATATTTTATTTGCCTGTCTGAATTGATTTTAGAGTAACAAATGAGTTTATGAGAAAAGGCTTTATAAATGCAAATTAATGTCCAGAATTCTACCTTTCCTGCAGTGTGACTCTAGTTGATCTGACACACAGTTTAAGCTTGACTGTGCAACTAACTCTCTTCCAGTTTTTCCATTATACTTTATACCAACTTTTTTTGAATTGGAGTTTAAAAGGTATGTTGTTTGATACAAACCGTGTTAGGGAAGAAGTGAAGATGAGCCCAGGATTCATAGTCTAGCTAGCAGATTGTTCATAAAAAGTTAAGAGAACCAAGGCTCTGAGCCTAGCTGTGGCCTAACAGGTGATATGATTTAGGAGAGCCTTTTGTCTAGTCTCGGCCTCCTTTTCTTATCTGTATTGTACTGGATTCCCTCCAACGCCTCATCCTTCTAAATTTTGGTTTTGTCTGACTTCAGAGTCTACTGTGAATCTGTAGCCAGGTATCAGAAATAGAAAACCAAATTTCTCCTTGCCCCTTCTTTTTTCGTGTAAAGATAGTCACATGTGAATAAGCCCTCAGTATTTGTAATCTCAGTTACTTCATAAAGTTGCTATCCTAACTATTAAATTTATATAATAGATATGAGAGTGTCTGATTTTTAAAATTCTAATTATTTTTTATTTTTGAAGGTTTTTCCTTGATATAGCATCTGATTGCCCTACAAGTGATGCAGTAAATCATAGTCTTTCCTTCATCAGTGATGGCAATGTGTTTGCTTTACATCGTCTACTCTGGAACAATCAAGAGAAAATTGGCCAGTATCTTTCCAGCAACAGGCAAGATTTCCCACTCATGGGCATATTGAAAATTCTATTTAAGTCTATAGTATATTTTTTATATTAATAAAATTATTGGTCATGAATAATGCTTTTTACTTTGCATCATCTTAGAATTATGGTTTGAAAAAAGAAATGTAGAAATGTAGACACTTTCTAAAAATATTTATGCAAAGGGTAAGTCAGGTTAAATGATCAACAAGCTACAAAGGTTTTTAAAAAAATATATTAAGCTAAGAAACAATAAATTAGCATTTTGGGTTTTGTGGTTTGCAAACTATCAAACGTAATGTGCTTTGAGACAAAAATTAAAATTTACTAGAAGATCAGTGGGTATTGGCATCCTGAAGAACAGCATAAAAAAGAAGTATAGGACATTCTGTGTTTACCACTTAGCTTTAACACTCATTTTGCTGTATTCAGATCTTTATATTTTATTTCTTGGGAGAAAAAGATATTTCTTCTGTATAACTGACAAAATAAACAATAGGTACATCTGTCATAGATATAAAAATACAGTTATGTGTGTTTTCAAATTTTATAGAAATACTAGAGGCCCAGTGCATGAAAATCGTGCAGGGGGTGGGGAGCAGTCCCCTCAGCCCAGTCTGAATCCTCTCCAATCTGGGAATACTTGGGGGATGTTCCAATTGCCAGTCAGACATTCCTCTCGCAATCCAGGACCACTGGATCCTAACTACTCACCTGCCTGTCTGCCTGATTGTCCCTAACTGCATTCCTGCCGGAATCACCACTAACAGCCTCTGCCTGCCAGCCTGATCACCCTTAACTGCCCCCCTCCCCACCCACCTGATCTTCCCCAACTGCCCCCCGCTGGCCTGGTTGCCTGTTACTGCCCCCCTGCCGACCTGGTCGCCCCCAACCCCCCTGCCAGCCTAATCGCCCCATGCTGCTATTCAGTTGTTTAGTCATCCCTCACTAACACCCCTGCTAACCTGGTTGCCTCACACAGCCTGCTGTTTGGTTGTCTGTCTAGTTGTTTTGGTCGTGACAGCCCCTGGCTTTTTATATACAGTGGTACCTCGAGATACGAGTTTAATTCCTTCCCTAACCTTGAGGTGTGGGAAACTATGAGACGCTTGAGTCGCGGTAAACTGGTGGGTCGTGTGCAGCCGGCCGATCCGCGCAATTACTCCTATCTCATATGTTGCTTGTATTTCAAAGCAAAACTCGCTCGCTCGACGGCTCGTATCTCAAAAATCTCATATGTTAGGGCACTCGTATCTCGAGGTACCACTGTATTATGATATTGACTATAATCTCTTCACACAATATTCTATTTGATATGTCTTATTTAGCTTATGTTAATATTTCATTGACTGACTTTATCAATTTATTTTTTGTATTTCCTAATTGGATACTTATGTTTCTTTCCTGGTTTTCACTGTTTTAAATAGTGATGTAACAAAAAATTCCATACTTGTGTCCTTATATATTACCTAGATGTATAATTGCAGCATTCTGGGATATACACAATCTCAACTTTATTAGATATCACCACATTGCTTTTTAAAGTGTACATGCTAATCCACACTTTGACTAGCACTGTATGAGAGTACCTCTTTATACACATTCTCACCAATGTTAGGCATTAGCAGATTTCATTCTTTCTTTCTTTATTTTTTAATCAATTTGATGTTTGTGAAATAGTATCTTGTTATCCTTATACTAGAGGCCCAGTGCATGAAATTTGTGCACTGGATGGTGGGAGGGTCTCTCAGCCCAGCTTGCACTCTTTCACAGTCCATGACTCCTTGGCAGACATCCCTCTCTCAATCCAGGACCCCTGTCCCTTACTGCTGCCTTCCTGCTGCTCCTTACTGCCGCCTGGTTGCTGCTCCTTACTGCTACCTGCTTGCTGCTCCTTAGCACTGCTGCAGAGTTGGGAGAGGCTCCCACCACCACTGCTATGCTCGCCAGCTGTGAGCTCAGCTTCTGGCTGAGCGGCACTTCCTGTGTTGAGTATCTGCCTCCTGGTGGTCAGTGCACATTATGGTGACCGGTTGTTCTGGTCATTCTGCCATAATGGTCACTTAGGCTTTTATTATATAGACTAGAGGTCCAGTGCACGAAACTCATGCACGGGGGAGGTGGGGGAGGTGGTCCCTTAGCCCAGCCTGCACCCTCTCCAATCTGGGACCCCTCGAGGGATGTCCGACTGCCCATTTTGGCCCGATCCCACTGGGCAGTTGGACAAACCTCTCACAGTTCAGGACTGCTGGCTCCCAACTGCTCACCTGCCTGCCTTCCTGATTGCCCCTAATTGCTTCTGCCTGCCAGCCTGATCACCCCCTAACTACTTACCTGCCAGTTTGATTGATGTCTAACTGCTCCCCTGCCAGCCTGTTTGCCCCTAACTGCCCTCCCCTGCAGACCTGGTCACCCCTAACTGCCTTCCCCTGCTGGCCATCTTGTGGTGGCCATCTTATATCCACATGGGGGTGGGATCTTGACCACATGAGGACAGCCATCTTGTGTGTTGGAGTGGTGGTCAATCTGCATATTACTCTTTTATTAGATAGGATAGTTTTAAATATTCAATAGTTATTGAAAATCCATATTTACCCTGGTTAATCAAAAATATGATATTAGGGACATGTCTAATTCTCACATAGTTATTTCTCAAAATGGATTATTTTTATCTTGAGAAAAAGTGGATCAGAAGGTTACTTTTACTTACTAATTGCTCACTTAATGGTAATAGGTAAGAATACTAGGAAAATAAGAATTATTTATGTAAATTTTGTATTTTGGGAGTGGTCCTATTTCTAAGAAGTCTCAGTGTATAACTTATAACCCCTGACAAATTTTTGGTGCTATTCACAAATAAGTAGAAACCCCCAACTGATAATGGAAAAATGGCAAGGAATGACACTAAAGAAATGTGTGCTGCTAAATGTGAACTGCTCTATTTTTCTAAGCAGTTTGTTGTATTTAGGGATCACAAAGCTGTTGGAAGACGACCTTTTGATAAGATGGCAACACTTCTTGCATACCTGGGTCCTCCAGAGCACAAACCTGTGGCAGATACACACTGGTCCAGCCTTAATCTTACCAGTTCAAAGTTTGAGGAATTTATGACTAGGTAAAGTACCACCTTGATTACTTTCTTTTTGGTTGAGGTACAAGGTTTTCTACTAGGCTAGCTGTTCCATATGCTTATATTTTTGATAGAGGATTATCAGGAAAGATGTACCTAATAACTAACTACATTGCCATATTTTATGACTTAACTTTTTTCTTAACTTTTATATTGTTGAAATATGCTTTGTTTTAATTTTCTTATAAAAATAATAGTATCTTTGCATTAGTATTTATCAAAGAGCGTGGATAACATTATTTTCATATTATATTTTTAAAAAATACAATAATATTGTAGTAACTATTTATGGGGCCAGGTGGGTACTTGAAATATTTGGGGAACCATTTTGTAAAGTATATGATTATCTAATCACTATGCTGTACACCTGAAACTAATACAGAATAATATTGAATGTAAACTGTAACTGAAATATTAAAAAAGAAAAAAATATATAGCTCAAATAAAATAGCTCAAAATGAATAATTAATTTGCCCAAGATTCCACATCTAATTCATAGGTCTTTGGGTTCTAAGTGCTGAACTCTTTTTTTTTTTTTAATATATTTTATTGATATTTTACAGAGAGCAAGGGAGAGGGATAAAGAGTTAGAAACATCGGTGAGAGAGAGACATCGATCAGCCGCCTCCTGCACACCCCCCACAGGGGATGTGCCTGCAACCAGGATACATGCCCTTGACCAGAATCCAATCTGGGACCTTTCAGTCCGCAGACCGACGCTCTATCCACTGAGCCAAACCGGTTTCGGCTAAGTGCTGAACTCTTTATACCACACTGCAACATTTTTCAGAACCCTCCTAAAAGTTAATGGTATTTAGATTGAGGCTCAGAAAATTAGTATACTTCAATAGTGCTATAAGATTTTACATATAATGTGCCTTGCATTGTAAAAGTTATTAATCATATTACATATACAGTAATTCTCCCTTATCCACAGTTTAGCTTTCTACAGGTTCAGTTACTTGTGGTCAAATGTAGTATGAAAGTACTAAATGAAAAATTCCTGAAATAAATAATTCCTAAGTTTTAAATTATGCACTGTTCTGAGTAGTGAGATGAAATCTCGTGCTGTGCTGCTCTGTCCTTCCTGGGATGTGAACCATCCCTTTGTTTAGTATATCCACACTGTATATGCTACCTATCTGCTTGTCTCTTAGTAGCTGTCTCAGTCATTAGATAAACTATTGCAGTGCTCATAGTTAAGTACCCTTACTTTAGTTAATAATGAACACAAAGCCATTCACGTAACTTTTATTACAATATGTCATTATAATTGTTCTATTTTATTAGTTATTTTGGGTTTTCTCATACTGTGTCTAATTTATAAATTGAACTTTATTATAGGTATGTGTGTATAGGAAGAAGCAATAGTATATATACAGGGTTTGGTACTATTTGTGTTTTCAGGCATCCACTGAGGGTCTTGGAACGTGTACCCTAGGAATAATAATAAGAAGTTACTGTAGGTCACAGTAATTTCTGTACACATGACTTCAATTCTTTGATATTGTTAAAAAGTGTATGAATTCATAATCTCCTTTCTAGCTTAATGTTTATGTTTAGCTCTGTTATATTGTTCTCAGTGTAACAAGTGTTTATTCCTATCAATTAAAATGAATATTTTCCACACAAAGCTTTCATATTGCCTTATTGAAAATTACATAATACAGATATATAAACCTATTTTTTATTCAACATTCCTTAGGATGTCCTAGCCATTTTTTTTAAGGAAACCTCATTACTCCTTTTACTTAAGACCCTATCTTCCATTACAAACAATCTTCTGTGCTTTTAACTGTGTAAGATACTTAGAACAGTGTCTGATATACTATATATAAAATATTTAATAAATGTTAGGTGTTATTATTGCTCTCTTCTTAATTCCCATTAATGCTCTTTAAAACCCATTTTCTTTTTCTTTTTTTGATGAGGATAGCTTTATAATTTTCTCAACTATAAAAATAAAAATTATTAAATTATTCAAAACAAATCTAAAGAAAAAAGTGAAAATTTTTTGTTACTTTGCCTCTTAGAGATAATCCAGTTAACATGTGGCAAATAGTCTCCCAGTCATTTATATACATGTGTACCTGTTGCCTTTATCAAATGATATCTAGATTGTTTCCATTAATATTAAACAAATGTTAACCAGGTACCAGCAAAATTGTGGAATGAGATAATATAACTTCTCCCTCGTGCCCCAGATGTAAGACACATAGAAATATTAGGTAAAAGAAAGAAGTATTTTTAAGGTAAGTTATTTTAAAAATATACAGCTGGAAGATAATTTCTGAGCAAATGAACTAGCATCCAGTCAGGGCAGAAACATAATGAAATTGAAAATATGAAAGAAGTTAACAGAGGTTAGATGATAGAATAGGAAGGTCTAATGTGTCTAGTTGGTATTTCAGAAATAGAGCTTAGAGAGAATAGTGAAGAGGTAATATTTGAAGAAACAACAGATGAGAATTTTCCAAGGTTGGTGAATGACATAAATCGCAAGTTAAAGATACACATTGAATGTTCATCAGAGTGAATAAAAAATGAATCATGATTTTTTTCAGAAATAAATCCATGTGGGAATTTAATATATGATAAAGGTGGTATTCAGAATCAGGCAGATTAGAATGGACTGTTAATAAATGGTGGTGACACACCTGAGTAACCATCTGGAAAAAGATGCTCATACCAGTCATGAGAATCAACTCTTGTGAAGAAGAAAATATGGACAAAGGAAGGCCTTTCTCACTCATTCAAAATCAATAAACCAGGAAAAAGTTGATAATCTGAAATCTTAAAAATCAATAAATAAATACTCGAAAGCTTCTTTCTGGGGAAAAAAAAACAACAAAACAAAACATGATTGAAAACAATTGTATGGTAAATATCCTTATCCACTAGTTTTCTTGGGGTAGTCCTAAGAATTATTCTTTGTTGTTTAAAGAATGACACCTTGAAAATTTTGGTACATGTTCTCAAGTTGCCCTTCAGAGAGAGGGAAAAAGACACCTATCTACCTCTCTTAATATTTTGCGATTTTCATATTTTATCATTGGTCTAATTGTAGATTTTCCTAAGTACTCAATGGACAATATAAACCCTATGACTCACTCTATTCTTTTTTTTTTTTTCTTGCAGGCATCAAGTACATGAAAAAGAGGAGTTCAAGGCTTTGAAAACATTAAATATTTTTTACCAAGCTGGGACTTCCAAAGCTGGGAATCCTATATTTTATTATGTTGCGCGGAGGTAAGAAATACTTTATTGTAGTTTCTCTTAATAGAACTATTTTAAATGATAGATAAATTATTTTAAATGATAGAATTATTTAAAAATAATAAAATTATTTTAAATGTAGAGAGACAGCAAGTTTGGTTTTCCCCATTTGACTTTACTAGAATTGAAAACAAGTTTACCTGGGAAAATATAGCCATCCTGCCCCAAAATGATGCTCAGTGTATTAGAAATTGCTTTCATACTACCTATTTTATATTTGTTTCTCTTTCCTACATCACTCTAAAAAAATGTTTTATTGATTTCAGAGAGGAAAGGAAAGGGAGAGAGATAGAAACATCATTGATGAAAGATAATCAGCTGCCTTCTGCACACCCCCTACTGGGATCAAGCTCACACCCCCGGCATGTGCCCTGACCGGAATAGAATCAAGACTTCCTGATTCAACCACTGAACCACACCATCTGGGCCCTACATCAATTTTTTTATACTACCTAGAGTGGATTAATTACCAAGAGTAAAAAAATCACAAAGAATCTTATGTTTTCAGGTGTATTCTGAGTAAATAATATTCACATCATGATAATCAGTGCCGTTTTTAAAAAGCAGAAATGAATTTTTAAGTGTCTGAGAATTTTCAGTAATATGCTGTACAAGACAGCATCAGTGTGATTTAACAAATAATTCAGAGAAACTGTGCGAAATTTCTCTCAAGGCAACATAGGTGACAGCTTGGAAAATTGGTTGTTTATTCATGTTGTCTTCAATTAAAGCTAGTTCCTAGAAAGCTTTTATGGAAATGATGTGAACTCCTTCTTAACAATAGGTATGATGCTTGCATTCCTTGCCCTTCCATTGTTTTTCTTTCTGCTTCATTCTGTCTTTCTTTTGAGAACTCATTTGTGACATTATTTGGTCAGTTTTACTTTTTCCCATTTAGCATGACATAAACTCAAGGTTAATTGAGCCTTAGAGACCATCAGCTTTGGAATCTCAAGGACTCTAGTCTTTGCTATTCGCTTGCTATAGAAATTACTCTTTCTGAGTTCCTGAATTTAACATAAGTTAAGGAATTATGTCAGTAGACTTAATAGCCATGTGTGGCAAAACTTGGCAGTGTGTAAAAAACAAATGGAAATAGAGAAATAATGGGAAAGGAGTGAAGAAAGGAAGGTGGAAGATGGGAAACTCATTTAATCAGATAATTCAAATAGATCTAACACCAAGAAGTCCAAAGAACTGGATGGTTAGGGTATCAAGAAAGTACAGAAACTTGCATTTATCCTTGCCTTGCCTCTTTAACAACTCCGAATAACAACTCTTCATCTTCCCATGAAAGTCTTCTCTCAACTTCATCTCAGTTGCTGTGTCTAAAATGCCTAAGATAATTTATTTTTTTATAATTATAAAATGAATCATATATATATTCTAAGCTAAACTTCAATACAAGTAGTGTATTTTGACTTTCCCTAATTTGGCTAAATAATGAAAAGTGAAACATTGGTAAGAGAAGTATATAGATGTGTGTCCTCCTCTCTCTTTAAATTCTTACTAGTTTACTAGCACAGATTTCTTAGAAGCCTCAAAACAGAGTATTTTCTTCAGGATCAAATACTGTAAGATTGTGTCCCTTCTCTGTAATGATTTAGAAAGGCCAAATGGAGATAGTATGGGCCTGATGCATACACCATCTGGGGTTAAATCAGTGGGATTTCCAGGAAACCTATCTAATATGGTGACTTGAGGGTGCTGAGGATTCCCAGCTATACTGCTTAGTAGCTGTATAATCATAGGCAGCAGAGTTATATTGAAAAACAAACAAAATATCTCTATATATAAAGAGCCAGTGTCCATAACATCCATAATGACTGAACGCTCAACCTAACGCCCAGGCTGCATGAGCGCAGCAGGCTCTGGTGGGTGGCGACTTGTGGCATTGGGGATGGGGTTGGAGGAGATGGGGCCAGCACTCACACAACTGCACACATGCACAGACACACGCAGTGTCCATCAGCTCACAACGTTTTCTCCCCTCCCTCCCTCCCAGGTCGCTCTGGGAGCCTCTCTCAGAATGAGGCCCCTGGACAGGCAGAGGGTGGAGCTGCCCCCACTGGCCCTGCCCCCGCCCAGCCAGGAAAGAGGAAGAGGGGGAGAGGGAGGCAGGGAAGCAAGGAGGCCTGGAGAACTGCTGAGAAAGGCAAAGAGAGACAGAGACTGGGAGAGACTGGGATGGAGAGGGCCTGAAGAGTTCTGGATGGAAGGAAGGCCTGTGGGGGCCAGGAAAGTAATGTTTCACCAACCCCTCTCCAACTCACATGTGGTGCTCAAAAGTAAGCAGGGAAGCCAAAGCCACAGGCAGGGATGGAGAAGGGTGCCTTCTCCCAGTGTCTTCATAATGCCTCCCAAAGGAGTCCCAAGTCCCTCTTCCTCTTCCTCTCCTCACCGCGGCGGCAGTGAGTCCTGGGTTACCATGGTGCCAGTGGCACAGGCCTCTCATGAGAGACAGTGCCCAGGACTCACACTTACTCACAACCGCACACATGCACAGACATTCTCAGTGCCACCAGCTCACAGCCTTCTCTCCCTTTCTTTATCTCCCTCCCAGCTCGTTCTGGGAACCTCTCTCAGAATGAGGCCCCAGGGCAGGCAGAGGGTGAAGCTGCCCCCACTGGTCCCGCCCCATCTCAGCCGGGAAAGAGGGAGGCAAGGAGGCCTGGAGGATTGCTGAGAAAAAGAGAGACAGAGACTGGGAGAGACTGGCATGGAGAAGTGGAAACAAAATAGCAATATTAAAATATTTCCTCTAATTCCCTTTTAATGTGCACAAATTTTGTGCACTGGGCCACTAGTAAGAAAAATAAAAGAAAACCTCAAATATACTCTGTACAGAATTTTATAGGTCACAAAAATTCATGGGAGAGGCAGATAGGAAACTATAACTTTGCTTCCAGTTTTAGATTTTCAGTCCTTTCAGTTTTTTCCTTAGACCTAGAGTTCTTTCTGGCCTCATTTTCATCTGGTGGGGAGCCCTAGCTCCAGGACGGAAGAGCAAACAGTGGCTCAGAGCAGAGAGGCAGAGAGCTCAGTTCCTCCACTAGAGAAGGCCAAATGGTAGTGAGGGCCTTGTTTCTGTACAGGTAACTTGTCAGAGAACACTGGGTTCTCTTTTGATATTGCTATGATTCTGTCACCTAGACTATCATGTATTAGTCTTTGAGCTGTGGATTTCGGTCTCCTTATAGAAAGTCCACAGACATTTCAGACTTATAATGTCCAAAACTTAATTCACTGTGTATTTAAATCATCTGCCTCACACCATATTCTCTTTCTCAATAGCATCCCCATCTCTTCCCATTTTAGAAACCCTAATCACTTAAAATTCTTCCCTTTCTTTTATCTTCCTCACTATCATCAATTACTACATTTTGATTTTAGAAATGATATCTTGACAAATCAATTAAGTTGTTTTACTTAGGCCTTTACTATTGCAAAGAAGTAATTCTCTCAAGATGATAGGCCTCAGAAAACACATGCATTAAAGTAGATTCTGAAGAAGGAAAAAAAAAAAAGGCAGATTCTGCCCAGGTGGAGGCAGAACTAGCTGTCCGTCATGCTTTTTGACTCTTTCTTGACTTCACATTCAACTCTACATCATGACTTTCCTCTTTATGTATCCTTTCAGCTTTAGCTCCACTTAATAATTCTTTATTACCTCAGCATTGCACACTTCAAATTCCAGAGAGAAATTGTGGTTTAGTAAAAAAATAAATCTCAATTGGCAAAGCATTTAATGCTAGATACTGGCAAGACAGTAGATTTCTGGCTGTTTCTAAGTCAAGTACTTGCTTCTAGCCCAGCTGTCTTGTGATTCAAAAGGACTACCTAGTGCTATTTCTTCATCAGGAGCTGTCTTTAGGTATGTGTTTCAATTTCGTGTGTGTGTTGTGGTTTTTTTATCTTAATGGTTTAATGTTAATTTTAGGTACCTCACAGATGTATTTTGAAACCATTTCCCCACTACCATCACGGAGATTCTCTTATTAGCTCTTACCTTTACTAATGCAGCATTATTCTCCTACTCCTAATCCCCAGATAACTACTTCCAGTTCACCTTAACATTGCTTCTGGAGGATGTTTCCACAAAACTAATCTCATCTCTCTCGGTGTGTAACATAGCACCATTGACTCCCCGTATAAAGCCCAGGTTCATTCAGGTATGCAAGGAAAGGGCTCCTTAATTTTGACCTTGGTTAGTTTCTAATCTTTTCTTGCTATTTTCTCTCCTATACTTATGCTCCTGCCCTGTGGAAATTTAAGTGCCATAAATACAAAAGGACAATTGTTGCAGTGTTGTTTATAGTGAGGGGAAAAGGTCAAAACTATTTAACTATGTCTCAAAAGGGAAATTATTGAATAAATGATGATAGTTCTCTATTATGGAGTAATATGCAGTATGTTAAAGTTTATTTTGCTTGTTATAAGTGACAGGAACAAAATTCAAACTTGTATAAGCCAAAAGGAATATCAGTTGACACATGTACCTAAGATCAAGAGATGGACTGGTTTCTTGCATGACTACATGCAGTGCTTAAAACAGTGTCACCTGGAGAACATCTGTCCTCTCTGTCTCTTGACTCTACTGTCTTGGTGTTGTTTTTATTCTTAAACAGCTCTTCCTAAACTGGTTACGGGGGCTTGTGTTCTTCTAGCTTAGCAACTCAGTAGAAAAATACCTGTTTCCTAGTAGTTACAACAAAAGTACTGGTCTCGCTGGGCTGGCTTAAGTCACATGTTAATTCCTGAGGCAGTCACTACAGCAAGGGGAGGGGAGGTGGTGGAATTGCATGGTTGTCTAGGTCTGCATTATGTGCCCATTACTGACTGGAGCTCAGTGGTGAAGCCAGTCCTACTCAAATAGCATGAACTGAAAAGAGAAGATTACGGAGCAGGGTTTCCCAAGGGAAAGTTGGATTGCCGATATGAGGATGAGGAAAAATGGGTTCTGTGCTAGCAAAAGGAACAGAAGCCCTCTAATGCTGCTTTTAAAAGATCCGGAAGCATGATTCTGACACATACAAGGTGCAGAGTAGTGTGTGTGTGTGTGTGTGTGTGCGCAGAGTAGTGTGTGTGTGTGTGTGTGTGTGTGTGTGTGTGTGTGAGAGAGAGAGAGAGAGAGAGTGTGTGTGTGTGTGTGTGAGAGAGAGAGAGAGAGAGAGAGAGAGAGAGAGAGATGTATAGACTGAGCAGTGATACGTATTAAATAATACATTATCTCAGGGGAGTCTGATTGGAGGAGGTAGACAACCATTTGTATTATTTTTGTTATATATCTCTGTACTGTTAGACTTGTGGCCAAGATCACATATTATTTTGTAAGAATAATTTATAATAAAAGCATAATATGCTAATTAGACTTGATGTCCTTCTGGATGAAGTTAAGGCTACAAGGGAAGCAGGGTCCCAGGTGCCAGCTGGCAGCTAGAGGGAAACCAGGGTCCTGGGTGCCAGTGGGAAGCTGGTACCGGCAGCCAGGGGAAGGAAGGCCTACTTTTTTGCACGAATTTCGTGCATCGTCCTCTAATTAAAAATATAAGACTTAAAAGTTACAATGAAGAGTCTTCCTCTTGAATACTGAAATACCTGGCAATTGCTTCTTGGGTGGTGGTAGTAATAATAATAGCTAACATTTACTGAGTGCTCTCTCTGCATCAGACAGACTGCATATTATATAATTTTTCATTTAACCCTTACAATAACTTTCTGAGGTATTGTTAGTAACAGTGATTGACATGTGTATAAACTGAAACTTAGAGCAGTTGCTAGTCATTCCCAAACCTACCTATCAGAATGCCCTGGAGAATTCAAACAAACATTTCCCTGGCCCTACTTTGGGTTGCCAAATCAAAATATCAGAGGTAGAGCCTAATCTATATATTTTAACAGGCCCCCAAGTGATCCATTGTAATCAGTTTATTGCTGAAGTTCGTTTAGGAATCCCACTGGTTTATGTATTTAACTCATGGTAGCACAACTAGTAAAGAATCAGTTGGGTTTTAAACCTTAACAACTACAGTACACTGTTAATAGGGTGGTTATTATCACTGTTAAAATTCAATATGAGGTTTGGAGATTAGATTAACCTTTGTAGAATAGCATGAAAATCTCACCAATAGTTATAAGGCATCTTTCTATAAGGAAGAATTCTGAATTCTAGGCATCTGATTTACAAATGACCTTTTGAAATACAAAACAAAGGTTTACTCAAAGCAAGGAGCAGCTGACGTAATGCATTAATACAAAGATTAGCAGGAAAAGCATCATTTTTATTGTCATAACATATTATTATACATTCATGAAATATAGTGACACAGGTGTATTGTTTCATAGAGCACTGAAAAAATAAAATAATATAAGAACAATACACATTACTCTTAATCCCCTACCCCTATTCCTCTCACATACACAGAAGCATACTTTGGTTAAACACCAACATCATTTCTTCTCTTATGCTTTTAATGCAAAGATCTAATTTTCAGTTCAGTTTTGCAAACATTGGTATTTTGTGCTTTTTAAAAGCATTTATAAGGAAGGAAGCCATATTAAAGTAATAATTAAGCTTACACAACTAAATTAAGCTAGGATAATGATAATTTCCTAGAAGAAAGTTGAAATAAATGTGCTTTTTCTACTGTGCAGATGATAAAGGACTGAGATAGGAATGCAGACATTCAAGTCCACTTCAGCTTCATTGCACACAAAACAGCAAAAATATTACATAGGAAAAGAAAGTGAATGTTGTCCTTCGGATTCAGTGTAGTGCTACCACTTTTCACAGTCGTCATTTTCATGGTGGTGGATATCTTTGAGGTCACTGATGTTTTCAGAGTCTTGGGCTTTGAGGTTGTCTTGGGCTTTGAGGTTGTCTTGGAATTCGAGTTTGTCTTAGAATTTGGACTCATTGTAGGAGTCAGAGACATTGGGAGATGTGAAGTTGTCTTGGTAGTCAAGTCTGCCTCGTTATTCGGGCTTCTCTTGAGTTTTGAGGTCATTTGAAAATTTGTAGTTGCCTCAGAATTCATGGAATTCGAGACTTTCATCGAATTTGAGGTAGTCATTGTTCCCAAAGTGTTACCAACAGACAGAAGGCAAAGGCTGAACATCATTTTCCTGTTTCAAAATATTTACAGAAATTTAGTCTAAGACTTGGATGACAAACAAATTTAAAAACTAATAGCTTTGTTAAAGGTGGAGAAAAATGAAGGAAACTTCTTCCCATCACTGGGGAAATGCCACCATTTTTTATTCATTTAGAAGTGATCAAAACTAGCCTTCATTTTATAAATGGGCTCAGATAGAAAAGCATATCCTCTGAGGATGCATATCTAAAAATGACCAGAACTAGAACTTGAATCTGAGTCTTAGTCCACTGTATTTTAGAAGTGTACTGTGAAGACATAGTACAGACAAATACCAAAAGTTTAATAGTGAGTCTTTTTAAATGACAGCTAATTTCCTTTTAGCCTCTATTTACATCAAATGCCTTGCCACAGTTGAGATAATGCAACTGGCCCATGTTGAGCATATTTAACTATTCTTTTATTTTTAAACTTAAAGATCAAATTTTAATTTAAAAAATATGTTAAAAGTTACATTTGCTTTTAATATTTATTGAGAAAATAGCAGTTTTTTACCTTTCAATGTTTTTTTCTTTGAAGATGAAGAATGCAGGCTTTCTCCAGTGTCCTTTGTGGAATCTGATTTCTTACTCACTCTGTGTTATTTAAATATAATTAGAGAGGAAGTCACGTGTTCTAAACTTGACCTGCTATTTGCTCTTTGGAAATATCCTATTGAGTGTTTTCTAAATAACTGGTATAAACAGATGGACTTTGGCAGAGATCAAGAAATTCAAGTCAAGTCTTTCTAAAAATTACTTGCTTATTTCAAGAAACCAGTAAATGCCACTTTATTTCTCTTATCCATGTATACATTATGAATTTCTTCACTGGATTGACTCTAACTAGTAACTAGAAAAATACACACTATTTTGCCTGCTGTGATTATCATAGTTATAATCAAATAAGTATATTAGAGAGAGAGATCTATGTTGTGTTTTCCCTAAAGCATCTTATATATATGTTTATAGGGTAGTTTCTGGCTATAGTTATTTTGAAGTAGGAATATAGCATTCTTTAATGTAATTTTTAGTACATAATCAACATCACCTTTTAGAAAAGGTTAAATTTTATTCATTTAAAACTAACTTAAGGATTGCTTATGAAAGTGATACTTTTTCATACTGAGTTTACAAAGATTGTTTTAATACATTAAACCACCAACATTGAAGCCCTTCAAGTATACTTTTTAAAGGAATTTCATCGTTTGATCACTCCTTTTCCTTAATAACTAGCGTACAGGAAAGTTAGATTGTATTACCACATTGGCAGGCACCCTTTAAAAATTGCAGGCTGAGAACAATGGCATTGACATACAAGGAAATTGCTACATAAGTGGCAGAAGTACAGGTCGGAACATGTTCCTCACTTGTTTTGCTTTGCTCTGAAGTTATTTTTTTTTTCTCCTAAAGAAATAGAGCCAGTGCTAGCTAAATCCTATTTATATGGTACTTATATAGAACTGGAAGTTAGCATGATCATACCTAAGAAGTAAACATTAGAAGCCTCTTAGCAACCAGAGTTGATATTATAAACCAGAGTACTAAGATAATGCACAGATAACTCTTTATTGATGCCTCATACACCTGGATCTCACATTACTTAAAAGTCAACATTTTCCCCTTTCTATTCTTCTACCTAGCTATATTCTCATAATCTCTTTCTCAGTTAATTGCATCATTACCTAGCCAAATGGCTCTCTAACCTTGGATTGCTCATTCTCTTCTTTTTCTTATTGATTTTAAGGTACACAGGCCTCTTGATGATAATTAAGTAAAACGTAAGTTCTGATCTTTCCAGTACTCAATGTTCCCAAACAAAAATCATTCACCATTATTTAGACCCTTAAATACCTTCAACTTCTATATCTTTGTGCAGCCTTTCCCACCTGCCCTAAGTATTTCTTCCTCATTCAAAATTCTGTTCTTCCTTCAGGTCTAACTCTTGATGGCAGCACCTCTGATATAAGCCTTCCCTACCTCTGTTCTTCACATCAGTCATTTTAAGACCTCATGCTTTTAGAGTACTTATTAAAATCTGATTTTTTAAAAATATATTTTTATTTATTTTTTACAGAGAGGAAGGGATAGGGATAGAGAGTTAGAAACATTGATCAGCTGCCTCTTGCATGCCCCCTACTGGGGATGTGCCCACAACCAAAGTACATGCCCTTGACCGGAATCGAACCTGGGACCTTTCAGTCCGCAGACTGATGCTCTATCCACTGAGCCAAACCAGTTTCGGCAAAATCTGATTTTTTTTTTTGTTAAGCCTCACTCGAGGATATTTTTCCATTTTTTGGCTATTCTGAATAATGCTGATACGAACATTTATGTACAAGTTTTTGAGTGGGCAGGTTTTTTTATTTTATTAGGAGCATAATTGCTGGGTCATATAATAACTTGATGTTAAATCTTTTCAGAAACTGGTGAATTTTTTCCAAAGCCACTTTATCATTTTACATTTCCACTAGCAATATATGAGAGTTCTAATTTTCTACATCACCACCCAACACTTATTCTTGTCTGTCTTTTTAGGCAATTTTTAATAAATAACTCCTTATTAAACCTCTGCAAATATTACTACTATTTAACAAAGACCATGTTAGAATATAATTTTTCTTTATTTTTAAATTAGATATAATTGACATATAACATTATATTAGTTTTAGGTATACAACATAATGATTCATTATTTGTATATATTGCAAAACGATCACCACAAAGAGTCTAGTTAATATCCATCACTACATAGAGTTACAAAACTTCTTTTCTTGTGATTTAAAGATTTGGCAACTTTCAAATATATAACACAGTATAACTAACTATATTCACTATAACAATGGTGGGCAAACTCAGTTAATGGAGCGGCAAACTGCGTCTCACAAGCCGCAGTTTGCTGACCACTGCACTATACTATACGTTACATCCCCAGGACTTACTTATAACTAGAAGTTTGTACCTTTTGACCACCTTCACTCATTAATCCCACCCTTCCAGACCCCCTAATCCCCATCCTGGGCAATCACCAATCTTTTCTCTGTATTTATGAGTTCTGTTTTTTGGTTTGGGTGTTTGTTTTAGATTCCACATTTAAGTGAAATCAGATAGTATTTATCTTCCTCTGATTAACTTATTTTACTTTGCATAATGCCCTCGGGTCCATCCATATTGTCACAAGTGGCAGGAGTGTTTTCTTTTTTATGGCTAAATAACATTCTGTGTTGTTGTATACCACATTTTGTTTATTCATTCACCTATTGATCTACACTTGGTTGTTTCTATGTCTTGGCTATTTAAAATAATGCTGCATCTAACATGGGGTGCACAGAATATAATTTTTGTTTACTTATTGGACTTGGAGCTCCTAAGTCTTAGATGTACCCATATGGATACACACAGAATCTAGCAGAAGAAGTGGCATTTTATAGAACACTTAAAGGAATCTAACTTTTCATTATTGCATATATGTAATTATTAATGATAATGTTAAAACTAATCACCAGTTTTAATTATAGATTCACACGACTATAGTTTGAAAAAACAACATTTGATTTAGAAGAGTGATTAGAATTGGAGTTGAATTGAGCCATAAGATTTCTTGAGTAGTTTCTTTGTGTGTGTGTGTGTGTGTGTGTGTGTGTGTGTGTGTGTGTGATATTTGGTTTAGAGAAGTGTAGTGGCCTTGGATGTAAGTGAAACAAGGTTTCAGTTTACTCATCAAAGATGATTTAGTGATTGCTATTCTTAATAATCTGGTGGTTATGGCTTGACAAGTACTAGATGGTAAGTGGCTACAGTCCATCTCTTGTGAAAAAAAGTTTTTTCAATCAACTGTGGTTCATCTCTTTCAGTAGATAGGTATATAATCCTTGAAAAGAAATAATCTTGAGATATACTTACAAGGTTTGATTACATAAAACAACATGGGAAAATTCTAAAACAAGAATCTAAGATTAAATATAGCCAAGTGAACATTGTTTCCTTCTGAAGAGTCACTGTTAAAGATGATGCCCTTACTTCAAACCCTGCTGCCATTTAGCACAATATTTTAGGGAAATACATTTTTGGAAGTACTGTCAAATGAAACATGTTCTCTTTAAATGTGATAGGAAAATTATACGTAAATTTTTTTTACAAACAAGGCAAAAATTTTTGACAAGTTGAATAATACTATTTTTTGTTTTAACAGAGATTTTTTTTTTGTCCTTGTGTGACTTATAAACTGGCCCTTAGTAATATTTGAAAGGAGGGGCTCAAAGATGTTTTCAGTAATGATATGTTCACTGGAATACAAACTTAGTGAGTCAAGCATGCTTGCTTTGAAGAAAAATACAGAAATTTAGATGTATCACATATTTAAGATTAAAATCAATTTATATTCAACTCATAGTTAATATATGAAGGTGTTTAACTAGTGCCATATGACCTCTGATCCTTTGGTTAACTTTAATATATTTTAAAGACACATTAGCTTTTACAGTTTGTCTCTTAAGTTCATATTTAATATCCTGCAGCTTTTTTTTTTGTAATTTAGTGTCAGGCAAGAGAGTCATAATACTTCATCCAAATATACTTTGTTAAAGCAAGAAAGATTTTATGTACTCATTGTAGAAAATACCATAAGGAAATATTAGAGCCTATAAATAGATGAAATTACTTTTATATATTCATTTGCTTTCTTTAATTATTTTTCATTGGTATGAAGAAATACAGTTCAGTTACTGATGTCGAAGTAATAGAACTGGGAAATGAATGTGGCCATGTGCCAGTTACTCTTAAACTATATGTGTCTCAGATGCAATAATGGTTGCTGAGGGTTTGGTTGGCAAACAAAAACCTTCGCAGTGGTTATTGTGGTACATGGCATCCTTGTTTTCCCATACTGTTGCTTTGTGTTTTTTTCTGTCTCAATGAAAAGCCATTACTTCTTAGTTTATTTTCTGTTGAGGCTTGAGGCAAGCATTTGACAGGCATTTGAACTCCTCAGCCTTCCAGTTTGTTTGAACTGTGACTATGGGCAACAAAATAACACAAAGTGAAAAACCACATTTCCCGGTATTGAGTATTTCCTCAGATTTATCTGACACTTGACTTTGAGTACCCATGGGAAATATTCAGATATCTAATTTTTTAACTGATAAATTATATTTCCCATGGGATGAATAAATAACTAGCTATTTTAAGTATGACTAAAGAGGGCAAATACAAGGGAATTTTGTACCAATTTGGGATCACTCATTTTTATTTCTGATCTTGTTAATTACCCAAGCATCTCTTAAGGGAAAGCAATAACATTTAAAATTTTTATGCAGCACCTACAAAGTGCTGAAATATATGCATGTTTTAATCTATTCTTTAAAATACCCATATGGAATACTTCTTCTTAACTATGTAGATTTTTACCAGAGGGCACATTTAATTACTTGCCCAAGATAATAACACAGGTGACAAAACCTTACCTCATGCTCTTTCTGTTAAACCACAATGTGCTTTAGAATTGTTTTTATCTGAAAAGAACTATGCAGTTTTGCTATTTTTATTGTGTATGTGTATGTTTACTTTTTGTGCTTTGAGCTTATCAATAATTTCCAACAAATTCAGAGTATCAGGCCATAGTTTATAGAAGAGATAAATGGATATATTGAGTATGTCTCAACTGGTTCCTAAACATGTTTAACAGAGTTGGGGCTGCTGAACCAAAATGGCATTTCTTAAAAGTTGAGCTACTTAAAAACCTCACTTTATAGCAAAGTCTTTCAAAGTGTGAAGCAAATTAATCTGCTTAACACATTAGTGACATATTGAGGTGGCATTTGTTTCTGTTTCCCTGACTCATTCCCCTGAACAATCTACTTGTACTAAATTGTTCACAGGTATTAGAATTAACCTTTCTCTGGAAATTATTTCAAAGGTAACCCCCCACTGCCCAGACCTAATTTCTTACATGACAAGCACCACCAGCCTAACCAAATCCTCTTTCATTCTTCACTTTTCTGTGATCTCTGTTTTCTCTGGACTGTGAAGCTATAATTTTGAACTAATGGGAGAAACGTAGATTCTAGAATAAGACTTGGAGGTTTGACTTAGTCTGTCTTAAAAAGGTCATTGTTAGCCCACCAGACACATCTTTGACCCGTATTAATTCATTCTTTTGTTTATAAATTCAGATCCTAGGAGAAAGAGATATTTAAACTGAAATGAAAATGATGAATGAGGCCCTGACTGGTATGGCTCAGTTGATTGAGTGTCTTCTATACACCAAAGGGTTGCCTCTTAGATTCCTGATTGGAGCACATGCCCAGGTTGTGGGCTTGATCCCCAGTAGGGGGTATACGGGAGGCATCTGATTGATGTTTCCCAGATTGATGTTTCTCTTTTCCTCCCTTTCTTCCTCCCTCCCTCTAAAATCAATAAAACAGAGTCTTTTCTTTCTTTTTTTATTTTTAGTTTTTTACAAAAAAAAGGATGAATAAGGGTTTTCTAGGGGAAGAAGAGGGAAGGGAGTGAACCAAAGAAGGAGCTTCCAAATAAAATATTTAAGCATCAAAACTCTTGTAAGGGGAGAATCCAAGATGGCGGCATAGGTAAACACCTACACTGCTGCCTCGCACAACAATTTCAAAACTACAACTAAAAGACAGAACGGACATCATCCAGAACCACAGGAAAGCTGGCTGAGTGGAAGTTCTACAACTAGAGGGAAAGAGAGGGGCTCACAGAGACCCAGAGGAGCTGCAAAAAGCTGAGGTACGGAGACGCGCACACTGAGAGAGCGGGTGCCGGAGAACCTGGCTGGCTTTCTCTGGCGGGAGGGAAACGGAGACTCCCAACGGCATTGAACCCCTTATCTTACAACACTAAACCCCAGATCCAGCCGAAACTCATACAGGGGGAGTTTGGACTGTGAAAAGGGAGAAGTGCACGGAAATTTAGGGGAGTCGCAAAAGATCAAAGGCCTGGTGGCGCGCATGGCACTGTGCGGAGGACAGATTGCTGATTGTGCTGCTGGCTTTCGCGAGTGGGCGGGAGACAGACCCTCCCAACTGTGCCACTTCTGACTCCACTAAGCCTCTGTTTTGGGCGAAACCCTGGGGACCTAGTCTCATGTGGTCCTGGTGCGTAGGGGAGCCGGAGGGGCAACGGTCTAGAGGCACTGCGGGCGCTCGGGCACAAGGACCGCTCCAGCCATTACCCAGTCACTTGAGACTCAGGGGCCGTGGAGGGCGGGGCCGACTGGAAGGCAAGGCGGTCCCTTAAGCCCCGAGACTCCACCCCTCCCAAGCTCAGCAGAGACTTCTTCAGTTTTGCAAGTCTGGTATCATAAGGCTGAATTCAACACAGAAGTTTCCCCAGCATAGTGAAAATGCCGAGACAAGGGAAGGGATTACAAACAAAAGAAATGGAGGGAAAAAAACGACTGGATATAGAGTTCAAAACCATGCTTATAAGGTTTTTCAAGAATATGCTAGAAAAGTTGGATAAATTTAGTGAGACCCAGGAGGAGATGAAAAAGGACATACTAGAGACACTGACTGAAATAAAAAATATTATACAGAGTCCTAACAGCAGACTAGAGGATGGCAAGAATCAAGTCAAAAATTTGAAATATAAAGAAGCAGAAAACACTCAACTGGAAAAGCAAGAAGAGAAAAGAATCCAAAAATGTGAAGATAATGTAAGGAGCCTCTGGGACAGCTTCAAGCGTACCAACATCAGAATTGTGGGAGTGCCAGAAGAAGAGAGAGAGCAAAATACTGAAAACCCATTTAAAGAAATAATGACTGAAAACTTCCCACATCTGGTAAAAGAAATAGACTTACAAGTCCAGGAAGCACACAGAACCCCAAATAAAAAGAATCCAAAGAGGACCACACCAAGACACATCATAATTAAAATACCAAGAGCAAAAGACAGAGAATATTAAAAGCAGCAAGAGAAAAACAGTTCATTACCTACAAGGGAGCACCCATACGACTGTCAGCTGATTTCTCAACAGAAACGATGCAGGCCAGATGGGAGTGGCAAGAAATATTCAACGTGATGAATAGCAAGAACCTACAACCAAGAATAACCTATTCAGCAAAGCTATCATTCAGAATTGAAGGGCAGATAAAGAGCTTCACAGAGAAGAAAAAGCTAAAGGAGTTCATCAACTCCAAACCAGTATTATATGAAATGCTGAAAGGTACTCTTTTAGAAGAGGAAGAAGAAAAAGGTAAAAGCCAAAGAATTATGAACAACAAATACATATCTATCAACAAGTGAATCTAAAAATTAAGTGAATTAAAAATTTGATCAACAGAATAAACTGGTGAATATAATAGAATCAGGAGCACAGAAAGGGAGTGGACTGATAATTCTCAGGGGAACAAAAATCATAAAGCATCAAACAGACTGTGAAATTACAGCAGAAAGATTAAAGTTAGGTGAGGTAGATAAGTGATCAATCAAAGGACTTGTATGCATGCATATATACATAACCAATGATCACAGACACTGGGGGGTTGGGGTATGCCTGGGAGGGAGGGGGGCAATGGGGAGATATGTATAAAAAATTAATAAAAATTAATAAAAAGAAGAAAAACAACTCTTGTGAGTTTTGATGCTTAAATATGAAAGCCTGGTGACAAGAGAAGTAGGTTAGAAGGGCAAAAAAGATATTTAGTTTAAAATAAACAGTAAGAAAACAAGAAATTTTAAGATGATACTGTAAAGGGAAGCAGTAAACCATTAAGAGTTTAGATTTTATTCTGAGACATTGGAAATTATTGAAGTTTTTGTTTTGTTTTAGTTTCTTTTTGTTGTTGTTGGGGGAGGGGGGGAGAGAGAGAAGAGCTTGTCTGGTTAGATGAGGAATAGTCCTGACAGCAATGACAAGTTAGAGCTAAAGTAAGCTAATCCAATATAGATGTGCTTCCAAGAATTCTGATACGTAGTGCTTTTCTGTGTGTTACTTCATGAGACTCTCTAGTGTATTGATTGACTATTACTACCTGTTTACAGTTCGATTTGCATCTTCTCATTTTCTTATTTTCCTACTCAGCCTTAAATCCCTTGGACAGCTGTTTCAATAATTCTTTTCTTAGATCTCTTACATTTTTCAAGGACAAAGCAGTTAATAAAATAGTTGGTACACAGTATTAGCACTTTGGTATATTTCTCTTATTTGTTGTTTTTATACATAGTTCTATAAACATGTATGTTTAAATCCTATATTTTTTGTACTTACATTTTCCACATTTCAAACTTTAAAAGAAACTCTTCATAAATATTTTATTGGACACATAATATTTTTGTCAAGGAGATCATCATTTACTTAACCGATTTCCTAATGGTAGATATTTAGCATTGTTTCCTTTTTTCTTGCTGTTAGAAAGAATGCTGTGATTTACCTAGAATTTACTACATTAAAGGTTAAATTTTTTTCAGGTATTTAAACATGGTTGTGTTGCGCACGCGCGCAACACCCTCCCCCCCCCCCCCCAATTAGCTGGTATATTAAGTTAAGAATATGCAGATTATGACTGGCTGAATGAGGAGGCACAAGATACCCACAGAGGGTCAGTAGGTAGCTAGCTCCCTCAGCATCCCAGTTCCCAAGTGAAAACCCTGGGTGTTTTTTATTTGAGGGCTCAGTTTCAATACACTCATAACAGAGGAAATAAAGTTACAACATTTCTTTTTTCTTTTTGTTTTGCTTTTTAATTTATCTTTATTGTTGAAAGTATTACAGATGTCCCCCTCCTTTTCCCCCTATTAACTCCCTCCACCCTCCATTAAGTTACAAGATTTATTACTTACAAATATCAGAAACATGGGGTGGGGAGGGCACAATCAACCAGATGAAGAGCACTTCTACATCGCAAGTCACCAGAGCGGACAGGATAGCGGGCACTTACTTATAAATTGGTTGAGGTAGTGATCACTAACTTTTTGAAAACTTACCTATTTGAATATTTTTATCAGGCTCATTGTGTCAGGAAAAGCAAAGTGGGAACTAATGGTGGGAATTCTGAACTCAGTCCTTGCTTAAATGTCCAGACTGCATATATACAGGATTATCACACTATGAAATGCGTAGGCAGTACCTCAGAGGAGCTGTTTTCTCATCACCATTGCCAACTGCTATCCAGAAGAATTGTACTAATAATATGTGATTGCCGGAAACCTAACATTGTTTCACTAATAGAAAGATGTGGACAGGAAGCCCTGAAGGCTAGTCAACAACCTTAATTGCTCTAACTACTCATTGTTTAGTTGAGACATAGTTAGCTGAAGCCTGAAGCAGCCTCCACCTCTGTTTGTCTTTTGTATTTTTGTTATTGAAATTTCCTGCCTAAAGTCTTAATAAAAGGGATAGCAAGGCCAGCACAAGAGTATTCTTCTCACTAGAGCAGCGATTCTCAACCTTCTCAACCTATGCGTTGTGACCCCTTTGGGGGTAGAAGGAACAACCCTTTCACAGGGGTGCCTAAGACCATTGGAAAATGCAGATATTTACATCACGATGCATAACAGTAGCAAAATTTCATGGTTGCAGGTCACCACCACATGAGGAACTGTATGCAAGGGTCGCGGCCTTAGGAAGGTTGAGAACCACTGCACTAGAGGAAGGCTCCTGACTGGCCCCCCAGTATTCCCAAATTAATACTTTTCTAGTCTCTTTTTATTTGCATGCGGCCTTCTCCAGAACCCAAACCCTGAACGGGAACCCTGAACCACGTGGGACATGAAAGGGGTTTCCACATGTGATGTGGCCACTCCTTCCATCTTCCCCAGCATTGATTTTTGTTACATCTTTTAAAATTGCTTGCTGATTTAATCATGAGATGGTTCCACATTTTATTTCTGTTTCTCAATTATTATGTGTTGGCTATATTCCCATATATTTTTCAAGCACCTTGCTTCTTATCTTTTAATATACCGTTTGTTTCCTTTGCCCAATTGTCCCAAAATTTCTCCTCTAGGGATGCAAGCACAGGTGGCCAAGAGCATCTTCTGCCAATAGGTTGGACTTATACGGATGACTCAAGGCACTTATTAAATATTGGCCGAGCATAAATTACACAGGAGACAGGCAGGCAATGCACGAATCACACGCGGTTTATTTACCAGAGTCCTGGTGGTTTCCAGACCTCGGCAGGCCACCCGGAGATCCGCGCTGACAGACACACACACTGGACGTTGGACGTTGCAGCTGCGACTCGGCCTCTCATAGAGGCCTAGGCTTGTAGCTCACGGTTCGGACCCAGGGTCCACCGCAGAGCTCAGGCAGGATGCAGGAAAGGGAGCGGAGAGTGACCGTCTGTGGAGGGGCAGACAAGCGGCTCTAATCTCCTTCGGAGCCTGCTCTCTTTTATGTGCTCAAACAGGCATCTTCAGTGTGTCTTATCAGCCGGTCCCAGGAATCCTGCTATCTGGTCTTACATGTGGGGTATAAAATTCTTTATCTATCTCTTACTTGCACATCTCTTTTAAGGGCGTTTACACTTCATTTCACTCTCTAATATGTCACACTCAATTCTTATATTTATATTTTATCATTATTATTATTATTACTATAACACCACTTATCCATTGAGAATCTAAATATTTTTCTTATTTTTATGAGCTTTGATTAACAATCTCCTTTATTCTCTTTGAATATTTTTATCAGGCTCATTGTTTCAGCATAAAGAAATTTGAGGATTCTGTATATAGACAAATCTATTAATGATTTCTTTCGGATTTTTTCTTATTCTAATTTTTAAAAAAGCCACCCAGAGATTTAGAAATATTTTTAAATTCTTATTTTTTTAAAGACTTCCTTTTTGAATGCTATCTTTTTATCTTTTTAAAATACATTTTTATTAATTTCAGAGAGGAAGGGAAAGAGGGAGGGAGATGGAAACATCAATTGGCTGCCCCCGTGCTCCAGCATGCCCTACACTGGGGATTAAACCTGCAACCCAGGAATTGAAATGGTGACTTCTTGGTTCATGTATTGATGCTCAACCACTGAACCATGCCAGCTGGGCAAAGGAAGCATATTTTTTTGTTGTTGTTCTTAATCCTCACCCAAGGATATTTTTCCATTGTTTTTTAAAGAGAGGTATGGGAGAGACACAGAGAGAGGAACGTCAATGTGAGAGAGACAAATCAAGCCTCCCCCACAAGCCTAGACCAGGATGCAAAAGGGGCCAGGATGCAACCTGCAACCAAGATACACTCCTTTGACTGGAATTGAACCCAGGAGCCTTCAGTGGGCGGGCTCATGTTCTGCCCACTGAGCCAAACCAGCTATGGCCTAATGTTACCTTTTTTAGTTTGCTGTATAGCACATGAAGTGAGTGTGAAATTGGACTGTTTTCCAATATTCCCAGCATTGTTTATTGAATCTTTCCCTTCTTTGATTTGTGATTTTTTTCCCTTCTAAAGTTAACAATGTTTCAGAGCTTGCTGTGTGTTAAATAATGTTGTGTAACACTGAGCACTTTACATGTATTATCTCATTTATCCTTAGAACAACCCATGAGGAAATGAGAGAATTCTATATTGGGTTCTCTTTATTTCTGTTTTTATGCCACTACCATTTTGTCTTTAATTTTTATAGCCTATATGTTTCCTCTCAAGAAAGGTTAAGGTACCTTTACTGTTTCTTCCTCTTTCTATTTTTGCATGTTTATTTTTTCAAATGAATGTGTTTCATGTTATGTTCCCAAAAGAATCCCGTAAGAATATCAGAGTTTGTTTAATCCATAAATTATATTGGAAATAATCACAACTTTACACTATGAGTTAAGGTATACCTCCTGAACTTAGCCTTGGTGCCTGATGCATTCCAGGTACTGAATAAATATTTATTGAGTGAAAAAAATAAATGAATGAAGAGACATCTGTTTATCATCTCTGTCAAGTTTGCACCTCTCCTTACTGTGTTTTATCTTTTCCCCATCTGGCCCTACACATTTCATGTGAATGTTTATTTATTTTGATGTATTATTTCTGTCATGAATGGTATCTTTTCCCTTTAATTTTCTAATTATTTGTTGCTAGCACATGAGAAAACCTTTAATGTTTCATATTTATTTTGTTACTTATTTAAAATTATTCTTCTGAAGGCATTCCTGAGAAACCCTTTTCAGGAGTAGGAAACCTTTTTCCTGCCAAGGACCATTTGGTATTTATAAATCATTTGCGGGCCATACAAAATTATCAGCTTAAAAATTAGCCTGCTATATTTGGTCAGACATTTAACTAACTCACCCCTAATGCCTTGGCTGAACCAGACCAAATGACTTGACCTGAGGACAGGACATTCCCCACCCCTGGTTTAGATAGATAATTATTTCCTCTGTTAATAATAATTATTTTGTTTCATATTTTTCTGTAATTTTAGCTGTTATATCTGTTTCTGAAATTTTCCAAATAACATTAAAAAATTGATTATAATGGATATTGGTGCTTGGTTCTAATTTTAATAGAAATATAAGTTTTTACTTTTAACCATTATCTTTGTAAATACCTGGTATTTACATGGCAGTTCTTAAAATGTACTTCAAAAAGTAATAATCTTATAACAGATTTTTAGGTTAACTTTTGTCTGGCATTTTTGGTGTTTGTTAAAGGAATTTATATTGCTTCAGAGCATTGTTATAGAATATTATTGAGTAACGCATATTTATGACCATTTAAGTAAGGGTAAGTGAGCTACTTTTATGAATCATAATGTAAATATCTGTGTTTTCCGATGGTCTTAGGAACCGCTGCTCAGAGTCTAAGACCATCGGAAAACACAGATATTTACATTACGATTCATAACAGTAACACAATTACAGTTATGAAGTAGCATTGAAAATAATTTTATGACTGGGGGTCACCACAGCATGAGGAACAGTATTAAAGGGTCGAGGCATTAGAGTCTGTATAGTTGACATATGTTGTACTTGTAAATTTCCTGAGTTTTTCATCTGCATGTCTGTCAGTAATATTGGTGTAATCCCTAGGTGCTGATAAATGATGTAATTTCATAATTTTACTTCCCCCATATTTCTAAGCTATTTCTAAATAGGTATATGACAACATTTAATTTTTGGCACCTTTAGAGTGAAAGATATTATCTCTGAGAAACCTTTTGTGAAATTCAGTATATGTTTTTTTTAGAAGATGCTAGTGTGAGATAGAGTAGAAAATACCTAAGCAGTTAGCCTCTGTCAGCGATGGTGAAGATACTAGATCAGTGATTGGGAGGAAGTGGGAACAGTTGCCCATTTGGAAAAGTAATGCATTTTAAAATCATTTAGGGGTTATTTCAAATAACCCCTTTTCTTCCTAGTGAAATTCCTTGACATAGTGAGCCAATTAGGTTCAAGAGACACTGTACTAGTCAACACAAGAGAGGAATTGCTGTATTGAAGCTTAACAGTGATTTTTCCATAAGCCCGATGCTTAAAAAGAGAGAGAAAAGAACACATTAGAAGGTTTTTGTGTGTGTGTGTGTGTGTGTGTGTGTGTGTGTGTGTGTGTGTCTCAATAGAAATGTTCCCAACCCTGGAAACAATTCTATCTTAATTTTAAAATTTCTTGGGAAGGAGCATAAATATTTCTTTCTGTTCTCTTCCCAACTAGGAGTGCTTCAAATAGATTCTTCCTTATGTCTCCCAAATTAAATACCTCGTTTGTGGCTTACCCACTTCAGTTATGCTGTCTCGCATTTTAATCTAGCCCTGTGTCAGAGCTTCTTTTCTTACTCTTGGCTATAACTTATGTTTGTCTCTAATTCAAAAGGTGGCTTCCTTTTATATTTGTAGAAAATTATTGATTTTCTTCTAGTAGGAGTCCCAGTGCAATTTGATTTGGAGTGTTAAGATTTTTTTCATGCCCAGTAGTCCTGTTGTCTGTTTTATTGGGTTCATCATTTGGTTGCAGCACCAAATGAATCCCATCCTTTTTCCCTTCCTCCTTTCCTCTCCTTCCTTCCCTTAGTACTGCCCATGTTTGTGAGACCTCCATGACTTTATCTTGATACTAATTTTATTTTTAATTTAGGTAAGTCAGTTTCTAATTTCTGACGTGCAAAAAATAAATTTTCCTCTCCTGCACATGAAAACTTTTAATTTTATAAATATTTAAATTTCCATTAACAAATGGCTTATTAAATATGCACTAAAACTGTTCCTTTATATGACTTTAAACCTCAACTTTTTATTGTGTTTTAATACTTTTCTTAAGTGCAAAAGGCAAAACCATTAAACTCTCCTTATTAAAATGCAAAGCCTAGTGTCTTCTAGCTTTTTGAAGAGCTTTTGTCCATTATATAATCTGTAAAGTAGCCAAGAGTTCCTCAGAAGCAGGACATCATTTAGATTTAAAACAATTATGGCTTGTGTGTAAAAGAATGATGGGGCATAATCATTCATGGGGTGGCAACCACAGTTTTACTTTACTAGCAAAATCCTTGGATACCTCCAACATTTCATTTACTGCAAAGACGTTATCAGGGTCCTGTACCTAGGACAGAAATGATTAGGTCATTTTGATTCAACCATGTAGATTAAGTTGATATGAGTAGGAAGCCAAAAGACACAGTTATGAGCATAGACCATTTATTTCCCTCCTCCCCCTCCCCAGGTGTTTGACAGTGTAAACATACATAAAATACATATTAAAGTTTAGATGCTTTATATTTTGTGCAATAAATTGAAGCCTTAAAAAGAAAATATTTCGTTAAAAAAAGAAATGCATTAGTTTTACTTAAGACAGTAAAATAGCAGCAAGTACCAAGACATTGTGCACTTCTTTATTTAAGACAAGTTATTTCATTTACATCAGAGTCAGAAAGGTAACACTGGCTTTCTTGAATACTTAATATAGCTTGAATCACTGGTTAGATAGGGGCATATTTTCCCAACTGTACATCAGGGAGGAGTTCTTTCATTAGTTTCAGAAAATGCAGACCCTCAGATGGCCAGCATGACCGCAGCATTGAGCATTAAGAGAAATGAAGCATTTACTTTCCAAGCACTTGCTGCAGAAGGTAAGCGAGTCTTTACATTTGTGGTGGTCTCTTCCCTCCGTAAGTTAAGGGTTGTGCTTTGTTGAGACATTTCTGAGAAATTATTTGGCATGCCACTAGTAATACTTAGGGTCATGGGTGTTGGGGATGATTTTGGTGAGCTAGTGAGACTTGCGTTTGTAACCATTCCATCTTGGAGATGAATAGTTAGAGTTGCAGCTGCTGCTTCATGTGAATCGATGATTTCTGTGGATGTGTCTTCTGGATAGGGCACAAAAGCCTTGTCAGTACTAGTCAAGGTGGTGTCTTTGCTTAGAGTGGCACCAAATGTTTCCTTTGCGCGATATTGTTTGGGTATTTTGGTCACTTTGGATTGAGTTACTATACTCAGAGAGTTAATGGTGTCCACTGTCTGCATGCTGCTTACAGTGAACAAGCTTGAGGTAAATCCAGAAGGTGTGGGGTATATGTTATGTTCCTGCAAAGATGATATTTGGCTAGAACAGGGGGTTCCTATCACATGGGCTTTTGTTTGCATCATCCACTTCAGTAAGTAGGTAATGTTTTGTTTGTGGTCACATGACCACCTGTTATTATGAAGGGTTATCTCTTGCAACTGAAAGAGTTGGTCAAAAGCTTGATCTGGAATGAATGTGAATTTGTTGTTGTGCAGGTAAAGATGTGTGAGGTTTGTCAGGCTTATTAATGTTCCTGGGAGGATTTGTGTCAAGGAATTGTTAGACAGGTCCACGATATGTAGTTTTGAGGGCATGTTGGTTGGAACTGTCCAAAGTTTGTTACTACTCAGGTTGAGAACCTCAAGACTTCTTAGTGTATTTTTAATGAGGACAACCTTTTCCAGCATATTCTTAGAAACATCCAGGTATTTGAGGTTCCACTGATAAGCAGTATCAGATTTGTCAAGCAGTTTAATATTGTTGTTAGCAGCAAACATATTCCAGAGGGACCGAGGTAACTGAGCAGGGAGGCTTTCAAGCCTATTGTTTGAAATGTCCAGGGTCCTCAGATTGGTGAATTGGGTTAACTGGTTATGCAGATCAGTAAAGTGGTTATAAGACAGATTTAAATGAATAATATTCTCTTGCAGTCCAGAAGGTAATGTACTCAAGTTTCTGCCTGAACAGTCCACATGCCTGTGCCTTTCTGTGCATATACATTGGAGAGGACAAATGCATAAAATACCCGGTGTGAGAAACAGAAGGATGAACAGGCTGGGAGACATTTTCAGTATCTGATATTCCATCAAAGCCTAGAAACAAACAGATACACCCTTCTTTTAATATGCAAATACAATTAGGCATCTGCATGGGTCCGTTAGCATTAGGCAAAATTTTCAATAAACCTCGTTGTTGTTGAGTCCTTTTGTAATTGTTCCAGTGATTAAACTAACAAAGATCCCCTTCATTTATAGTCCAAATGCTTAATCCTTCAATTGGGGCTATGTGGAGAGAGAGATTGTCTCCCTGTACTCTCTCCTGCATTTTCTCTTTTATTTTTCCCTTCTTTTCTTTCTTATTTATATTTCCAGAACCTTAATATTATAAAATGGCATGCTCTACAAATAAAGAGTCAGAATCTTAAGCTATTACTGTTTTTGAAAATATTCATTTTATTCAGAAGGGAAAAAATGGCTGTCGTGTCTCTTTTTTTCAATCTCTGCAGTAATGTAGTAGTCAATGTGTGTATGTAGGGTGAGATTTTATTTAGATATTAGAGCAATACTTAGAGATTTATCTTTGTGTTTTTAGGATAAATATATCCTTGCACAGCATTTAAGGCACTGGCAAAATTCAAACCAACACCATACTTTCAAACCTCACATTTTATAAAGTGATTTTTTTTCTGTATATTTCAGTGCCGATTCTAAAAGAAAACAATGTGTATATTTACAAAGTGAATGAATATTGACAAGAAATTCCTCCACTGACACTGCAGCAAATTTCTGATGCATGCACTTGCTATTGAATATATATTCAATCCTAAGGTTGACTTTTTCTTAAAGAAAAAAAAAAAAGAAAGAAAAACTCCGAGGTCCATTTTTTACTGATTTAAATAACATCTTACCATAGTGTCGTCTTCAGCATCAGCGTCTCATTTTTCTCCGGGATACTTCAGCTTAAAGGTCGGCTTGTTCTGGAGAGTAGCAACCGCTTCTGGCTGTGAGCTGTGCTTGCCTGCTCAGCTGCATTGTGTTGCTGTGAGCTGGAGCTCTGCAACCACCTGATCAGCACCACATAGGAGGACTGCAGAGCTGTCATTGGTGCTGACTCAAATTTATTGCAAGAGGTGCACACGCTACAAAATGGGGGAAAAAACACATGTTTTTCCCCTAAATTTATAGCATTAAGCATACCTCTGTAGTTTAAATTTGCTATAGCATGAAATGCCTCACGCACATTAGACCTGGCCCTTACTTATTCCTGTATATTTGTCTGAGCTTAAGTTCCACATGTTAACATTTGCCTCATGAAGAATTTGTGGTTCTTTTTAATGCTTCTACTCTTCATTCTTTTTACATGTTGAAAATGATTTTGACCTCTCTCATGGATAATTTTCTAGGATATTAGTTTAACTATTTAACTCCCACCTTTTTATGTTTGTTTCACTGCTTAAAATAACATAATACAAACTGTTGGATTTTAATGTATTCCCCCAACATGATGGTTATTATGTATAACCAGGTTTTCAAATTTATCAACCACTTAAATGTTCATCTTTCTTTGGGGAAGTAAGAAATACTTAAATATGATTATTTTGTCTTTATCTTTCAAATATAAAGGATCATTTTTCCCAGGCTACACATAAGCAAGGCTACATTTTTTAATGCTTTTAATTATCAGTTCATGTGGTAAAATAAATGTCTTATTTTATGACCTTAGGGTTAAGGATTCCTTTTCTTTATGAAACTGCTTAGTGAGTGTCTATGAGTATTGTGTTTTCTCCAGAGACATCTTTGATACTTTATGAATGACCATCTATCTGATTTTATGTTTTAAAAACAACGGAATCAATTTCAGGTGATTTCTTCAAACTGTTTTACATTTTATCTCCTGAGAAAGTAATTTATCCGTTTAAAATTATGTGAAATAATGTAAAAAGGAAAACGTTTGGTCATGAGTTTAATAAAATGAGACCAGATTTATGATAGCTTCTGCTCCACTCTTTAGTGGGTTGATTGCATAATCTGTTAAAACTTGTATGCTTTCCAGAGTAGTCAGTTTACCATAGAAAAGTAATGGCATATTCATTACAAATGGTTACCATTAAAAAATCAGCAATTGTTAGTATATTTAAGGAAAATCTCTTTAGGCCCAGTTACTAAATCCTCTGCTATTCTCTAAATTGCATGTGCCATTATTTTATCCCAATTAGAATTTAATGTTGAAATTTATTTTCTTAGGAAGCTAACTATAATCTAGGAGTCACCTTTTGTATAAAATTAATATTCCTCGAAAAGTATCTACATTTTAAAAGTCTGCAGTGTTAGAAGTTTAGTATTGATTAAGTACTTTATTTCCACTTCACTTTGAGGGTTCAGTCTTGGACTCCTAATAAGATTTTTTTTCTATGGATTTCAAAAACCAGTCATCAATCTTAGGGTTTAAAAGTGTTAAAAATACTCCATTCAGCAATATTGTTGTGGAAATAGGGAATATTTTGCCATTTAGGTTTTTTTGGTTTCAGTTCATACTCTGTTACACTTTAAGGGATATGGCTGAGGGTCAACTTATCAAACAACACTTAAACCTCTTCTTTTAATTTTAGGAAGTCTCATGTTGAAGCAGTTACCCAATTCCATTATATTTACCAGTACTTCTGTTTGAAAGAAAGAGCATATTATTTCATTAACTAATGGATTCAAATGAATTTGGGTTTAGGCTGTATCAAGATTAGATTCTGCTACATATGATAAAAAGAATTCCAATAATAGTGGCAGTGTTTCTTATTTCTGAGTTTGGGGACAAACCAAGCTGTTGCTTCTTATTCAAAAATTATTATGAAATTCTCAAAGAGAAAAAGGGGGAACATTTTAATGTATTTGATTTGTACCATACTGACCTTATCTTATGAATTTAGAAATTCTCATGAAATAAAATAATAGTATATTACTGTTACTCCAAAAATAATTTTTACTGGCTTAAGAGTTTTAGATATTATTCAGGCACATTACATTTTACATAAGTCTGTGAAGTCCAGAATTATAGCAATTTGGGCAACTATTATATTCTAGACTAAGTAGTAAATTCATTTACATATTCGTTTGTGAAACATTGTCCTAAAATAGATTACGCCAACATTGTGAAAAGCATAATAAATTACCTGCCTATGTTAATCAACAGTTTAGAAAGCCAATCATTTTATCTTTACTTCTTGATAACACTGTGCTTATTTGAAACTAAAAATACTATATTCTCCACTTTTGATAATATAGTTGGCTCTTCTGCTGAATTTCCCACTAAGAGTAACTGAATAGTATTTTAAAAGCATGGAAGAACTGACAAGGTAGAAATTATCAGGTCAAAATCCAAATGGATCAGTCCTTCTCCCACTTCCTCACCCCTTTCTTCTCCATGTTGCCCAAACTCAGTGATTTGTTTTCTAGAAAGTCTCTCATCTGGATTTATCTGTTTGCTTTCTGGAGAAGATATAATTTGTTTCTCTATCCCCCACACTTCCTATAAATGATTCCTAACAGCATTAACATAATTACTTATTTATATCATCCTATAATAGTTTCAAAACAATACCAGTATTGCTGCAGACAATTAAATTACAAACTACTGAGTAAAGTTTAAGATTTCTTTGCAGCTCTGTTTGTTCTTAGAATATATTTCACCAAGGATGTACAGTCAATTCTGTATTCTAATGCAACATGAAATAATTGTTTTCTCTATATTTTCATATAACTTTACATAATTAGGTTCATATCTTTTCATTAGCTATGAATTTTTAGGGAAAGCTTAAGTCAAAGCTATACAACAAGGTATATATTCAGAGAAATCTTGCTTCTGTATCCCATCCACCCCATTCTCTTCCTCCTGTTGGTGACTATTTTTTATTGTTTCTTAGTATTTCTTTTTGCAAACATACAAAAATATGTATGTATTATATGTTCTTATCCCTTATATAAAAGGTTGCATACTGAATATATTGTTGCACATCTTGTTGTTTTTTAAATAATATATCTGGATGATCACTCCATATCAATACATAGGAATCTTTCTCTATTTTATCATGCATGTACTGCCTTTGGGAGTAAACCATGTTTTATTTAACCAAGCCCCTATTGGTGAGCATATGGGTTTTGCTATTACAAATACTGCCACAGTGAATACCCTTGCATCTAAGTATGTTTATATTTTGCCCAGTGAATCTTTGCAAAATATTTCTAGAAGTGGGATTGCTCTGTAAAAGGGTAAATGTATTTGGCATTTTTCTGGTTATTACCGAATTCCTTTCTCTAGACTATACCATGTTGCAGTCTCACCAGCATTGTGTCAGGGTATCTAGTTCTGTACAGCCTCACCGTAGAATTTGTTGTTGAATTTTGGATTTATATGGAAGAAGGTAATAGTACCTCAGTATAATTTTAAATAAATCTCTCTTATTATGAGGAAGGTTGTATATCTTTATATATGTTTTTGAGGACTATTTAAATTTTTTCTTTTCTGACTATCTTTTATATGTTTTGCATATTTTTTTCTGTTGGGTCTGTATTTGGGAGTTTTGTGTATGTTTTAAATTTTAGAGATAGTAGCCCTTTGACTTAATTTAGGTTGTGATTTTTTTTTCAGTTTGCCATTTGTCTTTTGACTATTATAGTGACTTTATTTGTTTGTTCTTGCCATTTAAAAGTTTTCAGTATTTGGATTTTTCTTTTCTTTTTATTGCTTCTTGATTTTGAGTGTCAGCCAGGAAGGTTTTTCTCATTTCCAAATTATAAAAGAATGTACTGATATTTTCACCTATTATATAATTTCATTTTTTATATATAGATACAATTTTATTTTTTTTCCAAATATATATCTAACTGTTCCAATATTTTTCCTCACTGATTTGAGATTGGAATCTACTTTTAGACTTTCTGTCTGTTCCATTGATCTGTGTTTAATCGTGTGCCAGCATTACAGTATTTTAATGCTAAGTGTCCAAATATTTTGCTACTTTACTTTTTTTATCAGAACTCGGTAATAACAATTACAGGTCACTCTCATCTAATTAATTGTATCCCCACCACCAACACTAAATGTAATACATGTTTTTATTTTATTATTATTTTTTAACTTGTTATATGTATGTTTAATATATGTTTGTTGCAGTGCATGGAGTAAGCACTCTTTGGTCTTATATTAGAGAAAAGGATGCTGAACAAACTTAGCTTTTTAATACCACTTGTCTGCTTCTTTATATTTCAAATTTTTTACTTGATTCTTGCCTTTCTCTAGTCTGCTGTTAGGACTCTGTGTAATATTTTTTATTTCAGTCAGTGTATGTTTAATTTCTGTTTGGTCCTTTATCATCTCTAGTAGGACCTTTTCCATCTCTAGTTGGCTCTTTTGTATCGCTAGTTGGTCCTTTTTCATCTCCTCTTGGGTCTCACTAAATTTATCGAATTTTTCTAGCATATTCTTGAAAAACCTTACAAGCGTGGTTTTGAACTCTATATCCAGTCGTTTTTTTTCCTCCATTTCTTTTGTTTGTGATCCCTTCCCTTGTTTCGGCATTTTCACTATGCCGGGGAAACTTCTGTGTTGGATTCAGCCTTATGATACCAGATGCAAAACCGAAGAAGCCTCTGTTGAGCTTGGGATGGAGTCTCAGGGCTTAAGGGTCCGCCTTGCCTTCCAGTCGGCCCCGCCCTCCACGGCCCCTGAGTCTCACGTGACTGGGTAATGGCTGGAGCGGTCCTTGTGCGCGCACCCGCAGTGCCTCTAACCGCTGCCTTTCCGGCTCCCCTGCCCACCAGGACCACAGGAGTCTAGGTCCCCAGGGTTTCGCCCGAAACAGGGGCTTAGTGGATTCAGAAGTGGCACAGTTCGGAGGGTCTGTCTCCCGCCCACTCGCGAAAGCCAGCGGCACAATCAGCAATCTGTCCTGCGCGCAGCACCGTCCGCGTGCGAGACCAGACCTGATCTTCTGCAACTCCCCTAAATTTCCATGCACTTCTCCCTTTTCACAGTCCAAACTCCCCCCGTATGAGTTTTGCTGGATCTGGGGTTTAGTGTCGTAAAATAAGGGGTTCAATGCCGTTGGGAGTCTCCGTTTCCCTCCCGCCAGAGAAAGCCAGCCAGGTACTCTGGCACCCGCTCTCTCAGCGCGCGCGTCTCAGTACCTTGGCTTTTTGCAGCTCCTCTGGGTCTCCGTGAGCCTCTCTCTTTCCTTCTAGCTGTAGAACTTACACTCCGCCAGCTTTCCTGTGGTTCTGGATGGTGTCCGTTCTGTCTTTTAGTTGTAGTTTTGAAATGGTTGTGCGAGGCAGCAGTGTAGGTGTTTACCTATGCCGCCATCTTGGATTTCTCCGGTTTGCATTTCTTTCCATTGATTAAGCAAGAATTGCCAGTTTGGCTGCTCAGCTTCCACTGACCTCAGTAGGGGAAAATTGCATGCAGTAAATAGGAATTGTTTTTTTTCCCCCCTCACAGAGAATTTCTTTTTTTTTTTTAATTTAATAAATTTTTATTGTTCAGATTATTACAATTGATCCTCTTTTTTTTCCCCCATAACTCCCCTCCACCCGGTTCCCACCCCACCCTCTGTCCTTACCCACCCCTGCCACTGTCCTCATCCATAGGTGTACGATTTTTGTCCAATCTCTTCCAGCACCCCCCCACGCTCCTTTCCCCCCAAGAATTGTCAGTCCACTCCCTTTCTATGCCCCTGATTCTATTACAGTGGTACCTCAAGATACGAGTTTAATTCGTTCCGTAACCTTGAGGCGAGGGAAACTATGAGACGCTCGAGTCGAGGTAAACTGGTGGGTCGTGTGCAGCTGGCCAATCTGCACGATTACTCCTATCTCAAATGTTGCTCGTATTTCAAAGCAAAAATCACTCGCTCTACAGCTCGTATCTCAAAAATCTCATATGTTAGGGCACTCATATCTTGAGGTACCACTGTATATTCACCAGTTTATTCTTTTCATCAGATTTTTTATTCACTTGATTTTTAGATTTACTTGTTGATAGATCTGTATTTGTTCATAATTTTTATCTTTACCTTTTTCTTCTTCTTCCTCTTCTTAAAGAATACCTTTTAGCATTTAATATAATACTGGCTTGGTGGTGATGAACTCCTTTAGCTTTTTCTTATCTGTGAAGCTCTTTATCTGAATGATAGCTTTGCTGGGTAATCTTGATTGTAGGTTCTTGCTATTCATCACGTTGAATATTTCTTGCCACTCCTATCTGGCCTGCATAGTTTCTGTTGAGAAATCAGCTGACAGTCGTATGGGTACTCCCCTGTAGGTAATTCACTGTTTCTCTCTTGCTGCTTTTAATATTCTCTCTTTGTCTTTTGCTCTTGGCATTTTAATTATGATGTGTCTTGGTGTGGTCCTCTTTGAATTCCTTTTGTTTGGGGTTCTGTGCACTTCCTGGACTTATAAGTCTGTTTCTTTCACCAGGTGGGGGAAGTTTTCTGTCATTATTTCTTCAAATAGGTTTTCAGTATCTTGCTTTCTCTCTTCTTCTGGCACTCCCATAATTCTGATGTCGGTACACTTGAAGTTGTCCCAGAGTCTCCTTACACTATCTTCAAATTTTTGGATTCTTTTTTCATTTTGCTTTTCAGTAGAGTATTTTCTGCTTCTTTGCATTTCAAATCTTTGACTTGATTCTTGTGATATGCTAGAACTCTATAATATTTTAGGACTCTCTATAATATTTTTTATTTCAATAGTGTATGCTTAATTTCTAACTGGTTCTTTTTCATATCCTCGAGGGTCTCGCTAAATTTATTGGCTTTTTCTAGAAAATTCTTGAAAACCTTATAAACGTGGTTTTGAACTCTATATCCAATCATTTGCTTTCCTCCATTTTTTTCATTTGTGATCTGTTTCTTTGTTTCCACATTTTCACTGCTTCCCTGAGTTAGTAAAGTAGCTTTGTGTGCTAGTTGTCCTATAGGGCCCAGTGGCTCAACCTCCCCAGTTACCTGAGGTGGACACTCTTGGTGCACCACTTTGTGGGCTATGTGTACAGTCTTGTTGTAGTTAAGTCTTGATTGTTGTTGGTATCACTGGGAGGAATTGACTTCCAGGACAATTGGCTGAGGATCAGCTGTGTCTATGCTGGGAGAACTTCTATGCTCGAGACATCCTTATGAGACTAGACTTGCAAAAGCCTTTGTGCTCAGCTTGGATGGGGCAGAGTCTCAGGGTGGAGCAGACAGCATTGGTTTCCCATCAGCCCTTCCCTAATAGGCCCCTGTGTCTCTGTGTCCCCTGGTAATCACTGCAAGCACCTCTGAGAGAAAGCCGCCCTTGAGTTCCACTCACTGCCATACAGTCTATTTTCTCTCCGAATAAGTCTGGGTCTCCATAGTCTCACCTGGAACTGGGGTTCAGTGCAGTCAGAAGCGTTTGTCTCCCTCCCGCTTGAGAAAGCCAACCACATACTCAGTTGCCCGCCCTCTCCATGTGCACACCTTGGTATCTCTGCTTTCTGCAGTTCCTCTGAGTCTCAGTGTGCTTTTCTCTTTCCTCACAGTCCAGTTTTACCCCATATGAGTCTGGGCCCCCAGAGTCTCACCTGGAACTGGCGTTTAGCACAGTCAGGAGCTTTTGGCTCCCTCCCGCTTGAGAAAGCAGCTGCGCACTCAGTTGCCAGTCCTCTCTGCACGCACGTCTCCGTACCTCTGCCTCCTGCAGCTCCTCTGAGTCTCAGTGTGCTTTTCTCTTTCCTTCTAGTTGTAGAATTTCCACTCAGTCAGCCTTCCTGTGGTTCTGGATGATGTCCGTTTTGTCTTTTTAGCTGTAGTTTTGAAATTGTTGTGCAAGGCAGCAGTTTAGGTGTTTACCTATGCTGCCATTTTGGTTTTCTCTCTCGAGAATTTCTTAAAACACAAAACAAAACCACAAAACCACCTGCTAGCAGTAGTCTGTTCTATTATATAAAGAACAAAAGGAGAAAAGTTCCTGTAGTATTTGAAAAAATCAGACAAGACTATTGACCAGATCATCATCTGTTTTTAATTTATTTGTGAGAGTTGGTATTTCCTTATATTTCCCAATACTCATCCTTCAAGAGGTCAGGAAAGAAGGAGATGAAAAAGAAGAACAAAAGTATGGAAAGACCCTGTTAGCTAACTATCTTAATATGTAAAATGAGAAAGAGTATTATGATTTTAAGGCAAGTTAAAGTCTTAATTAGTATAAAAACATGTCTTATGTACCATAAGGAGAATACTTAAAACTCAAAAGAATAATAGGAAATTATTAAACTCCTGATTACTGCTAGGAAAATTAACCTTAAAAGTTCAAAGTTTGAAAAATACAATGAAAGAAACTTTTTAATGTGGAAGACAGAGAGAACCAATATAGTATAACAGTAAACATCATACTTATTCAGGAAAAGTAAGCAGCACAGGAAGTATTTCTGCAGATAAAAAGTTTTAATGGTCAGTGAGGAATGGTTTAAAAGATTTAAAGAGAAACATTATATGTAAATTTTCAGTGTCCAACAGCCTGCTAATTTTTATTAAATATGGAACTTAGTTTCTTGAACACCATGCTATAATAAATACTGTTTTTACTCAGGAAAATCCTAGAATTATGAGAGGTTCCAACATTAAGCTACCAGTAAGGTCACCACACTTCATTCTAAGTGACTCTTTTCACGGGAGTTAGGGAGGTAAAGAGAGTGAATATATGCTTGTTGGGCAATGGAGCACTATTGTAGGCCCCGACTGACATCTGCATATGCATAGGACCATGAACACATTCCACCTTTGACAAATACTGAGTTCATTCCTACTCTCATAACTCTGATTTATCATTCATCATGTAATGGATAAAAGAAGAAATGGGTAAAGAGTTTAAATGTATGGTTCTTAAATGTCAAGTATGAATTTACTGAAAGTTGAGAACCATCTGTATTTCAATACAATCTGTTTTTCTTGGGAAAATCATCTAAATTTGAAATGAAGCCATAGAAGTGTATTTGTTTTCTTTGTAAGAATTCATTTTGTTTGCGTTCTTCAGGCATATAAAGAGCCTAGTTTCAAAATTTGTGCTCCCCCAATAAGATAGGAAAATGTCTACATTTTATGGTGCATGCCCATTTTTCCCAGAGTAAATGTCCCCAACCTTCAAATTTAATGTATTTGCTTTACTATTTTCAATGAGAAATAGAGAAAGGAAATTTCTCCATTTTTAAACATGCATTTTAATCACTCATCCTCATGAACTTAGAATATTTATTTTAATACTGGAGGTATTAATTTAAAATTTAGAATTTTGTTTAAAATTTGGAATATGGCCAAAACCGGTTTGGCTCAGTGGATGGAGCATTGGCCTGCGGACTGAAAGGTCCCTGGTTTGATTCCATTTGGGGGCATGTACCTTGGTTGCAGGCACATTCCCAGTAGGGGGTGTGCAGGAGGCGGCTAATCGATGTCTCTCTCTCATCGATATTTCTGGCTCTCTATCCCTCTCCCTTCCTCTCTGTAAAAAATCAATAAAATATATTTAAACAAAAACAAACTTGGAATATGTATTTAACTTTCCCTTTTCTCCACCTCAGACTTTGAAATAGAAAAATAAAATTTTATTTATTCAAGGTAACTTGATACACAGCTTTTCGGGGGGGAAGGGAAAGGAGGGACTATTGGATGATACCAAGTATATGTAGGGTTGTTATTGATACATATACCATCCACATATGTAAAATATACTCTACATTAAAGTTAGAGGCTGTAGCCAGTCAATAGATCACTGCTTTATATATATATATAAAGAAAGTAAGTTTTACCTATGTACATGGGCTTTGAGCAGATTTCAAGTAGTTCCTGAGTAAAAATCAAAATTGGCTATCAGTTGCTATTTAATATCTTTCATCACATGAAGGAAAAACAAAAGATAGTCCTTTGAAAAAGGATGAAAAATCAGCTAATAAGCTATGATATTTATAACAGTTCTGCAGGTGGGGGTGGCAGGGATTCATTGAGATCTTGCTCAGAGTTAGGAAGAATAGATAACTCCTGACATTGAATCTCATTGTTGGAATCTTCCAGGGTTTTCATCAAATCTGGTGGCAGGGGCAAATTAGGTGAGTCCAGGGGAGGCGGAAGTGACTGTTTGTACTCAGGTTTATGGTCTTCACAGACTTGACTGAGACAGTCCAGAGATGGTGGGAGATTGGTGGAATTTGGAAGAGGAGATACAGTTGTCATTGTGGATTTGTCAGATGTGTTACCCTCCTGTCCTTCCAAATCAAGAAGGGGAGGAGGAGGAGGCAGATCTGCGTCATCTGAAGAAGAAACGGCAGTGCCAATTGTTGATCCACCAGCACTATCCTCAGATGTACCATTTCCTTGATCTTTTATTTTCTCTGTTTTGAGGTTGTTGGAATCATCAATGTTTTCACTTGATTCAAACAACTTAATTTCTAAGTCATCTGCTAAAACTGTGCTTTTGCCTGGTTTCCAGGCCATAAGTGAAATAATTGATGTACGTTTTGTGGATACTTCATTTTCTTTGATATTATCCAAACATACATCAGGGGTTTCACCATCAGCGAATGGAGATCTGCCTGCCCAATTTTGGTCATTTAAAACTGGTTTTCTCAAGCATTTGCATAGTACAATCATGATAATAGCTACCAACATAGAAACCAAAATTATACCAACTATTATAGCAGCTGTTGAATTAGAATTGCTTTTATGTGGTATTTGTGTGTTGCCAGTATTTTCTGGGATGAACCCTGGTGTAATCCTAGGTAAATTTTTGACAGCTGGTGTTGGTTGAATAGTCAGTGGTACTGGTTTTCTAGCAGAGGTGTGAACAGATGATGGTCGTTGAGTGGATCGATAGACAAATGGTGGTGGTTGTCTGATAGAAGTATTGGCAGATGTTGGTAGTTGTCTGCCAGAGGTGAACACAGGTTGTGCTGTTGGTTGGGAGGTGGTGTTGGCCATGGATGTTGGTTGTCTAGTGATGTTATAGGTAAGTGGTTGTCCAGCAGGAGTATGTTCTGCTGGTTTTCCAACAGCATTTGCTGTTGGTTGTCCAGCAGCAACTTCGGCAGTTGCTTGTCCAGAAGAAATGTCTTTACGTTGTGTTGATTGACCCAAAGGGTTCCCTGTTGTGTTTTGAGAATTAGCCAAGACATGTGGCATTGATGATCTAAATAAAGTAGACTGTGGTTGTGACTCTGTTGCATTTGCATTTGTCTCTGAGGAAAATGTTTTGTTCAGGTATCCACAAAACAAAATTAGGATGAGATACTTGGGATCCATTTCAGAATGTTTTCTTTTTACACTAGTTTTATAATGAAAAGAAAAAAGACAAAGAGTTAGGTCTCATTTGAAGTCTGGCGTAAAGTAAGTAGGTACCTGATAAGTATTTATTATTCCTATCTTAATATACTAAAGGCTAGTGTAAACAACTCTTAAATATACTCTAACTTACCGTGTAACATTTGGATCTTATAAGCAGTGCTTTCTCTTAATTGTTTCATAAGATCTGTACTTGGCACTGCTTCATTGCATTACAATCCTTCATTTCACAAACTTCTCAAATACATAGGCTCTGTATGCCGGTTCCATGTACTCCCTATTTTTTCTATCTTTGTGATTTGAAGTACATTGATCCTGCTGCCTTGAATGATACCAGAAAGTGTCTATTATTTTATCCAAAGATCTTTTTTTTCTCTCTCTTTTTTCCCCTCTCTTGACCATATTTTTCTTAACTGACTATTCCTTCACTACTATTCAAAGAGCTCTGAATAATAGTCTTCCTTTTGTGTTAATCTTACTAGCTCCTGTTTTTCTCTTGTCTCCTACATACTGGTACTTGACAGTCAGTCCTCATGTTATCTACTTTTCTTTGATCCTGAGTCTATAAGATTTCAGCTCTGTCCTTTATGCCAAAACTCCCAAACATGTACATCCAGCCCAAATCTCCTTAATTCCAGTTCCATTTGTATGATTTGTTGATGGACATTTCCATGTATACATCCCACTATAAGCAAATTCAACATTTACAACAGAATACCTCTTCATCTCAAAACTGACTCTCCCTACTTCTCTATTTTTAATGGTAATACTTGTGTACGTTTCTTATGTACAGAGCCTATTTTATGAGTAATCTTTGAAACATTATCAATATTTAACACTATAAATTTTATGTTAGGACCTCATATTTTTAAACTATTCAGCTCAGAATCCATAGCTCAAAATTCTAAAGTGAGCTTTGAATCTGGATGAATCAGTTTTACACAGTTGGTAAAGGAGTCCTACTGCTGCTTGCATTCATTTATTGATCAACATCATCTTTTTGTTAGGCCTTCTTTCAGGTTTAGAAGGTAGGATGGAGGAATGATTTTAGTTGTAAAAACAAACAAGTGTTAAATATAATAATTTGATGAGTTTTCTCATAAAGGTATGCAGGAGATACACAAAGGAACCAATCTAGCCTGGGAAGGCTTTAGAGAAGGTTCACAGAGAAGTAAAACTTGAATGAATCTTGAAAGATATGTAACTAAGCAAATAAAATATTACATCTGGGAGAACAGCATCAAGGTGTGGGAAAAGAAGGCATGTATACATTTGCATGTAGTATACATTTGCCAGCTAGGGCTATTTGTAAAATGTGGCAGATGCTTAAATTTGAAAAGTTAAGTTCCAGTTCTTCCTTTTGTCACCTAACTTTCTATCCAACCTTAAGAATTAGTCCCTTAATCTGTCTTGTTCTCAATTGTCTTATCCCTAAAGTGAGGAGTTATAGTCAGACTCTGTTCTGAGTATAATATTCTTGTTTCATACTCATTAATCACAGTGGTAACTATTCATTTATTTTTTAACGTTGGGGGGAGAGGGAGTCAGTGTGTTAGATCCCAGTGTATATTATTAGAAACTGGTTTTTCTATGATTCATAGGCCAATCTGAGAAGGATTTGATGTTCTATGCAAGTTACAATAAAAGGAGAAGAGGAGCTCTCTCAACTTTTGCAAATAAATAGGTTTCAGTATATTTGAGTATTTTTCATTGCATACTCCTCTATTACTTCGTACACAATGATGACAAATTATCCTATTTTCATAGGAAAAAAAATATTTTTTCCTGTATAGTCTTTACTTTCTTTAATACTTCCAGTCTAAATTTAAAAATATTTCTTCTTTAAACTCTCCTGCTCATTGCTGATGAATTAATCTTGAAAGCACATGTGGCCAGGTTACTTCTCCCTTGCTTGTGATTCCCCATTGCTGTCAACATAAAATTCTCTACTGAGTTTCCTTCCTTCTGGCCTGAGCTTAACCAGTACCGACTCATATCTCTTAACTGAAGTTCCTTATATAGCCTCTGAATGCACCTCTTTCCCGTCTGATGTACTTTCTGAACACACACTTTGTTTCCTAAACAGACACTGTTAATAATGCTGTTTTCACCTGCTTAGAGTGTGTTCTTTTTTCAAACCCAGCCTTTTTCCCCTTCTGACTGCCTGTCTGAACCTGTCCTCATCTAGGCCTCAGCTTAAATTCCTCTTCTGAAATTAAGTTCTCTGTGACTGACCATAGTTCAGCAAAATTAGTCATTCTCTGAACCTCCCTAGTTCTTGTTGTCTTTATGGTTCCTTAAATAATTCTTCATGTATTAACTTCACTAATACTTTTAATTTCTTAAATAATTGTGTTTATTTTTATTACGTTTTCACATTTTCTTCTTATTATCCTCACTCCCTAAACTAAGATTATAAAAGACCCTTGAAGAAGGCAGAAAGAAACAAAGAAAAAATACTTATCTAGAACATACTATTTGCTGTACTATCTCAAGTGTTTTACATACTTTATTCCATTTAACCTTTAAATAACTAAGTAGAAGATAAAAAAAATCCTTGATTCACAGATAAAGAAACAAATTCAAATGTGTTAAGCAATTTTCCCAGTATTACATCACTAATGGTGGAAGACTGACAATTTGTACTCAAGATCATCTGATTTCAAAGCTCTTTCTCTGCTACCCTAAACTGCATTGTTTTTATATTTTGATTCTGTTACAAGAGGTTGCCATTTATTTTAGGAGCCCAGTAAAGTTGGTTTCCTTCCATTTAAGTTTTTCACTATTTATTTATACTTATACCAGAATGTAAGCAAAGAAAGTAGGTCCAAGTTATTAAATTCTGCATTTTATCCATCTCACTAAAGGCTTTTTAAAAATAAATTTTAAAAAATATGTTTTTATTGATTTGTAGAGAGAAAGGAAGGGCGTAGGATACAGAGATAGAAACATCAATGAAAGAGAATCACCAATGATTGGCTGCCTCCTGCATGATCACTTCTGGGGGCCTGCAACCCCGAATGTGCCTCAACCCGCAATCTCGGTTCCTGGATTGATACTCGACCACTGAGCCACACTGACCAGGCACTAAAGGTTTAACAGTCAAAAAAATTACAAATTTTTGTCATAAATATCATATTTGAATCACCTCTAGATGATTATCATTTCCTATCCACTATTCTTCAGATTTCCACCCACCTGCCAAGAAAAGGCCTCGTCAACAGATGTTATTCTTCAAAGTTTCCATTTAATGTTGAAAAAATGCCATCTGAAGCAACAGAAATACAGGCCATGAATTATCTTCAGTCAAAAATGTTCTCCCTTTTGTCACTTTGCTTAAAATTTTTTTTTAAAACCCACATCGTTCCTTTTTTAAATTAGTCAAAAAAAAGGGAAGGAAAGAGCCCAAACAGGAATCATAATTATAAACACAGTTTAGTTTGTAAGATCAGTTTTGATAGGTTCATAGCCTCTTTTGTCAGTAGGAAGATCATAGGATCTTCAGTATATCATATTTTTCATTTATCATTTAAGCCTTATGAAAATCCTAGAGCCCCTGTACTTGAAAATTCATGTACTGGAGAGGGGTGTCCCTCAGCCCACCCTGCCCCCTCTCTCAATCTGGGAGCCCTCAGGGGTAGGAGGCCACCCAGCAATTAGGGGAAGGTGACGCCCTATCACACCTCTGCTGCTGCCACTGCCAGCAGGGCAAGCTTCTGCTGGTCCTAGTTACCTGAGCCTTGCTTGCCCCTTAGGCTGGCCCAGGGCAGCTGGGAGGCTGAGGGGACTGGGGAATTCCAGAGGCAGGCACTCGGAGTGGCCGGGCCCACCTGGGGCTGGGCCTGGCCTTGCCGCATTCCTGCCACCCCAGTGGGGCTAAGAGAAGTGGGTGCTGTCATCTTTGAGGGTGGGGAAGTCAAATAGCATATTCCCTGATTGGCTATAGACACCGCCATCTTTGATGGTGGGGCAGTCAATTAACATTCCCTCATTGGCTGTAGGTGCCACCATCTTTGCAATGGCATGAGAGTCAATTAGCATATTCCCTCTTTATTAGATAGGACTAGAGACCTGGTGCATGGATTCGTGCATTGTTGGGGTCCCTTGGCCTGGCCTACAGGGATCGGGCCAAAACTGGCTCTTCAACATCCCACAAGGCAGTGGTCGGCAAACTGCATCTCTCGAGCTACATGCGGCCCGTGAGCCACAGTTTGCTGCTCTGTTAACTAATGAGTTTGTCAACCACTGCCCCAAGGGGTCCTGTATTGAGAGAGGGCACAGGCCAGGCTGAGGGACTCCACCCATGCCTGAATCTGTGCACTGAGCCTCTAGTATACATATAAGATCTTTGGTTAATCTCTTTCTGCCCTCCTCACTCCCCCCTTCTCTCTGAGATTCATCAGTCTGTTCCATGTTTCCATGCCTGTAGTTTCCATTCCTGCATTTAGCAACTGCTCCCTGGTGGTCAGTGCATGTCATAGCTACCGGTCAAACATCAGCTGGTCAGCTGGTTGCTTAGACTTTTACATATATAGATTAAAACCGAAGTTTATTATTCTCTGATAATATTAAAACCAAATTCTATTTCCCATGCTTCAATTAGTTGTCTACCCTCCTAGGGTATGTTATGTCAGGATGCTTGAATCTGTGATAGAATTCTACACAATTTAGAATAGTTCAGAAAAGAATAAGCAGGATTTTAAAAGAGAAATAGTGGGTATAATTGTGAATAAACTGGCTTTTTTCTAGCTCAGAGACAAGGCTTAACTAAACATTTTAAAGTGCAGTTCCAGAAAAGCAGGAGTCCCCACATATTAGACATATACTAAAAAGTATAATACATAAGTATATAAAGGGTTCAGCATTTAAAATTAATGCTGTTAAGTTGGACATGTAAGAAATATGTCATTGTCTTTTCAAGGGAATCAGATTTGAAGAGCATATCCTAGACAGAAAGGCAAGTGTAAGTGAACAGAATCAAAAATAGTACCTGAGTTATAGTTACTTTGATAATAAGTTAACAATATAGATAAAATAGTTTAAAATTACTAGTAGTATAACTTCAACTAGTGAAGTTATGAAACCATAATAGGAATAAAACAACAAATATATATCTTGAGGAAGAGCAGAAAGGGAAATTAACCTTGCACTATGATAGGAAGTATTTGATGACCATCTTTTATCAATAATAATATGCTAGGAACTTTGCTGTTTTACTGAGCAATGTAGTGTTATCTTCCAGATAAAGATACTGAGACAGCAGAGAAGTTGGGTAATTTGCCAAAGAGTCACAGCTCTAAGTAGTGGCACTAATACAGAAATCATATCAGTCTTATACCAGAACCCTTTTCTTCTATGACATGTCACTATATATGCTGCACTGCCTTTTGTAGTAAAATTATGAAACAAATGCTTTTTGAAGAAATGAGATGTGAGCTCTGGGAAACAGGTATGTAAGTAACTTTTGGAGGTAGCATTGTATAAAGGGTAGGAAAAGAGCTACTGAAATTAGATATGGGAGTTTTGAATGTTTACATACATTTTACATGATTTTTAAAAATTAGACATTGAAAAGGATCATATTTGTATTTAACATTTAAACGTATTCAGAACTCATAATTTCCTTTTAAATAGGATTATATTGGAATTAGTTGAAAAACATAAGTACTATTAAACTCTAAACTTAGGATTGACCTTTAAAAATATAAGGACAAGTCTTGTCTAAAAAAGAGATTAGAATCTTTATTTTCTAACTTTTGTAGTAATTGCATAGAAGAAATCCAAAGTGTGAGCCATAAGTATTTATGAAATGATGATATAAGATATCATCGACTATGAATTTATTATTCCATGATATTGTAAGTCTGTGTAAACTCTTTACAGTTTTTATTTTTCAGGATATTCACTTTAATTTTCCAGTTTACTCATACTGTAGGCATTTTATATGCATATTAGCAATTTTCTATTGTTTACTCTGTGGATGTTTTTTCCATATCTGTTTTACACTGTAATTAAAGTCACAGATAATGTGACATAAATGTGTTTTGTCTTAGTGAACTTTAAAAATATTTTCACGTCATAATTTTTAATGTAATATTTTCATGTTATCATTCTTAAATATAAATTCTATCTGTATAAAAAGTAAGCCATACATCATAATGATAAACAGGTACCTCATCTATATTCCATTGGCTTCTTTATAAATTAAGTGAATATGACTATGGAAACTAAAGGGGATGAAAAATAAAAATAAATATATGGGTTACATTATTTACAGGAAAATTTTATAGAAAGTTAAGTCAGAATTTTTAACTGGTATTTTGGGGTTGTAAATTCAGTCATAACCCATGGATCCTAGTTTTATTTCTAGCCATTAGGTTTATCTGCCTTGGCTATAGTTTATTTCTTTTAACTATGGAACTAAGGTAAGCAAAACCTAGGTGAAATTTTATATTATGCAAACCTAGGTGAATTTTTTTTTCTTAAAGGCAAGCTCAACAGTCAATATTTTTTAATTCCACACAACAAAATCACAAAATCTATTATAGACATCATTAGATTAGCAGTGTTTATGTTTAAAACACTACTGTCATTTTAGTTTTAAAAATAAGATTTAAATAAAACAAAGATCAAACCAAATTGCTTGTGTGAAATTTTTCTTACCTCAGCTGTTAACTTCTTTTGCAGGATGTTAAATTCTTGTTCTAACTGGACATTTTGGTGATTTGGCTAAGAAAGCAAAAGGGGTGGTTTCATTTAGATTAAAAATGGTCCTCTAGCAAACTGAAATGGTTTCTGTAGAAAAAGAGGAAGTTTATCAATAGTTGGTTCCGGAAGTGCAATAAGCCACAAAATGACTAAGAAATATACTACTTTAACAGACTTATTTTAAAACCCATTTTGGAGCTACATGATTTGAGTGCTTTTAATTAATGTTTGTAAGTAAACACTTGAGGCTTTCTAGTAATGTGATTCTATAATTTAAATATTTAGAATAGAGCTTTGGAGAGCCAGTTGTATGTTCTAAGGAAAAACTGCCAGTTGGGTTATCACCCACAGTGAGATTTCTTTCGTAAGATGTGAATGTTGAATTCTGTTTACTTGTATGACCTTAGGCAAGTGACTTCACTTCTGAATCACTACTTCCTCCTCTGAAGGAATATTTCTCTTCCTGAGTTGTTGTGAGGATTAAATAAGAGAACATGCATGTACAAATGTCTCATAGTAGGTAGCAGTAAATGTTAATGTTATTGCCTCATACATAATTTAGGCAAAGCCCAGGTAAAAGTATAATCCAATTTTTTTTACCAAATACTTTACAAAATGTTTTTTTACATCCTCACCCAGAATTATTTTTTGGAGAGATTTTTAGAGAGTGGAATGGAGGGGGCGGAGAGAGAAACATTGACACGAGAGAGACACATCGATTGGTTGCTTCCTGCAACTCAAGTATGTGCCCTTGACTAGGAATCAAACCCTTCGGCTCCAGGGCAATACTCTAACCACGGAGCAAAACCATTCAGAGCGATTAAATAATATTTAAGTTCAAGTCCACAACTTTTTGATTATCTACAAAGTAGGTACTTCTCCATGAAAAAATAAATTCAGAATCACTTTTTAAGTAAGTTAACTGAGCAAAGTATATTGAAAAAAAAGTATGAGTCAGTCTCAATAAAAATTTCTTTGGCCAGGTCACCTTCTAGCCTGTTTCCTCATCTGAAAAATAGAAATCATAATTTCTAATTTCTACATTTATTATGGGATTAAATAAACAAAGTGCCTACTATAGCACGTGTTACAGTAGAAATAAACAGTAAGTGTTAAACCATGCCCTGCTTTCTCCTGGTCACTGCAGAGGAAAACAGATTACTAAGACCCAGTTCTCAACTGCAAAGGACTTATTAATTTGTACAAAAACATTTTTGAGGGGTCCTACTGTAGAACAGAATATAATCAAAATGCTATACACTTTTGATTAACTATTTTAAAATCCCTAAATTAAGTATGTGGATCATAATACCCAGGGATAGAAAACAAAAGTGTCTTTGTTCATAAATAAATTATAACATTTAGACTCAAAAATAGCTTAACCTCTCATTTTTAAACATTGCCAAGTTTGGAAAGGAACTACTTCTGTTTGTTCATAAGCTATCATTGGATGGTATCATTCTGAGGGTACAAGTTTAATAGACAAGGTAGGAGTTATGAATTTTAAGTAATCCTGCAGTAGAAGCTTTCTTGTATTGTGAGAAAATGTTTGCCCTTTATATTGAAGATTGGTTGCCTTGTTAATTTCTTACTTTTAAAAAGACACTAAATTATTTTAATTTCCTGCAAGTATTTATATATGTTACTTGATTCAAGGAGTACTTTGTGTTATCACTATGTATTCCAGTACACAGTCTCAAATTTTTAATTAGTACGAAATCAAAGCTCTGCCCAGTTTCATTTCAATCTGGTGCCTTTTTCCCCTTAAAATTCAGCCTCCTTCCTGTCACCATGCTTGGCATGAGTATTCTCTTGCTATTTATATATGATACTTGGTTCAAGGAGTGCTTTGTGTTATCACTATGTATTCTAATTCACAATCTCAAATGTTTAATTTGTACAAAACCAGAGCTCTGCTCAATTTCATTTCCCTTTTACTCCTCAAAATTCAGCCTCCTTCTTGTCACCATGGTTGGCATGAGTATATTCTCTTGCTTTCTTTTGTTCTTCATTGACATTTAGATTCATCTGGAATAATATAGATATGATTTATTATTTAGGGAATATACTTTTTGACAAATTGTAATACATTGATAATAAAATTGATGTTTTATTTTTCCCCTCTCATTTTAAGATGTAACCTAGATCGTTGGCACTATGGAACTTGTAAGAAGTGAATTTGACCAAGATCAGTATTACCTAGGGAGTTATGCAGAAATTATCAATGCCTGCAGCTCACCCCATTCCAATTGAATCAGAAGGAGAGGGTGAGAATAAGGCATTGGCAAATTTTTTAAACTCCAGGTGATTCTGATACACAACCAGGATGAGAATTGTCAGCCTAGAAGGGAGAGTAAGATTGTGGTTATATAAAATATAGAAAATATTTTTATAAATGGCTAGCATATTGCCCAAAATAAATGATCAGTAAGGAATGTGATTTTTAAAATGTGGCCTGGTATTTAATTAGTATGCCCTGTGTCAAGTTCAGTAGATAGTTGGAAAGTCTCTGAAACCAAATTTTGTAATATATTTAATTGAAGATGGAAGTCTTTACTTAAATGTAAGTCATTATTTTACTTGAATGCAGTTTCTTAAAATGTTAAACATGCCCTGGCCAATGTGGCTCAATTGGTTGAGCATCGTCCTGTGCAACAAAAGGTTGCCATTTGATTCTTAGTCAGGGCAGATGCCCAATTTTGGTTTGGTCCCTGGTCAGGGTGTGTACAGGAGAAAACTGATCAGTGTTTCTCACATTGATGTTTCTCTCTCTCTCCCTTCCCTTCCTCTCTAAAAAAATCAGTAAAAACACATTTTTTAAAGGCTATATATTTACCTAAAGAAGCCTATTATCCAAATTAACACACACACACACACACACACACACACACACACACACACCTTTTCTATGCTTATATCCCATTCATAGTAAAGAAATGAAATTGGTCCTTTATTAGGCATCCTTGAAGTTGAAAAAATAAATCAACTTTTGGATATTTGCTACAAATAATCCAAAGAGCAATATTTATAGAACTAGAGGCCCGTTGCACAAAGGTTCATGCAAGAATATGCCTTCTTTCCCCTGGCTTTGCTCCTGGCTGCCTGGGAGCCTGCAAATCCTTGCTCCTAGCTGGAGCACTGCTCCTGTAACTCCCTCCACCCCCACCTTCCCTTTCATAGCAGGCATCCTGCCCCACCCTACCCAGCTGTTCTGCATCTGCATATGCAAATCAAGCAAGCCACCATCTTTGTTGGATTAATTTGCATGCTTACTTCTGACTGGCTGATGGGGCATTGTGGCAGCACAGTCAATTTGCATATTTCTCTTTTATTAGTGTAGAGGTATGTTACATTTAAATGATGAGATATGCTTTACATTTATAGGGAGTCTTCTATTGTGGCCATAATCTCCTCTGTTTCAATTGTGCTTTACATGTGTCCTCTCAGATAGTAAAGTGAATGCAAATATACATAGTCAGTTTTATTCTAACAAAGTCTTAATTTATTATACAAAATTAAAAGTTTTAATTAAATATTTATAGTAGAAAAACATTTTCTTATGTGTGTCATATATAAAGATGAAAACATCTAGCATAAAATTAGCTGTGTTGATTTAAGATCTGGTATGGATTTTGTCACATTCAGCAAAGAAGGTGCCATTAAACTATACAGTTAGGAATTTGAATTCTATTAGATGTTGAAGCATATATTTGCCTCTAAGGACACAGTAAAACTATTCAAAATTTATATTCAAAGATCATCTAACTACTGTTGCTAAACAAGAAATATTTAATTATCAATTTCTACTTCTATTAGTTTCTTCAACTTCTCTTTAAAATCTTCCTTACATTTTTGGTTGTTTTATTATTTGCTTTTTAAAATATTCAGTGTCAGGACAAAAGAACACAGTTTAAGTAATTAGTAAGCAGGCATACTTCCCCCCTTCTCATTTGCTTAATTCTAAATAGCAAGGCCTGCAGTGTAAAATTTTAAACCCTCAGACCAACATGTTGACATTAAATATCAAATGGACTTCATTTTTACTTCCTAACGTTTCCCCTTTGCTACTTTGCATTTTTCTTCACTAAAGCATCTGTTAGTTAGTGAGTTTTCCAGTTCCTTCTTCATCTTTTTTTTCCCTTGTAGCTGTGAGCACTCCAGCAGATTGCATCATTAGGTTGGGCCCTGTGAGCTGTTTTGCTCTGTTCCAAGTGTCTGATTCAGCAGGCCATAGACCGCTGCTTGCCAGAAAATCGCCATTGCTTCGAGGCTGGCGCTTGCCTACTTGTTTTGATCGTCTGAGATATGAGACTTTGTTTGCCAGAATCACCGTGGATAGAAATAGAAGGGTGCAGATAAGAAAAAGCACTGCAATTATAATTAAGCAAACCAGCATAGCCATTTTGTTGTTGTTTTCCTCACAGACTTCTTTTTTGAAAATTTCATTGTGACTTTTGCTTGTGTTTTCGATGCTCTGTAATGTTGGAGCGCTGTTCCTAGCAACCGAAGGTGTATAAAGCTCCAGTTCAGATTTAGGGGTGAAAGATGGGATGTGAGGCGATGCTGCCATTTCAGACATGTTTGTAGAATTGTTCCTTTTATCTACTTTAGGTGTTGTAGAGTTTGTTTTACTGTTTTCATTTTGATTTCTGTCTGTCTTATTTTGAATATCTGGATCCCAGACAGTGGTGTTGTTAGCCCCCAGATGGGTATAGTTTGCTCTTGTTCCAGGAGACAAAGAAAAAACTGTTGTCATCAGAAAGGCAAGATACAGGTAATGACCTGTGTGTTTCATGTCCATGATAATGCGGATAACCTGTTGGGGATAGATACATAATTTGAGAATTTGTAAGAGAGTTATGGTTTCTGATTTTGGTAATTGTATTAAAAGATAGACAGCTGATATGTTACAAGTAAACTGCAAACTCATACATAACATTTGCAATTCCTTCTCAACCAATATTTTTTTCTATTAGGCTATGTATAAAGAAACAGTTTTAATTTCTGTTCTTCTTTTAAGTAAATACCATGGTTTTATATTTTCTCCCTCTTAAGCATGCTAGACTTCAGCTTTGAGTCATATACTTCTGTTTCTTTTTATTCCTCCCCCATTTAAGGATCCTTTTTTGCAGAAACTCCCCACCTTTTAACAAATGTGTCATCAGTCTTTATAATAAAGGAGAAATGTGGCCTTAGGCATTGAAAGTAAAATGCAAGTAACTGTTTTTTCCTGGTCAGGAAAGGGGAAATGTGGTAACAACCAAAAGAAAATGGACTTCAAATAGGAGTTCAGGGTGGGTTTCTCTCCCTCCCCGCCCTCCCCCTCACCATGTTGGGTATTTTATCTTGAAGCTTAGAATAAAGCTGATACTTAGAAATATATCCCCAAGATTTGTGAAAGCAATTTTATGATGGTGGTTCTCTCTTTTCATCTCTATATCTCCTGACTGACTGTGGCTTTCTGAAAGCAAAGGCCAAAGTCATGTCAGTTTTCTCAGCCTAAAAATCAGGCATTATAAGAAAAAGAGGCAGAACTCTTCTGAATAATCTCAAAAGTTTAACAAAACTCGTTGATTTTTTAATATTATTTATGCCTAGCAATTTTTCGGTGAATATTTTGACATAATTTTTAAAAAATAATGTATACAATATAATAGAAATAGAGCCTCGGGATCATGGGATTTTAGACTGAAGTAGGAAGTCAAGGTAGATGGTAAGCCTCTCAACATATAAATAAAAAGGTTGCATTTCAGTTTTGGCTCTGAGCTCCTTGGAAGTCAGTACAAAGAGGGGACAAGACTGTTTTAATTCTCATTATCCACCATAGAATTGATAATTTAAATAGAACTGGTACATCTATTCAGGGACTAGTAAACCAGAAAGACTTACCCCCATTATGGAACTATCCCTTTTATAATAATATTCCAGTTGGTTGGAGCTACTTTTATGAGACTGTTTTATTGTTAGTATTCATTTAAGAGAACTATAAAAACACTTGATTATTCTCCTTTTTTAATGCAGCTTTGATTCCATATATCTAGGAGGGACCCGAAATTCTTCATTTCTGACCCAACTCCTAAGTAACATTGTTGCAACTGCTAGTCAGTTTCACAGTTTTATAAGAAATAGTTTATCAGAAGTAGCTTATAATAAATTATGCTAACTGGAAATTAGCCTCTGAAATAATATCACCTATTAATAATAGACAGGAAAAAAACTTTTATGTGCTCTAGAATTTAAGATTACTTTTTGGATTATGACCTTTAATAAACAGTGAAAGATATGTTGCATTGACTTCTGCATAATAGTGTTCAGCTTCATTTTTAAGTTGAATGGTATGAATCTTTGCCTTCTTTATGATTCTTTCACAGAGAAATATTTTAAATTAGGTTAGCAAGCAATTTCTATCCTTTTATACTAGACTGGCCATCTGCATAGATAGTGAAATAATATAAAGTGGATTGTTATTGTCTCATTAGTTTGTTAACAATGTAGTATGCATCCTAGCTTTCACACACATTTAACAGTGCTTACCACGAGATGGATAATGGGCCTGCTGTTGATTGTCTTCAGCCAGATGTGCTATTATCTCCAAATAAACAAACTGTTAACAAAATGAGACTTTCTCTTATCCTTACAGGTTCCCAAGAAGAGGACTGTCTTTATAGCCCTAATTTAAATCAAAATGTGTGTGTGTGTGTGTGTGTGTGTGTGTGTGTGTGTGTGTGTTTAATCTCTGGTCATTTTCAAAAACATGTATAATGCCTAAGCATTAATAGTAAGAAATTTTCAAAAAATATAATAGTAAGAAATTTTCTTTTGTTAAACTTCTTTTCATAACCAAACTTTCCAATTGACTGTAGAGTTTAAACTCAGATACTTCCTAGTTCTAATTTAAAACTCAATAGTAATAGTAAATCTTCCTCATTTCTAACTTTTAAGTTTTACTTAATAGGACAGAAAAAATACAGCATATATTTTCCATCACTTATGATTCTACTTTGTTAGTAAGAGTCTTAGGTACTATTTGAAGCACTTCCTCAAACACAAATCAGTACAATGTTATAAGTAAAAGGCATAAGAAAAGCCATATTTATTACCTACCTTGCAAAATGGTTGGCCAAAATCTGATTATAACCTTATTTTAATAAGCCACTTCTTTTCTTGTCTTTAAGCACAGCTTGCAAGTAATATAAAGCAGAACAGACTTGGAGAAGTATAAATGCTAAACTAAATCTGCAGCAAAAAAGGGCATGTACAGCTAGCTTTCCACTTTTCGAACCAAACCACAGATGATGACACATATCCTTTTCGCTGCAACTAAAGCACATGTCACAGGGGAAAAAAACACCAGAATCTCTAACTTGTCTAGTTGGCCACTGGCATGACAGGAGGCTTTGTGGAACAAATCCCGCCTCCAGGGTAGGGAGGGTTTTCCTCTCAATGTCTTTTGACCTTATGTTCACTATATAGGCCTGTTTTATATGCTTTTGGATGACATATTAGTATCATTCCAAAGAAGATGAAATGGCATTTTCCCTGCAGCATTAAAATCATCTCTAAAAATTTTATTTGTATGCACAGATTGATTTGATAAATGAGTTTAGAGACCTGAGGTATTGGTCAAATAATAGAAACAGTGATATACAAAACCCACATCTCAAATTATGGAACTGCAACGATTTGAGAAAGTACATAGTAAATTTATATTATATAGGTCAGAACATTCTTTTCTGTGGTTTAGTGTGTATACACACACACAAACATAGTCTCTCTCTCTGTCTCTGTCTCCCTTTCTCTCTGCTCCTCCCTCTTTTTCTCTCCTTCCCCCTCAAATGTCCTTTCATCACCTCATTTTTCTCCCATAAGTGGCTGCCCCTCATGATCTCGTTGTTTTTGTTCATGATAGCAGCATTCTTTGTAATCTCAGAGGCTTGTTATATAGCAAGTTCTTTTAATTCAAGTCCTTTCTTATAGCTCTGATCTAACAATGTTGATTCTTTATATTCTTAGATCAATTTCTTTTTTACGATTACCATAGTACAGTCTTGAACCACATAATGACAGGTCACATATACAATGGTGATCCCATAAAAATACATAATGGAGCTGATAAATTTCTATTGCCACCAGTAGCCATGGTAACATCAGAGCACAACACATTACTCACGTGTTTGTGGTGATGCTTGTGTAAACAGACCAATGAGCACTGCCAATCATATAAAAATATAGCTCACACAATTACAGTATTAGGCCATACCATCTAGGTTTGTGGAAGCGCACTCAGATATTTGCACATTTCCCTATATTGTTAAGTGGCACGACTATATTTTAGATCCTTATTAGGCCATATCTAGAGTACTACAATATCTTTTTCACTAGCCCTGAATCCTTTATATATCTTGTATATATTACTTCCTTTGATCATATCACCCCTTTCTTTCAAAAATAGAGTTGAATAACTCTTTGACACCTACAGCAATGGTTCAGAAATGTTCGTGCAAATAAACATCAGATGAGAGGGGTTTTTTAAAAACAATAAAAACTGCGGGCTCCACTTCATTGGTTTATATGGACTAGTAGGTCTGGGCTGGGACCAGGAACCTGCATTTTTATCAGGCACCACAGCTGATTCTCGTGCTGGTTTGACACTCTGAGGAATACTGAGCTCTTAGGAGAAAGCCTGAGCCCCTTTGCTGAACAGCTTTGGTCCCTTCAGAATTTAGCTATTATGTATTTTTCCAACTTCATCTCTTAGAACTTCTCTATGTGATCCTCCATTCTAGCTAAACTAGCTGACTATTGGCCTCACCATTCCTAATTACCTGTCTCTTTTCCTCTCTCCATGAGGTCTGCCAGTCCCTCCTCTTATTGAATTTGAAGTTCCATCCACATCAGCTGGTGTGTCTTCTAAGTAGCTTTCACTGACTACCCCGTTTGTATTGATCTCTCCCTCTTCTGAACTCAATAGCACTATTTTTCTCTGCAGTTCCTTTGATAAATGATTATATACTACCTCATATCTTTTCTTTGATCTTGAAATGTTTTTAATTTTTTGAAATATATTTTTATTGATTTCAGAGAGGAAGGGAGAGGGAGAGAGTTGGAAATATCAGTGATGAGAGAGAATCATTGATCAGCTGCCTCCTGCATGGCCCCAAAACCCTGGCATGTGCTTTGACCAGGAATCGAACTGTGACTTCCTGGTTCATAGATTAACACTCAACCACTGAGATACACTAGTTGGCCTCTTTTATTTCAAAATCATAACTTGTCCCATTTTTATCTTACTTCCTTCCAACAAGATTAAAAGTTCTGAGGTGAGGATATTCATCTTAGCCTAGGTTGCAATAGCACTACCAGAGTCACCAAGTATGGAACATTGGGCCAAATTTCATATAGGTTGTTTTGATTGAAATTCTAGTACTGTGTTCTTCAGGGTTTTCTCTGGTCCTGAACTTGGCTGTTCACATTGTTTGGCATTATTTTTAGTATAAGCAACATATGACCTAATATGGTTGGCTTAATTTTTTAAAAAAAATGGAACTTACTGGCTCATACAACTGAATACTCCAGGGATAAATTTGATCACAGAAGAGGCTTTATCTAGGACTCAAATGAAAGGCCAGGGCCCCAGTTTCTTTATTTCTCTGCTCCGTATCTTTAGTTTTTAGGCATGCTTTTCTTCAGATCTCAAGATATGAGCTCTAACAACTCCCAGGGCTCTGTGTCTCCCTGTTTCTAAGTCTAAATTTCCAACATTTTAAGCTGCAGTGTCTGAATTGGGCCTCTTTGGCTCTGGTTGTCCTAATTTGAGTCATATGATCCCGACTGACCCATTCTCTCTGGCCAAGATAGGATAAATGAGTTCACAAAGCTATTCAGTTCACTCCAGGGCTCCAAGTGGGTCATTCCCACCCAAACTGTTCACCTGGGAAGTTTGGTGGGCCTGGAGGCAACTAACCAACGTCCACTGCCGTCTTCCTTGATTGACTGTAATGGACAAGTTTGTTTTTACTGTCATTGCTCAAAGTTTTAGAATTGGAGATTTGTCCCTTCTGTTTTACTTCAGCATTACTTTTCAATGTCTAAAGAACAACTGATTTAGAAAAAGGATCCAGCCCTGGCAGGTGGCATCATCCCATGCACCTAGGTGTGGCTTTGATCCCTGGTTGAGGCATATACAAGAGGCAACCAGTCGATGTTTCTCTCTCACATCAATGTTCTCTCTCTCTCTTCCTCTCACTTCTACCCTCCCTCCCACTCCCTCTCTTCTTCTCTTTTGATAGTCAATAAAAATATATCCAGCCCTAACTGGTTTGGCCAGTAGAGCATCAGCCTTCGGACTAAATGGTCCTAGGTTCAATTCTGGTCAAGGGCATGTATTTGGTTGCGGGCACATCCCCAGTGGGGGATCTTGCAGGAGGCAGCTGATCGATGTTTCTCTGTCATCAGTGTTTCTAACACTCTATCCCTCTCCCTTCCTCTCTGTAAAATACCAATAAAATATATTTTTTAAAAAATATTAGGATTAATAAAAGGATCTAGACTTTGTATAATTTTTGTATTATTGTTAATTTTCTCTAGAAAGTTAATCAGAAAATAAGATAAAATAGATTAGTAGCATCTATGTATCTATTCAGAATTCTGTTAACAATCTGTGTCTCTCTCTTGTGTTTTTTTTTTTGTCATCTTTCTTAGATTCAAAACTGGTCAAATCAACGGTGATTTGCTAATATACCACGTCTTGCTGACTTTAAAGCCATATTACGCAAAGCCATATGAAATTGTAGTGGATCTTACCCATACTGGGCCTAGCAATCGCTTTAAAACGGACTTTCTCTCTAAGTGGTTTGTTGTTTTCCCTGGCTTTGCTTATGACAATGTCTCTGCAGTTTATATCTATAACTGTAACTCCTGGGTCAGGGAGTACACCAAATATCACGAGCGGCTGTTGACTGGCCTCAAAGGCAGCAAAAGGCTCATTTTCATAGACTGCCCTGGGAAACTGGCTGAGCACATAGAACATGAACAGCAGAAGCTACCCGCTGCCACCTTGGCATTAGAAGAGGACCTGAAGGTGTTCCACAATGCTCTCAGGCTGGCTCACAAAGACACCAAGGTTTCTATCAAAGTAAGTGCCACTCTGTGTTAGCTTCACTGCCTTTCTCAACTAAGAAGTTAAGAAACAGACTGTACGCTGGCCTTCCTAAGTGTTCCTGTGGTACTGGAACAAATGTAAAGGAAATCCAGAGAGAGAACTAAGCTTTCTATCTTCATGGAGTCCTGTGGATGATACAAGATGTGTATACTTAGCTCTATTCTAGGTTGGGTTGGAGGCACCAAAGTATTGTAGAGAAGGCTCTATATTAGTCAGATGGCACAAATGTATGGAAATTATCTAATGAGAATTATGAGTATGGCATGCTTTTTGCAGAATGAGGAACATGAACTTTCAGAATAAAATCAGTAATTGTCCATAGGATTCTTGACCTCTTTTTAAAAACAAATTAATTTTTTTCTGATATTTTTAGTCTCTTTGAGAGCATTTATTACAATAATTACTTGAATATGTAATGGTGGTAACTCTTTCTTATATGGCAAACATAATATTTTGGTTGGTTTGTTGGTTGGTTTGGGACCTCTTACAATTCAACATGATGGAATTTAATTCTTTTTCACTCCACCCTCTCACCACCACTTTCCAGGTTGGTTCTACTGCTGTTCAAGTAACCTCAGCAGAGCGAACAAAAGTCCTGGGGCAGTCGGTCTTTCTCAATGATATCTATTATGCTTCAGAAATTGAAGAAATCTGTCTAGTGGATGAGAACCAGTTCACCTTAACCATTGCAAACCAGGGCACACCACTCACCTTCATGCACCAAGAGTGTGATGCTATTGTACAGTCTATCATTCACATCCGGACGCGCTGGGAGCTGTCGCAGCCAGATTCTATCCCCCAGCACACCAAGATTCGGCCAAAAGATGTTCCCGGGACGCTGCTTAATATCGCATTACTTAATTTAGGCAGTTCAGATCCTAGTTTACGGTAAGTTATTTTAAAAATTCACTTTAACCTTATTCAGGGTTCATAGCTTTTAAAATGAACCACTTAGTAAGCTGTTAAAGCAGCCTCTACCATAATACTGTAAATTGGGAGGTATGCTATGTTGGTTAACCAGCATGACCTCATCAAGCTGTGGCGTATTCACATGAACTGTGGAATTCCGAATGGGGTGATTCATACTAAACCAACATATGTTCTTTGTCCAGGAAACTTTCATCCGAAACAGACAACTTAGCAGTTTTGTGGGTTTTTCTCCGAAATTTGTTTTTTATTAAGTTTACTCCTAAATTAAGTTTCCCTCCTCTGAGTCTTCTAATTAAGTTTTCCCATGTGTAATATATATCACTATTAAGGTCCCTTAAATTTGATTATCATTGTTTACAAAGGAAGGCTTAATGTTCAATAACTCACATAATAACATTGTTGCATATTTCCCATATATGTGACTTTAACAAAATTCTTGAAAGAAATGTTTTTTTTAATATATTTTATTGATTTTTTTACAGAGAGGAAGGGAGAGGGACAGAGAGTTAGAAACATCAATGAGAGAGAGACAGCCATCAGCTGCCTCTTGCACGCCCCCTACTGGGAATGTGCCCGCAACCAAGGTACATGCCCTTGACCAGAATCGAACCTGGGACCTTTCAGTCCGCAGACTGACGCTCTCTCTACTGAGCCAAACTGGTTTCAGCTTGAAAGAAATCTTAAGCAAATATAGATGTCATCTGAGCAGAGATAATTGGTTCTGTTTAGGCTTAACACTCTGGACACAAATCAAGAAAAAGCATGGTCTGTGGAGTCAATAGATTTGGTTTATTTATTTTTTTAATATATATTTATTGATTTCAGAAAGGGAGAGGGAGAGAGATGTAGAAACATCAATGATGAGAGAGAATCAGGTGCCTCCTGCAGGCCCACACTGGGGATCTAACCCACAACATGGACATGTGCCCTTGACCGAATCAAACCCAGGACCCTTTAGTTCATAGGCCGGTGCTCTATCCACTGAGTCAAATCAACTAGGGTTCAATAGATTTTGCTTAAAGATAGATCTATTAGGTATGACTTGAGCAAAGGACTGAACCTAAGCTCAAGTTTCCTCATTTTTAAAATAAAGTAACAATGTTGTCCTTATCCTATATAATAAAAGGCTAATATGCAAATCGACCGAACAGTGGAACAACCAGTTGCTATGATGTGCACTGACCACCAGGGGGTAGAAGTTCAATGCAGGAACTTCCCCCTTGGGGGTCAGTGCATTCCTACAGTGGGAACACCGCTCAGCCAGAAGATGGGCTCATGGCTGGCAAATGCAGCAGCGGTAGGGGGATCCTCTCCCGTCTCCATGGCAGCGCTATGGATATCCAACTGCCAGCTTAGGCCTGCTAAGCCGACATTTGGACATCCCTTGAGGGCTCCCGGACTGCAAGAAGGTGCAGGCCAGGCTGAGGGACTCCCCCTCCCCGTGAGTGCACAAATTTGGTGCACTGAGCCTCTAGTATACTTATAAATGTTTAATAGCATGTCATATAGTATCATATAGTACCTCACAAATACTTTGTGCTTAGTAAATATTTTTCCTCCCAACTTCCCCACCCTTCCTCCCCGCTACCCCTGTGTGTCTCTTTGTACTCCTTCCTCTTTTCCAATCTCCATTTCATGTTAGGATAATTTTTTCTCCCAAGTCTCTTGAGATTGTCAAGGTTTATTTATATATATATATATATATATATATATATATAAATTCTTAGCTTCAGAAAATCTTTCCTAGGATATAACATAGCCCAGGTTTTATAAGTGGACCTTTTAGGATTCCAGATCTCTCTATTTAAAATGGAAAAATATCAAGATTTCTTTACGTGGGTGGGTCTTATCGGGGTCCATGAACTCTCAAATTATACACAAGATTTTGTGTATTCTTTGCTCTTACTATCTCAGAGAAGTCTGACACCTCCGCCCAAGTTGAGGGACCCCAGTTTTTTAAATTTTATTTTAGAAAGAGAAAGGAAGAGGGAGAGAGAGATATCACTTTGTTTTTCCACTTATATATGCATTCCTTGGTTGTTTATTGTATGTGCCCTGACTAGGGATCAGACTGCAACCTTTGTCTGAATTATACTCTAATCAGCTGAGCTACCTGGCCAGGGCCAGGACCTCAGTCTTTATTGCTGTTGAAATATACAGAGAGTAGCCCTACCCGCTTTGGCTCAGTGGATAGAGCATTGGCTTGTGGACTGAAGGGTCCTCGATTCAATTCCGGTCAGGGACACATGCCGGGTTGAGGGTTCGACCCCAGTAGGGGACATGCAGGAGTCAGCCAATCAGTGATTCTCTCTCATCATAGATGTTTCTCTCTCTTTCTCCCTCTCCCTTCCTTTCTGAAATCAATAAAAATATGCTAAAAAAAAAAGAAAAATATGCAGAGTAGTCAACATCAAAATGTTATAGCTCAGAATTCCTAGGAGATAGTAAGAGATATATAAACTAGAAACAATAATCTTAATATTCTTTTTTTGGGAAAATAGAGCTATATGTATGCCTTTAATATGTAATTCAAAGTTCTTTATCCAAGAATGCTATTTAACAATCTTCTAAAAATCATTTGCTTGGTAAATGTGTATTTTTCTGTGAAATAAAGCACGGTGACAGCTTCTGCTTTTTGCCGGAGTATGTCATGTCAGAGAAAATGCCTTCTGGCAGACTTAAACTTTAGCAGCTTTTTCTTCCCTGTGTCTGTTGCATAAATACATTAGTATGATGAAAGTTTAGAGATAAGGAAAACCTGAAAATTACTGAACAATCAGACCCTTTCTTTCGCTCTATAGGAGAGAAAAATTAAAATTTTAAAATGAAGCTGAGTTTTTTGAGCTGTCTCCTAATTGTTTAAATCTATTTCCAGACATTTATACAGGAATTATTTTGTTCTAATGATATATATATATTTTTTGTTGTTGTTGTTGTTGTTGTTGTTCATTTATTTGTTTTTAGTTGTTATGAGGAAGGACTTCATGGAAGAATAGAGGGGGACTTGATTATTTTTTTAAAAATTTGTATAATTTATAGGACACCCAGGAAGAGATTCAGTAGGTGCCAATTAAAGATTTTAGCATTTTAATATGATGAGGGGCCATTTCATTTGCCTTCTTATGATCCGAATTATAATTGGATCTAGCAGGAGGAACCACAATTTGAGTACCAGCTTCATTGAATATGCAATATACGCCTTACTCTTTATTTCTGTTAGTCATAAACCTTTCATATTTTACGTCACAGTGAGATGTCTTTTAGGAAGGCCTTATCCTTACCTGCCTTAGGAACCTCAGAGTGCTCTTCTAGTTATGTCAAGGGTTTCCCTTTGGGAAGGCAGGGGAAGGTGGGTGGGAAGAGCTACAAGAATTTGTACGCATATGCATAATCCATGGACACAGACAATGGGATGGTAAGGGTCTTAGGGTGGAGGGGATGGGAGCAGGCTGGAAGAGGTTAATGGGGGAAAAGGAGGACCTGTGTAATACTTTCAACAATAAAGATTTAAAATTTAAAAAATAAAAATAAATATAAAAGATCATTCCTTTCAAAAAAAATCCCTGAGAGATCAAGGGATATTTTGGTTTTCCTATACAATTATAACAACTCTAATTGATCATAAAATTTAAAAATTGTTGATTATGCTTTGTAATAAAATCACAAGTTTTATGTTATGAAAAAATTTTGGAATTATAAGAAAAAATAAGTTTTAAAACAACTTCTTTTGTGTTTTCTCCTAGGTCAGCTGCCTATAATCTTCTGTGTGCCTTAACCTGTACCTTTAATTTAAAAATTGAGGGTCAGTTACTAGAGACGTCAGGTTTATGTATCCCTGCCAACAACACCCTCTTTATTGTCTCCATTAGTAAGACACTGGCAGCCAATGAGCCACACCTCACCTTAGAATTTTTGGAAGAGTGTATTTCTGGATTTAGCAAATCTAGTAAGTAGTAACAATTTTCTTTAATGTGTTAATGATTCTAAGAAAATTCATTTCATTTCAGGAGTTTACCAGTGAAATTTGTAATTGATTATGTTTTTACCTCTTTACCTCTTCTAATTTTTCACCTATGGTACTCTGTAACTGAAGGAACTCCGAAGGAACTTTCGGCATACCACACTGACAGATCCACTAAAATTCTGGCAATAAATCAAGGTGGCAAAGTTTTGATACCTCACAAAGTATTTTTTTCTAACGTGCTTCAGTTTTATTAGCTTCAGCATTTTTCTTCTTAGATTATTTCACATTAGTAAAGCATCTACATTGTCTCCTTGATTTAGGAAAATCTTTTCTTCAGCTTGACTTTGAACTGTGATTTTATTGTTTATGTACAGTTTCTGGAGAGTGCAGTATTCATAATACACGTCCAGGGTCAACTCCTGACTTGGCTTCAATAAGTCTCATGGATTTAACATCTGGTCTTCACATCTGTCCATCTTCATACCCTACAGTAGTATAAATGTTGCTGTTCTCCCAACTTACTTTTTTTCCCCTTTCTCCATAATACCTAAGACTTATTTTCATGCATTTAAACACATTTCTTGATTGGTTTTCATTGGACAATTGATAGCTTTGACAGTTCATCAAAATCAGGCCACTATTTTTTGTATAATAATGAATGTAGGAATGTAGCCCTAAATAGAAAATGTGTAAGACAAAACAAGAAAAGTGTAAAACTTTATTGAGAAATATTAATATATGAAGAGATTTGAGTGAACAGGCATACTGTGTTCCTGAATGAATAATTCTTTTTTTAAAATATATTTTTTTACAGAGAGGGAGAGGGACAGAAAGATAGAAACATCAATGAGAGAGAAACTTCGATCTGCTGCCTCCTGCAGACCCCCCACTGGGAATGTACCTGCAACTAAGGCACATGTCCCTGACCGGAATCGAACCAGGGACCCTTCAGTTCACAAGCCGATGCTCTATCCACTGAGCTAAACCAGTTAGGGCCTGAACGAATAATTATTCCCAGATTATTATAAGTTCAAGGCAATCCAGTCAAACTTCTATGAGATTTGAGGGTTAAAAATGAGGTCAAACTTTTATAAATTTTACTTGAAAGTACAAACAATAAAGGACTGGTTAAATTGTTGGATCTCCATGTAATGAAGTAATATAAAGCCATAAAAAATGTTTTAAGTACAGAATTTCAGTTTGGGAAAATGAAAAAATTCTGGAGATGGATGGTGATGATGGTTGTATAACAATGTGAATGCACTTACTGCATAAGTGTACACTGAACTGTATACACTTAAAAATGGTAAATGTTATGCTATATATGTTTACCACAATAATGAAGTGGGGGATTTCACATGAAGTATATAAAGGAATTTTTATACTATTTTTATATCTTTTCATAAGTCTTAAGTTTTTGTAGAGGAGTTGTACACATAAGTGTACCTTTTATCCCACTCCTCCAACCCCCAGCCTCTATTTTAAAATAATTTAAAATATTATTATTTAAAATAATTTTTATTTACTTTTCATTGGACATCTATGCTAATAGCATATTTTCTCCCCCAGGTATTGAATTGAAACATCTTTGTTTAGAATACATGACTCCGTGGCTGTCAAATCTTGTTCGATTTTGTAAGCACAATGATGATGCCAAACGACAAAGAGTCACGGCTATTCTTGATAAGCTGATAACAATGACCATAAATGAGAAACAGATGTATCCATCTATTCAAGCAAAAATATGGGGGAGCCTTGGGCAGGTATTGAGTTTACTTAAATTTTATCTGGTACCTCTTTTGTGCAGATATTTGGTACCCAGTTTAGGCAAAGCACTGTTCTAGGTACAGTTGTAGGAAAACAGTCCCCTCTATCAAAAAGCATACAGACACCCACCAACTTCATGGTCTGGTTCAAAATTATAAGTGTCTAATGCATGCCTCAGAGCCAAAGAAAAACGAGTTATTTTAGCACTCTGCTCCATTGCATAATTCTATATATTTAACTATAAAAATGTTGCTGCTAGTAAATAGTGCTTTATGATATTCTCTAGTAGCTTACATACCATTAGTGTCAGTGAATGTTTCTTGATGATGGGACAACTGCTTTCATTTATAGTTCTAGCATAGAGCACCAATATTAAATACAGAATATAATGTAACATTTCATTTTTTATCTGTCAAGAATTATGCTTGTCATTTCTTCAAAGGAATCACTTAGGGAAGCTATTCCCTTACTCAGACAATGCTGCAACTCCTCTAAATAATTTCAAGTGACCTTGGAACCAGTTCTGTAGCCCTCCAGAACATCTCAGTGCTTGATGTCATTTCCTATATTGTAAAATAACTGCATTTTATATTGATCATACATTGTCTTAGAAGAGAACAGAGATGCTTTGCAAGTAATAATAATATAGAGAGATTTAAAATTTTGAATTTCAGATTCTTACTTTCTGAAGGAATGAAGTGAATATCTTCATTCTTTTCTGGGTACTTTATGATAAAGTACACTTACTGACAGATCTTTATATAAAACTTAGTATTTTGGAGACCTCTGATAAAAGGGAATTTTCATGTTGAGGCTGCTCCTTGAAATATTTTTTGAAGTATTTTTAAATTAAAAATTAAGATTGTAGCATGGCTAAAATATTATCTTTCCCCTCTTTCACTAGATTACAGATCTCCTTGATGTTGTACTGGACAGTTTCATCAAAACCAGTGCAACAGGTGGCTTGGGATCAATAAAAGCTGAGGTCATGGCAGATACTGCTGTAGCTCTGGCTTCTGGAAATGTGAAATTGGTTTCAAGCAAGGTAATCACTTTGCCCTCTGAACTATGGCATAATGTATCTCTTTTTGTCATCAGAAATTTTGTTTGTTTGTTTGTTTGTAACTAGTTAAACTAAAACTGTTTAGTGATGAAACTTTTTTTAGCCCCTGTTTTTAAAATTCTGCTTTTTAACAGGTTATTGGAAGGATGTGCAAAATAATTGATAAGACATGCTTATCTCCAACTCCTACTTTAGAACAACATCTTATGTGGGACGATATTGCTATTTTAGCACGCTACATGCTGATGCTGTCCTTCAACAACTCCCTGGACGTAGCAGCTCATCTCCCCTACCTCTTCCACGTGGTTACTTTCTTAGTGGCCACAGGGCCACTCTCCCTTAGAGCTTCCACACATGGATTGGTCATTAATATCATTCACTCTCTGTGTACCTGTACACAGCTTCATTTTAGTGGTAAGTTCCAGGATGGCGATTTGTGTTTCCCCACCTCCTGTCTCCATTTTACATCACCTGATTGACATAGATTATCTATCTTATTATTAACACAAAACTCTTGATTTAAAAAGAATAAATTAATTCCATGCCATATCAAGCTATAGACTCTTGTAGCTGCCACACAAGCTAAAGACTCAGCACCAATTGACAGTGTTGCATGGCTGGCACTAAAGCAATGAAAATTAAGATAATATATCTAGAGGGTTGGCTTAGGGAGCATAGTTATGTAATTTTGACATGATTTCAGATTTTTTAAATTCAAAATGAAACATGGCATCTGAAATTTAAAACTTAGTATTGTTAAAGTATTTTCTTATTTATTTTTCCTTTTACAGAAGAGACCAAGCAAGTTTTGAGACTTAGTTTGACAGAATTCTCATTGCCCAAATTTTACTTGCTGTTTGGCATCAGCAAAGTCAAGTCTGCCGCTGTCATCGCCTTCCGCTCCAGTTACCGGGACAGGTCATTCTCTCCTGGCTCCTACGAGAGGGAGACTTTTGCTTTGACATCCTTGGAAACAGTTACAGAGGCATTGTTGGAGATTATGGAGGTACATAAGTCAAAATGATAAGGAACTGAGTTAGGTCCATTTTTTAACCCACTTGTACTACATGGAAGAAATGTTGGTTTATTTTATTTTGTACTTACTACTTAAATAAAAACACTTTTATGGGATATGTTTATTGGTAACATGTATGTTATTTATTTGATGACATTACAGTAAACATCATCTAAATGTTTCTAAAAACAGTTATGTGCATAAATATATTTCAGAGTATCCTTTCTTTTAGGCATGTATGAGAGATATTCCAACATGCAAGTGGCTGGACCAGTGGACCGAACTAGCTCAAAGGTATGTCTCAAATTAATAAGTTGTAAAAATATATCTTTTTCAAAAAGATAGCTAATACTCATAATCAACACTTTATTTATTGTGTATAAAAATAAAAGTTTTCATAAGCTCTTTGAATCTTTTAATTGCAGATTTGCATTTCAGTATAATCCATCCCTTCAACCAAGAGCTCTTGTTGTCTTTGGCTGCATCAGCAAACGAGTGGCTCATGGTCAGATAAAGCAGATTATCCGTATTCTCAGCAAGGTACCCTCCTCCCTCCTCAGTATTGGTGGTTCCCAAGTTGTAAAAAGCAAATCTTGCATTTTTCTAAAGGACATTAATTTGAATTTAATAAGATGTGTTGTGTGTTGCTTATTGAATCTTTAAACAGTGGGTTTATTTTCATCATTTTAATTCTTTAAAATGAAGAAACCTTCTCCAAAAAAGATGTCTTAAAAAGAAAATAAGTATAGTCTTTTCTGCTAAGAAGATAATCTTAATATTTTGCCAGTTTTTAAAGACTTTATATGGTAAAACTGCAGTCTTACATAAAATTATTCAATTTGTAATGGTTATAATAATGCCTGACTTCTTAATATTAGAATATAATATAGAAATATTAAAAAATAAAAGCCAAGTGTGCATTGAGCTAACTACCTGTAGCATTGTAAATAATCTGCCATTTATTAAATAAGAAATTGTTCTTGAACTGATTCTGAGATTCATTTTAGGAGTTAATGTTTTATTTCAATGAAAGTAAAATAAAGAATTCTGTTTCCCTAAAAGGCACTTGAGAGTTGCTTAAAAGGACCTGATACTTACAACAGTCAAGTTCTGATAGAAGCTACAGTAATAGCACTAACCAAATTACAACCACTTCTTAATAAGGTAATAGAAAATGAGTGCATTCATTTTGGGTACTGGTAGTAAATCTTTTCTTTAAAGGGTTCACAAAATAGGTGGGTTGGGAAATGTAGTTATAAAGAAAAAGCTATACTTAAAGTAGTTATTTGAAATATTTACATTAGAAGAAGAATAAGTATGAAGATTATGTTCTCAAATGCTTGTTTTTTGTCTCATCAGTGGTAAAGTAAAAATAGGTATATATTCTTAATTCTTTTATCCAGTAAGTATTGATAGACTATCTGCTCTATGCCAAGTACTGTTTTAGGTGCTAGAAATATAATATTGAACAAAGCCAGTGAAGTTCCCTACCCTCACGGAACTTATATTCTAGGGTGAGTGGGAGTACAACATGGATAGATGATAAGCAAAGTAAGTAAAATTCATAGTATGTTAGTTCGTGGTTATTATTGGGGAGAAATGTAAAGCGGAGTGAAGTATACCTGATTATCAAGAAGATGATATTTAAAAGGAATAAAATGGTGTGGCTACTGTTTTAGGATGGTCTGAGCTCATCTCAGCTTTGTGATCTCAACCAGCTCATTTAACATAACTGGCCATCATGTTTGCACATTGGTAAAAAAGTAAACTAGACTAAATAATGGCATAGTTTATCTTCCAAACTAAAGTTTTGCAGAACTTTGTGACTTAAGTACCAACATATGCTAGACTTTAAAGAGATTATAGAAAAATACTTATATGCTCCTGGTCTTGACTTACATAAGCATTCTAGTCCTAAATTATATAAAATGATTCTCTTCATCTCACAAGTAAAAATGAGACTCAAAGGGCTAAGTAACTTGTTCAGAGTCACATACTAATAATAATAAAAAAAAAACATGATTCTAATCTAAGGTTGTACATGTATTGCCCTATATACCATACTGCTAAATAAGGGTTCCCAAAACAAATATTTTTATTTCAGAGCAGCAAGAGACCCTTAATACTGGTAAGAGTGACAAGAACATTGAAAGGTTAGAATCTGAACAAAAATTAAAGAGGGAGATAAGTAGAAGTTAGTGTAGAGAAAGGGAGTTACAGCAGTAGGATTGTATAGGTGCTGAATCACTGGAGGAATGGCAAGGAGACCATTCTGTTTGTTAGGGAGAAACTGTTCAGGGAATTAGTGACAGGGGAGGTTGTAAAGATAGAACTAAACTAACATTCAGTGTTCTTCAGGAAGGAGTCTAAAATGTATACGTATGTTTTCAAGCAAATAGGTAATATGACAAAAGCAGGACCTAGAAGGGTCATTTGGTAGTAGAGTGCAGAGCAGATGGGAGCATGGAGAAACGAAGTAAAAAGAATCCACATTTAGAATGAAGAAGGTTGACATGGAATAGTGTCATTAGCCATAAGCAGACGCAAAAGAGATTAGTTTGGAAGAATCAATAAAACTTGTTGTCCCAGCTGTTTGGCTCAGTGGATAAAGCGTCAGCCTATGAACTGAAGGGTCCCAGGTTTGATTCTAATCAAGGGCACATGCCTGGATTGCGGGCTCGATCTTCAGTGTGGGGTTTGCAGGAGGCAGCCAATCAATGATTCTCTCTCATCATTGATGTTTCTATCTCTCTCTCCCTCTGCCTTCCTCTCTGAAGTCAGTAAAAATATATTTTAAAAAAACAAACAAAACTTGTTGACTGGATTTGGAACCAGAGTGTGGGAAGAAATCGAAGGAGATGCTAAGGTTCTGTGTCTGGTTACATACAGAGAATAGATGAAGAGCTTACCTATATATTTACCTTCCCCAGAATAAAATACATGCCCAGAGTCACATACTAATAAAGAAAGAACCATGTGATTTGGGGATAACATATTTTGTTTTGTACTGAAGTGTGTTGAATGAGACTGTTTTGTGGTTCATGTTACTAACCTGAAGACGTCTCCTTGGCCAGGACTCCCCTTTGCACAAAGCCCTCTTTTGGGTAGCTGTGGCCGTGCTGCAGCTCGATGAGGTCAACTTGTATTCAGCAGGCACCGCACTTCTTGAACAAAACCTGCACACCTTAGACAGTCTCCGGATATTCAATGACAAGGTAAGGAAGCCTTCTATTGGGATGCTTACATTATGCATATTTAGAACTCCTCTGTTTATTATTATTATTATTATTATCATCATCATCATCATCATCATCATCATCATCCTTTTAAAATCAGAAGAGGTCTCTAACTTAAATATGAATTTCTATAATGTAACTTACCAGCTCATTAAAAATATTTAAACTTTACTGCATACTTTTTGAATAAAAATAGTAGAAAATAGTACTTGCTCAAAACTAGTAAATAGAATAGGGATAAATGATACTTAGTATTAATAATAGCTACCATGTTGGGCTAATTTTTATAACCCTAAGGTTAGCATTCTCCATCCCCCATTTCACATGTAATTGAAATTTACTGAGAGAGTAGAAATTGAATGTTCTCACCAAAAAGGGAGGGAGGGGTGAATATGTGAGATGATGCATATGTTCAGTGCTGCTCTAAACACCTCACTACATATGTTTTATATACTCATGCTTTTGTTTCTTTGACATCAAAATCTAGACAGACCTGAACATGACCCTAAGCACTTAAGTTGTTAACTTTCAAAAATTTTTATGCATAAAGAAATCACCAGGGTTCTTTTTTTTTTTAAATATATTTTTATTGATTTCAGAGAGAGAGATAGAAACTCAGTGATGAGAGAGAATCATTGACTGGCTGCCTCCTGCATGCCCCTTATTGGGGATTGAGCCTCTAACCCAGGCATGTGCCCTAACCAAGAGTTAAACCGTGATCTTCTGGTTCTTAGGTCAACGCTCACCCACTAAGCCATGCCATCCAGGCTCACTGGGGTTCTTTAAAAAAAAAAAATTTAAAAAGGCAAATTCCTAGGGTTTAACCACTTCCTATGATTCAGAGATGGGATCCAGTACCTTTCACCTTTAAACAAGCATCTTCAGTGACTTTAAAGTGAACCACACTTTAGGAAACACTATTAAAATCTGAATTATCCTGGGCACATTGCACAGTGTTTTGGAATTTCAGTTTCCTCATTTCCCAACTAGAATGTAAAGTCCACCAGGGTGAGTCGTTTTTGTCTGTTTAGTTATATGCAGGACCTAGAACTCTTGTCTGGCACATCAAAGCCACACAGTAAGTCTTTGATAAGTAAAAGAATGAATAAATGCATAAATCCGTAAAAGGGAGCTAATAACCTTACTGCATAGGATTGCTTTAAGGTTTCAACATAACCATAATAATGCATCTGGCATTATTGAATACTGTGAGCAGTGAGTGAACTCTCATCTTTGTCATGAATTTTCTGTCACCATGGTACACAGAATGCCAGGCACACAAAAAGCCCATACAATGGTGGTCTTATTTAACACAACAAAAATAATAATTTTTAAAAAGTCACAAGGATGTAAACTGACAGTCATTTAGTTTGCATTTCATCTTTCATCATCTTATTATTTATATTACTGATTTTCTTGCACTAATTAATTTATAGTACCTTAATGTTCTGCGGTTTTCAGTAGTCTTGAAAATGATTTCTTTCAGCTTGAAAGGATTGTTTATCTTGTTATAGCTATTGAACCAGTAAGTGGTCCTTTAAGGAAAGTTCCTGTGTGAACCCACCAACCATCTCACTATTATCTTTAATAGAGTCCAGAGGAAGTGTTTATGGCAATCCGGAATCCTCTGGAATGGCACTGCAAGCAAATGGATCATTTTGTTGGACTCAATTTCAACTCTAATTTTAACTTTGCTCTGGTTGGACACCTCTTAAAAGGTAGAGGGCTTATGTCAGAATATTTTTATGAAATGACATCAAGAATTCAAAAATACTTAAAATAATTGATTGCTTGAAATAATTTGGCTCATGTGTCTTATTGTAAATGCAAATTTTATCTGCTTTATTGAATTATGTTTTAATATATGTTTTTAATCAAGCCTAATTTCCCATCCAATACCAGATTTCTTTAAAAAAGCAGAATTTCTTTATAAAATTCTTAAGTACTAAACCTTCTAATATCTGTATTATTAGTTAACACTATTTATATATCTTTTTTATTATCAAAATAAGACAGACTACAAATAAATAACATTTTCTAACATGTTACTAAAATAATATCTTAGTGATTTGATCACAGATTTTCTTCAACTTGTTTCCTATTTATTGTTGATCAGCTCCACTATTACATCACCTATTTGCTACATTACCCTCACCCCTCCAAATGTCTAGATTGCAATAGCTGTGATCAGCCATTCCTCAGAGCCAGCTCTTTCCTTCCCTAATTTGGCTTTACTGCCTACTGCTGACTTCACTGCATGTTAGCTTTGGTTAATTAATATGGAACTGTCATGGCCAGAGATGGCAGTTAACAGGGACAGCATATAATGGCAAAATCAGTGAAAAGGAAGGACTGGAATAAAGAGCTGGCATGAACTAGTGATTTTAGGCAGTTTTGGATTTGGCCACTGTAGAGTCTCAAGGTAGAGCTTGAATCTATCCTACATAATAAAAGCCTAATATGCTAAGTGTCCAGTGGCCCAGTCAGCCGTTCAACCTATCAAAGCATGATATCCTAAGGCTGCTCAACGGCTCGCTGTGATGTGCACTGACCACCAGGGGATGGAGTCTCAGTGCAGGAGCTGCTCCCTGGAGGTCACTGCACCCCCACAGAGGGAGCATTGCTCAGCCAGAAGCCCTGAGCCAGGCTCACAGCTGGCAAGTGCAACAGTGGTGGCAGAAGCCTTTCCCGCCTCTGCGGTCACACTGAGGATGTCCAGCAGACAGTTAGGCCCCTCCCTGTGGGCCTAAGCCGTCGGTCGGACATCCCCTGAGGGCTCCCAGACTACGAGAGGGCGCAGGCTGGGCCAAGGGTCAACCCCTCCACCTCTGAATTTCATGCACCAGGCCTCTAGTAGTTTTTTATCAACTTAAATGATTTAAAGCTTGAGGGAAGGATCATGGAGGTAGTTTTTATCTAATATAAGACATATACCCACAACTTTGAATGTATATACAGGGTGGGGCAAAAGTAGGTTTACAGTTGTGAATATGAAAACAGTTTATTCGTATATTATTACTTATTGATTATGGTATTTTCTATATAAACAACTGGAACCTACTTTAACTACTTTTAAATCTACTTTTGCCCCACCTCCTATTTGATTTCACCATTGCAAAAAATATTGACAGTTTTAATCTCTAAGGTGAATAGGGTGAAAAAAATACTGCACTTACTACAGGACACCAAGAAGAGGGATTGCAGTGGGGCTGATAGAGTGCTTGTTTATTCGATACTTCTAAAAGAATAGCAGATATTTTGAGTGTACAAGCCTCTATTTTAAAATGTAACATTAGTGATTAAACCCTATCTGAAAATTAAGCTTACCCTTTAATCAACCCTATTCTCTGTGCTTTGAGAGCATATACTTCATTTGTCATTGAATTTTTTCCTTTAGGTTAAAAAAGAATTTTTAGGGGAAAAGAAGTGGAGTGGAAGAGGTTATAGGCGGGATAAATGATATAAAAAATAAGAGTTTTTAAGCATTAGAATCATATTTTCATAAGATATCTTAAAATGAGTTTCATGGGATTTTTAAAAAATCTCTGCTACTTTAGAGAATGGAAGATCTAAAATACAATCATCTTTCCTAATTTCCTCTCCCTGAGGTACCTTAGAGCAGTGATTGCCAACCTTTCAGACCTCATGGACCACCGGTTCGCTACGGCTGCCTTAGAGTTCTAAGAAACATCCTGTTCTACACAGCTTGGTATTTAATCCTATGTATAATTAGTTAACTTCTCACAAATGTTTGTTTTGTTTCCAAATGGTCTTCTTTCAGAGTTGCTAGTCACAGAATAAGCACTCAACAAATACTTGTTGAAAGAATAAACTACCTTCTTGTCTGTTTTTGTTTTTTTGTAGGGTACAGACATCCTTCACCTGCCATTGTTGCAAGAACTGTCAGAATTTTGCATACGCTACTAACTCTAGTTAACAAACATAGAAATTGTGACAAATTTGAGGTGAATACACAGAGCGTGGCTTACTTAGCAGGTAAAAACACAAAATAGACACAATTAATCTTACCACATCTGTATCCAAGGAACTTCAGAAAGATATAGACACCTTTGGGTCAGTCCTTCAGCTGGTTGTTTGACAGGGTGAAGAATTCACAGTCCCATCTCATGGTGGTGGTTAAAAAATTGAAAGTTTTGCCAAAATATTTTTTCTTATAAAATAATTTGCATTAAAATATGAAATGTGTTCCTTTTGTCATCTTTGTTTTAAGATATCATGTGGCTCCATGTTGTCTGTCATAAAATTGGAACTCTTTGGCCCAGCAGCCTGGGCCCTTGAACAGCCTGCTGATTCTGTCCTCCTCTAAATTTTATAATAGGCCTCATTTTTTCATTACCTCTCAAGATGAATGGGCTATTTTAAGGAAATATATTTGCTGTCTTCTAGAAGTGTCTTTCTGCCTCTTTAATATTCATTCCTGAATGCCATTTGTTTTACCTAAAATGTCTGCCCATCCCCACCATTCCATTACCTTATTTGCTCTTACCTGATTTCTCTACTCAGCAATATTTAACACTTATGTAAAGTCATGTGATGGAAAGTGATGATTCCCAGTTTAGCAGACTTCAGTTTGTGGCAACTTTTATTTGAATCATTTACATCTCAGATAAACGGACCTCATGCTACCTGCTGACTACTTTTAGTGTTTGTTGAGCTCAAAGAAAGGTTCATTAGAGGACTTGAAATATAAGATGCTTATTAAGTTTCTTAGTTTATTTTATGTTTATGTACAAGGTCCCAAAAAATGGGCTGTAAGTCTATCCTCAGTGTTTTGTATCCTTAAACACTGTACTCCTCCGTAGGGCTGTTGATCAATAACAGTTGTTATCCTTATCAGGAGGTTATAAGAAATGTGTTCTGTTTTAAGTCAGCTGCTGATTTGTTAAATTTTCTAATCTGCCTTCTTTTTCCTCTTAGCTTTACTCACAGTGTCTGAGGAGGTTCGAAGTCGCTGTAGCCTAAAACATAGAAAGTCTCTTCTTCTTACTGATATTTCAATGGAAAATGTTCCTATGGATACATATCCCATTCATCATAGTGACCCTAGCTATAGGTAAGTGGACTTCTTCTGCCAAAATTGCATAATTATACTCAGGTTTTAGTTTAAAGTGCTAATTAGGCATGCAGCAGAAAAATCCAGGAGGGAATATAGAGATAATCTAGGAAGAATTTGTAAATTGAAACTCGTTTTGTAATGTATAGTGTATTTTATGTGGGTTAGTAGAAGACTTATCCTTCTAATCTCATTGTGCTACTATCAATATTAGTTTGCTTCTTTTAAGCACAAATCAGTTGAATAATGAAAATAAGTGATCTTAAAAAGTATTATGTCGGGGGGGTGGAGTGACAGTGGGGCAATAAGGACACATATGTAATACCTTAACCAATTTATATATATATATATATATATATATATATATATATATATA
>JAAGEH010000016.1:24079468-24114009 GCA_011751065.1 Lasiurus cinereus | reverse complement strand
ATATATATATATATATATATATATATATATGGAGAGAGAGAGAGAGAGAGAGATATTATAAGAAAGGACCTAAGAAAAAAACTGGCATGAAAAACAACTAGGCTATACAGATTTGTAAAAGAAATGTACATGCCAACACATTTGTTGTATTATATCACATTAAAGTTATTTAAAAGTGTTTTATAACATAATTTAGATGATCCTATATAATGAAAGCCTGATATGCTAAGTGTCCAGTCATGTGGTCAACCTATCAAAGCATAATATGCTAATGATATGCTAAGGCCACTCAACTGCTCATTATGATGTGCACTGACCACCAGAGGGCAGACGCTCCAACCCGTAGGTTAGCTTGCTGCTGGGGTCCGGCCAATTGGACTAAGCCAGACAGGCTGGACACACCTGGAGCCCTTCAAAGATTCCTTCCCAGCTAGCCAACCTCCCACATTCCTTCCTGGCTCATTGTGCAACTGTGGGGTCCCTCGGCCTGGCTTACACCCTCTCACAATCCAGGACCCCTCAAGGAATGTCAGAAAGCCAGTTTCAGATGAATCCTGCAGGCCAGGCCAAGGGACCCCAGTGGTACACGAATTTGTGTGCCAGGCCTTTAGTAAGGTAATAAAATATGTCCACTATATATGTGTTTTTGAGGTAGTACATTTTTTCTATATAAAAGAGAAATTACATGGAAATGTCATCATTTAGGAATTTTTTTACATTTCCAATTAAATGAAAGTATCTTTAAATTTTAGATAATGTTGAATATAGGAAAGTAATCTTATATTTATAGAGCTTATATCATTCAATTTATCAACATCCCACTTTTTCACTAAAAGCCCCCAATAATTTCCCACTGAAATTTTAACAATGTATTGCAAAAACTTTCAAGCCATACTTGGTTTTCGACTGTCTTACTTTTCAGTTATTTCTATGATTCTGTTTCTTTGAGGTATACCCTTTTTATTTTGGAAAGGAGAAAGTGAGTTTGTGTGTAGTCCCCTGTCAAGTATAAATTAGGTGGTTTTTGTTGTTTTTTGAATTAAGAATACAATTGCCTATTTAAACTTGATTTTCCCTGATTTAAAAATCAATGTAGCACAATTTTATTGAGCATTCTGTGATCTAGGTATATGATACTATGGCAAGGAAATGGATTCTTTCTGAAGATATATTGAGAGTTTGTACCCTAAAGCCCTTTAATTCACAAGTTTAAAATTAATTGATTGCTATCATAGGATATCCAGGTGGAAGAGGCAACCAGTGTTGCATTCTCCACTTTGTTGATTAATTCTTCTTAAATGTTTAAATCTCTCCAGGACACTGAAGGAGAATCAGCCATGGTCCTCTCCCAAAGGTTCTGAAGGGTACCTTGCAGCCACGTATCCTACAGTGGGCCAGACCAGTCCCCGGGCCAGGAAATCCATGAGCTTGGACATGGGGCAGCCTTCTCAGGCCAACACAAAGAAGTTACTTGGTTAGTTTCTCTAAATTATCTAAGATCTCTTGGAATTCTCTTTTTAAATTCTCAGATACCTTCACTCTTGGAGAATTATTGGAAGCTGTTCAAGTTTATCAAAATTTCCTGGTTTTGATGTAGCAAAGTTTTTGATGCCAGTTATAAGAGCATTGGATGGATCAATTAAGCCATATCAGTTATAAGGAATGAAAATGAGACCTTAAAACAGTATTTTTCTGATTCTTAGACTAAATACTGTGGCCAGCCTTGTTTTGTTTTCCCATGGCCAGGCAGCAGGGAAATGGGAATGGGAGAGACATTAGTTACTCACTCAGATTCAGGGCCTTTAACAATACAGTTCCTAATTATCTGAGAGAGAGCAGGATACATCAGTGTGGTATGAAGCTGTAATAATACTATTTGCCATCTTTTCTTTAAAAAGACAAAGTGGTAAGATTTTTTAATACTAGGTTTTCCTATTACTGTAAGATATGACCTTGACAGTTAAGGTTGTTCAGTTGCATTACCATTTGTCAATGAGAAGTGCACCTAACGTGCTGTGAGATCTTTCCCTGATTTTTAGCAGCTAACAGCAGGCAATGAGAGCTCACTGAATCCACCTCACCAAAGAGGAGATGCAAATGGGGCTCTCCTACAGCATTGTTACTGAATTCCATTGGGATCCATATTTCAGCCACCAACACTGTTGGCTCAGTGGGTTTCAGTTATCCATGCAAGTATATTTTTAAGTGTCTAGGTATTGGGAAAAGTTTGTGTTCATAAGGAAATCAGTGAACAAACAATACTGTGAAATAAATAACCTGCCAATAAACCATAAAAACAATTGAAAACATTAATATTAATTCCTGTTGCTAGTCACATAGGGCTGTTACCTTTTGTTTTGAGTTCCTTTCTGTTTATACTTTGCCATAAATAATCTTCTAGGAGTTTCCTGGTTACTTTGTGTTTTGTAATTCTGAATTTTTATGCCAAGGAAGTTATAAATGAAAAACTGATTTTAGAGAAAATGCAGTATTAATTTCATTCACCTCATGTGCTGGATGAAAAAGTTATGGTCTCTGCTCTGAACGCTCATAGTTTGGTGGCTAAGACTTATAATCAGCTGATAACAACATCCTAGGTATCACAAAAATAATGTCTTGATGAGGAGAACTTGAGGATCTGGGGAAATTAGGAAAAGCTGCAGAAAGGAGGTAATATCTGGACTGGGTATTAAAGATTTAATATATTCTTGCCAGGTAGACATAAGACAAGGACAGAATGCATCCGAGAGAAGGGAAATGAATGACCTGAATAAAGAAAAGTCAAGAAAAGCAGTTAGGTACCAAATGAGGCTAGAAAAGGATTGGAACTAAATTGTGGGGAACTGTGGGCCATGTTAAGAGATTTAGCCAGCCCTGACCGGTTTGGCTCAGTGGATAGAAAGTCAGCCTGCAGACTCAAGAGTCCCAGGTTCGATTCCAGTCGGAAGCATGTGCCTTGGTTGCAGGCACATCTCCAGTGGGAGGTGTGCAGGAGGCAGCTGATCGATGTTTCTCTCTCATCGATGTTTCTAACTCTATCCCTCTCCCTTCCTCTCTATAAAAAATCAATAAAATCTATTTTTAGAGAGAGAGAGATTTAGCCAGTAGGGACCTTTAAGTAGGGGAGAGGACATCACCAATTTTTTTATGATAATTTTTTGGCTGCGCTAAGGCAGGCACAGCGGGAGACTGGAGAAGAGGAGTCAACTTTGGGATAAATTTCCCAAGTAGAACAGGTAAGAGTTAGTGCAAGTTCCAAATAATCCAACTTCGTGCTTTACTTTAAATAAGAGGAAGCTATTTAACATCGATGCAGTACAGGATTAGAAAATTCAAAGGCAAGTGGAAAATGGTACCATTTGCTTTTTAAAGTTTTTTTTTTATTGATTTCAGAGAAGTAGAGAGAGAGAGAGAGAGAGAGAGAGAGAGAAACATCAATGATCAAAATCATTGATCAGCTGCCTCCTGCCCACCCCCCTCTGGGATCAATCCCACAACTTAGGCATGTGCCCTGACTGGGAATCAAACTGTGACCTCCTGGTTCATAGATTGATGCTTAACCACAGAGCCATTCCTGCCCGGCCTGTTAGCTATTTTTGAAGCATCTTGCAATATATCTATTACTTAGTACTTTCAGGTAAGCAAATCTTTTTTTCAAAGTTTGAAGAATTAAAATCAAACTTTGAACTTGCCTACTTTTAGAAGTCCTTCATATGTTACATCTAATTCTTGGCATCAGCATAATTTCTTAAATTGATAAAAGGCTATTAAGACATATCTTTGCTACTGTTAACAGTGCATACCCCAAATTTATTTATTATCAAGTATTATACTTGTTGTTGGTGATCGGTTTACCTCCAGTGTAGTGCATGTAATATCAGTTTAACTTGGACCAATAAGGTACATTCTTCCCTGAAACAGAAAATTATGGGACCAAAATTCCTTGAGAAGATGGAGAATAAAGAACAGAAACCACACCCTAAGGATATGTTTTGAGTTTCTTTGGGTCCTTAAGTGAAAACCTGAACACTATGTGTCCAAATATTTTCTTTTTATATAATCCTAATCACAGACACTGTGGTTAATGACTTTACATTTTCTGTAACTTTTGTTTATAGGAACAAGGAAAAGTTTTGATCACTTGATATCAGACACAAAGGCTCCTAAAAGGCAAGAAATGGAATCAGGGATCACAACACCCCCCAAAATGAGGAGAGTAGCAGAAACTGATTATGAAATGGGTGAGAAATAAAGTTAATAATTGATCTAGATCATTGAAAATCAGGTGGGAAAGTACATTAAAGCTGGATTTGCTTTCCAGCCATTTCTTAGAATCTTTAGGATAAAATATAGAAACATTTGCTCTTTTTCAAAATATAAGGTATACAGTTCTTAAAATGACTGTTATCCTAAAACCTCTGTATAGAGTAACCATATATATAATCTATAGCATTGTAAACAGCTAGTCAAAACTTTTGTATAAGTGAAGAGTAATTCTGCATGATGTTTATATTTTAAATGTCTACTAAAAAGCTATTGAGTTTTATAAGTAACATTAAAATGTATTAGGTGAAGTGGTATCTAGTGTGTATATTCTATTAATACAGCTGATCATGTTACTCCATATGTTACTGCAGAAACTCCAAGGATTTCCTCGTCACAACAGCACCCACATTTACGTAAAGTTTCAGTGTCAGAATCAAATGTTCTCTTGGATGAGGAAGTACTTACTGACCCAAAGATCCAAGCACTTCTTCTTACTGTTCTGGTAAGGTTTTCCCTTTTTTATGGTCCCCTCCTCAAGTTTTTTTCCCAGTCACTTAGAAAGTCAATAAATATTGAAAACATGAAAGGAAGGCTTCTTCTGCTTCTCAAAACAGACAGCAATTCAGCCACAAAGTATGTTTTCTGCTTACTTTTTCTCACGTTGGCAGGCTACGCTGGTCAAATATACCACGGATGAGTTTGATCAACGAATTCTTTATGAATATTTAGCAGAAGCCAGTGTTGTTTTCCCCAAAGTTTTTCCTGTTGTGTAAGTATTCCTTTTGTGTTTAATTTTTGTGTCTGTCTGAGAATCAAATGTTTTACAAAAACTTAGGCAAAGTACCACCCAGTAATGTTCACTGGTTGTAGAGAAGGGGATGTAAGATAATGTGACTGAATTTAGCTTAGATAGTGCTTTAATGGACGCTAAGATGTGTGTGATTATAAAACACATTAGGAAAAGCCTTTTCTTATTTGGTTGATTTTCTTAAGTGTTTCATCATGATGAGCATTGTTCATTTCCTCACTACTATATTTAAACCAGGATACCTATTTTTGGCTTCTTTTTCAGTAGAGTTTTTGTACTTATCCACACTAAATGAAAACAAAATTGACCTCTCTGGGAGATGAGTTTTATGCTCTCCTAAGGGTGACAGTCATATTGGCTTCAAAGAGTTCCCCCAAAAAAACTCAGGGAATTCTATTCCTGACCTAGGCCTTCTATGTAGTATCATTATTTTCTTATTTTTGTTAAATATCATTTAAATTTTTCAGAATTTTAAATAATTGGCTCTTGGTTATTTAAATAGGTGATATCCTGATTAAAAAATAGTTAATTTTCTCTTAGGTTTTGAGTTGGATCAGATATTCCACCCCCTCCAAACTAATCTTTTTTGCCTCATTTGATCTGATTCAACATTATTAAACACTAGCTAATATTAAATTTAATTTAACTTTCTAGGTATATAACCAACAGTCAGCAGAAATAAATGATTGTAAATTATGCTAATAGTGGCAGATAGAAGCCAACCTTGTCTTGAGCAAAGTTACCATATACAGGTGGCTAAGCATGGTTATATGGATAGTACTAGTTGTTTGTACCATATTTCCCCTGATGACTAAAAACAACAGCAACAAAGTAAACACACAGACTCATTATAGAAATTTTAGAAAAGCACTCCTCTCCCTTCTTTTTATCACATGGTTCTGGGAACTATATAATATGTTTTTCAGTGTATATTTTCATTTAATTTTTCTTTAAAATGTTCCCCTGTTGACTTTTGTCTTTTAGGCACAATTTGTTGGACTCTAAGATCAACACTCTGTTGTCATTGTGCCAAGATCCAAATTTATTAAATCCAATTCATGGGATTGTGCAGAGTGTGGTGTACCATGAAGAATCCCCACCACAATACCAAACTTCTTACCTGCAAAGTAAATACAAGTATCGGGAGGAGGATGGTTGGTGCCCTTGCTAACATGTGCGCTGTTATAAAATGCACTGACTAAAGAATTCTTTAGAAGGGGTAGTCTTGTTTATACTTCTCTCTCCATATGCAATTTTCTGACTCTCTTAATTTTATGTTTAATAGGTAACTGGTTGGACAACTTTTTAAAATTAAAGTATGAATTTATACTGAGTTTGAGTGAGTTTTAGTCTACTTTGACATGTATTTTTCAATGTGGGGTATCTGTTTTCTGTATCAACTATACATCTAATTTCTGTTAAGATTAAAGGAGTCTTTTGCTTGTTATAAAAGTAACATTTAATTTATTGCAGGTTTTGGTTTTAATGGCTTATGGCGGTTTGCAGGACCATTTTCAAAGGTAAGAAAAAAATGTTTTTCTCTATTGACAAAATGAAAGATTTTATTCATATTAGTGTGCCTGCTTTAAAAGCACAGAATATGCTAAAAACCAGAATGATGATTTACAATAAACACTTTATTTTTATTAAAGTTTCCATCACAGATTCTTTCTACGAGGCAGCACCTTTAATATGTTTATATATTAGCTTTTGTAGAAAACAACTCAGATCAATTTATGTTTGACTTTTCAGAAAGGTGTGATAAATCTCTGTAGATGTTTCTGCCCTCATCCCTTGTGTATCTGCTGATCCTAATTCACACACTTACGTAGTATCTTGTAATGAGGAAGGAGCTTTGCCTATGGTTAAAATCAACCTCATTGACCTGAAATTGTTATGTCAAAATTAAATCTCAATTTTAAAAAAAATTACATAATGGAAAAAAATCTACCTCATGTAAACCTTTTTACTCCCACCCTGTTGGGTTAGATTTATTCTTCCCTGAATATATCCTTATTTGCTCCTATTCTTTGTTCTTTGATTGGCATTAGTTGATACAGTGCTAGGTGAATGTTTATTTAATTATTTTCTCTAGATGTGGTCGCTCTCCAAATTGATGTTCCTTGAAGGCAGGATGTCTGTTTCTTCCCCCCACAGTAACTAACTAGTGCAGTGTTGCAGATGTACTAAATTAATATGGATTACCTAAAACTTATTGGTTACATTTAAGAATTGGGAAGTTAATTTATATTGGTTAGTTATCACATAGCATGAATATCTCATGCTATGTAAAGGCTGTCATTAAAAAAAGGGGGGAGGGGGCGTGAAATCACAGAAATAACTGTACCAGCAGGAATTTCTGAAGTTTGATTGCAAGTAGCCCTTCATAGTGAATCTCTAAATGGCAGCTGGAATGATAATGCTCTGCCTATTTTTTCTGTTTTGGAAAATTGACTGGACAGCATTCCTATAATTGTATTGTCTCAGGATTATTTGCTTTTTGTCTGTGCATGGCTTGCAGTAATTGCAGGTTCATCTGGAACCTGAAAGTGTAAGCCAAATAACATGCCAAGTTGTGAGTCTCATGGTAGTCTATAAATATTACTCCACCCCCTTTTTTAGATAAAGGAAGAAAAAAATAGTAAATTGAAGCCTGCAATGAAAATTGAATTAATCATTTTTGGCTTCTAAGGGGATAAAAAAAGAATGGAGCTAAAATAATTTCCTATTTTCCATTACAGCAAACACAAATCCCAGACTATGCTGAGCTTATTGTTAAGTTTCTTGATGCCTTGATTGACACGTATTTGCCTGGAATTGATGAAGAAACCAGTGAGGAGTCCCTCCTGACACCCACATCTCCTTATCCTCCTGCAGTGCAGAGCCAGCTTAGTATCACTGCTAACCTTAACCTTTCTAATTCCATGACCTCACTTGCAACTTCCCAGCATTCCCCAGGTCAGTAAATGTCATCTTTTTATAAATCTGAACAATACTATTAATATACCAACATTAGGAATTCCCTTGTTAACAGTTTTAAGCAGTTTTTGCTTCTTTTTTTATCATGAGGTTCATTTTACATTTCTTCTTTACTTTGTAGCTGACTGGAATTTTGTTACTCTATAAAGCTTTCTACTTTCAAACACATATATTAGATAGTGATATGTTTAATATTCACAGAGTGTTCCAAGGTTGTTAAGAGTTTGGACAGGAAGAGCAACCTAAAGTGCATTACCCTCTAAGTGGACAGAATTACAATTCCCTTACTAGATATACTAACCTTGCCCTAAGGCTTCTGTGTCTCTGACACAGCATACTATATTCAAAAACACACAAGGTAGTACCCCACTTCCCTGCAACCAGCAACCACCTGACAATCTAGAAACCAGCCTGAAAATGTAGGAGTAAATACACAACCAGATAGAAAGGCCATCTCAAGGTAGTAACATCTTAAAGCTCCTAAGCAGATTCCTTACGGAGGACTCACTCTTAGGTCCAAGTGGGAAAAGCATGCCAATTGAACATGCGACTAAGGGGGATGCACTGAGAAATGAGAGCTAATAGCTCATTGAGGCTGAGATGAACAAGATGGCAGACATGGCAGACCTGCAGAATTACGGGCTCACTGGGTGTCAGAGGGAATGGTCTCATACAACTCTACGTCCCTGGGGGTGGTCCTGGCGATAGAACTGATGCCATTGTATGTTGTGATGACCATGGCAATGAAGGAGAGCTTCCTTTATGGCCACATTTTCTATTCAGAAAGATACCTTTCTAAATGTTTGTTTTTTTAAAGATTTTGTGTTTGAAATTCTAATTTTGGAAAAGTTACTATACATAGTTCTTTTAAGTGGTAGCATGGATTTTCTTTTAAAAAGCCAAATGATGTGATGTTCAAGATCCATAAATAAAATCCCTAGATTATAATCCCAGTTTTGCATAAACATTTAAGCATCTGTAGCTTTAAAGACCTTGGCAAATATCCAATTCATATTATAAACCATTATATTAAATAACTATATTTATTAAGCTTTTGTTAGCAAAAGAAACAAAGCATTTGATCCAGCATTTATTTATCAGTCACCTCACTGTGCCTTAACAGGTTCTATACCAACCCCCGCAGCCTTTGGCAAGAAATCAAAGAAACCTGGCCAACTCCTCCCGCTTCCCACAATATAACCATGTTCATTTGCCCTCTGTCACTTATTCCCTCAGACAGTGGGTCTCCAAGTGTGGTCCTAGACCAGCAGTGTCAGCATCACTTGGAATCTTGTTAGAAATGCAAATGCTAGCATCCCACCCCAGACCTCCTGCACAAGGAACCCCTTCCAGCAATCTGTGGTTGGATCTGCCAAGGTTCTTGCCTCATAATTGGCATTTCAACTGTTAAAGCAAGGGCAAAAGCTAAACTGTTCTTTCTTCTGGATATTGCAGCCTCTGAATTCTTTCCCTCACCATTGTCTCCACCTTTTAAAATCTTAGCATTTTGGAGCTGGGAGCACTGTAGGGTTACTTAGTTCTAGGCTCACAGCGCTGAGTGCAATGGGGAGATTGAGGTTTAGAAAAGTTAAGCTCATTGCTTTATCATACAGTTCTTATCTAGAACCCTGTCCAGTGTCTTTCTAACACATTCATTGCTTTATGTAGTTATGATGTGTCTATCACCTTCTTCCTGCCTTCCTTTCCCTTGTTCTTTTATTTGTTTATTGCCATCTCATTACTTCCATCTGCCGTACTTTAAGTCTAGCATTCCTTGTCTTCTGTAGGGCTCTCTGTTTTCTGGATTATTTGTTGCTTAATAATGTTGATCTCAGTGAGAAAATTAATAGACTCTGCCTATATTGGTTCTCTTGTTTTCAAAGTTAGATTCATTTTGAGCAAACTTTTGCCTCTTTGGCTACTACTAAAGTGATGTTAAACCAACTAAATGATTAGTTGGGTTTTTATTTAATTTTTTATTTCAGCACACAGATTAATTGGTAGTGGGGTTTCTGTCCACTAATGGAGACAATAAAATAATCAGGTTTAGAATAAAGGCAACCAGTACAATTTCCCCTACTAGTTGGGAATTATGTATTAATTGGTCATTATCTATATCATTTTTGCCTTTTTAAAAAAAATAGTCTATTCTGTAATCTCTTAGTTAGAATTTTTTTTATTGTTTAAAGTATTACAAATAGTAGTACATATGTCTCCTTTTTCTTTTCCCCCCATTGACTTCCTCCCGGCCGCCCCTACCCCCCAGTACATGCCCTTACCTGCCCCCTCCCCAGTGTCTTGTATCCATTGGTTATGCTTATATACATGCATACAAGTCCTTAGGTTGATCTCTTACAGCCCCCGCCCCCCAACCTCCCCTTTTAGAATTGTTTATAAAAATCAGAGAAGAGCTGTGTGGTTTTGGTTGCAGTTTTACTCCAGTGGTTCTTCATAGATGGTGCTTCAATAAACTACTGCACTCTAGAAACCTCTGGCTGTTCTCAAAAGAAACTGAAGCTTTAAAAGTAATAGAATTAAGTAGAATCACTGTATTCAGCATTTACGGTCTCTAAATTGTAAATTGTGTCCTTTAGTTTGCCAGATTATTTCACTACATGATTTTGGAGAAAAAGTTTATCTTTTCAATCGAGACTTTATTTTCCCATGAAACCCATTTTTATCTCTAAAGTGTAGGTTCTTCATCTCCATGAAGGATCTTGATTTACCTCTGTACCTAGTTAGTGTATTTTTATTATTTTTTCTCATGGAATACTCTTACAGGAGTTAATACTTTGTATGTAATTAGGTATACTGCTTTATGTCTTTGGCTCCATATAATCATATCCTTGTCTCCTCAATTTATGGAGCTGAGTGAGTTGCTGATCTCAGTGGGCTGAAAGAAGTGATGAATCTTAGCTAGATCCCAGGTTCAGTCCAGCATTTCAACTTGGCTATTTAGCTGTACAGAAAACAGAAGATTTCCCTATCTCCATTCCCATCAGCCAGGTCCCATCAGAAATATTTAAAGAAGCTCTGTGTGGTTTGTTATCAAATTACCCAACATCAACCTGTGCCCAGTCTATTGAGCTTTAAGCAGGAGAATGCTCTGTTGCCCTGTGTGAAAAAGCAAAAGTTGCTGATCTGCACAGCTCAACAGCGCTTTGCTGCAGACTTTCCATGTCAATGCAAATCTCTAGATCTGTGGTGCTTAGCGGGATCTGCCACTGAACTGTATTTTCGTATAGTTTCCAACATTCTCTGCTGAAATCAGCCAGGTAAGAAATTCTTGAACTGCCTCCTCCCAAGCACTAAACCATATTTAAAAATGTGGCTGGTAATTCATTAGTCACCAGCTTTTGACAAAGTGGTGCTTACTTAAAATAAAGCAGTTGGCTCTGAAAATGCATTCTTCTTGAGAGATTAACATAGTCTACTTGTCTGTCCCCTTAGCACAGGACCATTTTTATAAATCCACATTTAAAATTCATAACTGTCTTCTGACTCCCTCCCTAGTAGAAATTGAACTTGGCATCAGTGGAGCCAATGGACTGTATTCAGAATCAGTGTATATAAATTTGTGTTAACTGGACATAAATGGACAGTTTAGCCAAATGGACATAAAAACTTTGCCTCTTCAGATTTTCCCAAGTGCCACTAAAAGAATCCTCAAGAGAACCCATAGCATTTATTCTATGACATAGAAGAATATTTCAAATTTGACATTGTGATCCATTGTTAGGTCCACAATAGCGAGCTAGATGTGAATTGAAGAAGCAGGATTAAAACTAGAAAATAAATCCTATTTACCTAAAAATACTACCTATGAGACTTTCTTTTTGCACATGAATGGTTCTAGATAATGAGCAGTGAAGCCTTTTTTTAAAGCCATATTTTGAGTACTCTACGCCCATTTCAAGTGCAGTCTCCCTGCATTCTCTTTAGATATTACACAGCAAGTACTAGAAATAAATAAATACTAGAAATAAAAATCAAGGTGGAACTATATGGACTTTATTTTTTTTTATTTTTTTAAATTAAATATTTATTATTCAGATTATTACATTTGTTTCTCTTTTTTCCCCTCCATAGCTCCCCTCCACCTGGCTCCCACCCCTCCCTCTACCCTTAGCTCCCCCCGTTGACCTCATCCATAGGTGTATGATTTTTGTCCAGTGTCTCTCAGTACACCTCTCACCCCTTTCCCCCTGAGAATTATCAGTCCACTCCCTTTCTGTGCTCCTGATTCTATTATATTCACCAGTTTATTCTGTTGATCAAATTTTTAATTCACTTAATTTTTAGATTCACTTGTTGATAGATACGTATTTGTTGTTCATAATTTTTTTTGTCTTTTACCTTTTTCTTCTTTCTCTTAAAGAGTACCTTTCAGCATTTCATATAATACTGGTTTGGAGTTGATGAACTCCTTTAGCTTTTTCTTATCTGTGAAGCTCTTTATCTGCCCTTCAATTCTGAATGATAGCTTTGTTGGATAGAGTATTCTTGGTTGTAGGTTCTTGCTATTCATCACATTGAATATTTCTTGCCACTCCTGTCTGGCCTGCATCGTTTCTGTTGAGAAATCAGCTGACAATCGTATGGGTGCTCCCTTGTAGGTAATTAACTGTTTTTCTCTTGCTGCTTTTAATATTTTCTCTTTGTCTTTTGCTCTTGGTATTTTAATTATGATGTGTCTTGGTGTGGTCCACTTTGGATTCCTTTTGTTTGGGGTTCTTTGTGCTTCCTGGACTTGTAAGTCTATTTCTTTCACCAGATGTGGGAATTTTTCAGTCATTATTTCTTCAAATAAATTTTCAGTATCTTGCTCTCTCTCTTCTTCTGGCACCCCCCACAATTCTGATGTTGGTACGCTTGAAGCTGTTCCAGAGGCTCCTTACATTATCTTCACATTTTTGGATTCTTTTTTCTTCTTGCTTTTTCAGTTGAGTGTTTTCTGATTCTCTTTATATTTCAAAATTTTTACTTGATTCTTGCCTTTCTCTAGTCTGCTGTTAGGTCTCTGAATAATATTTTGTATTTCAGTCAGTGTATGTTTAATTTCTAGTTGGTCCTTTTTCATCTCCTCTTGGTCTCACTAAATTTATCCATCTTTTCTAGGATATTCTTGAAAAACCTTATAACTGTGGTTTTGAGCTTTATATCCAGTCGTTTGTTTTCCTCCATTTCTTTTGTTTGTGATCTCTTCCTTTGTCTCCGCCTTTTCATTATGCCAGAACTTCTTTGTTGGATTCAGCCTTATGATACAAGACTTACAAAACTGCAAAAGGCTCTCTGTTGCACTTAGGAGGGTGGAGTCTCAGGGCTTAACGGACAGCCTTGCCTTCCAGTCAACCCTGCACTACAAAGCCCCTGGGTCTCTCGTGTCTCTGGGTAATCGCTGGAGCAGTCCCTGTGTGCGCACACTGCCTCCCGACTGCTGCCTTCCCGGCTTCCCTCTGTCCCGAGACCATATGAGTCTGGGTCCCCAGGGTCTCGCCCAAAACTGAGGTTTAATGGAGTTAGAAGTGGTGCAATTGGAGGCTCTGTCTCCCGCCCACTCGTGAAAGCCAGCAGCACAATCAACAGTCGGTCTGCGCTCAGTGCTGTGCGCGCCACCATACTTCTGCCCTTTCACGGCTCCCCTAAATTTCCATGCACTTCTCCCTTTTCACAGTCTAAACTCCCCCCGTATGAGTTTCGGTTGGACCTGGGGTTCAGTGCCATAGGATAAGGGGTTCAGTGCAGTTGGGAGCCTCCATCTCCCTCCTGCCAGAGAAAGCCAGCCAGGTACTCCCACACCCGCTCTCTCCACACGTGCGTCTCCGTACCTCAGCTTTTTGCAGCTCCTCTGGGTCTCCGTGAGCCCCTCTCTTTCCCTCTAGTTGTGGAATTTCCACTCAGTCAGTTTTCCTGTGGTTCTTGATGCTGTCCATTCTGTTTTTTAGTTATGGTTTTGAAATAGTTGTGCGAGGCAGCAGTGTAGGTATTTACCTATGCTGCCATCTTGGATTCTCTCCTATATTGACTTTAAAAGAAATCAAATAGACCCATTTCTAATGTGAAATTTAATTTGTATTGTACCAAGACCTCCTACTATTTTTCACACTGGAATTTAATTCAGTAAACATTTGTAATTTAATTCAGTAAACATTTGAATGCCTGGGACTTTTAAAGATGAATGAGACCCTGGTCACCAAAGACTTAATAGCTTTTCCCCATGGATCTCAGTATTGGGTTTGGAGATAAAGTTATTTCTTTCTGATCACAAATTCAACATGTACATGTTTTTTTTTTTTTTGAAATACAAGAGTTAGTCTAGATATTTATCCTACAGATATTCATTGTTTATTACATACAAGGGACTCTCTTAGGAGTCAGGGAGTGGGAGAGCTGGTAGGACATGATACCTGCCCTCAAGAAGAGTAAGAATGGTCAAGTGTACACAGCTAACTATTTTACTTGTTTTGTGGCATTTATCATGTTGTACCTTAACCATAAAGTATGCTGATAGTTCAGAGAAGTATTTTTTAAGAATAATTGGGTAATAATTATGGCAAGAGTTTTATATTTTTTATCCCCAAAAAGTGTGAGGTGTGTATTATAATTTTTTTAAAAAGAAGTCTTGATCAATTTTAAATGTTTGTATTGATTTTTAGAGAGAGTGGGAGAAAAAGGAAAAGATAGAGAGAAATATCAATGTGAGAGAAACACATCGATTGGTTGCCTCCTGCACAAACCCTGACCAGGGCCCAGGCCAGGGAGGAGTTTGCAGCCATGGTGTATACCCTTGACTGAAATTGAACCTAGGACACTTTGGTCCGCAGGCCGATGCTCTACGTGAACTGAGCCAAACCAGTTAGGGCTATTTTATTTATTTATTTTCTTTTTTTAATATTTTCAGAAAAACTATTTTAGATATAATAATGTTACGTGCACTGAACATTAATAATTCGAGAAAAATGATTTTAAGTATCATGTTACATGCAGTAAACATTAATATTTCAAGGAAAACTATTTTAAATATAATAATGTTACATGCAATAAACATTAATATTTCAAGGAAAACTATTTTAAATATAATAATGTTACATGCAATAAAAATATTTCAAGAAAAAGATTTTAAATATAATAATGTTACCAAAACTGTACTAACATAGTATAATATCATAAAAGTTATAGGAAATATTAAAAATCTGCAGATAACAGGATTACTTCTATCATATTCTAAAATGTTTTTTTTCTTCTGGCTCTATTTTGGTTCATCAGTTTATGTTGTTCATTATATTCCACAAATGAGTGAGATCATGTGTTATTTATCTTTCTCTGACTGGCTTATTTCAATCAACATAATGCTCTCCAGGTCCATCCATGCCATTGGAAATGGCAAGAGTTCCTTCTTTTTTACAGCAACTATTCCAATCTGGCTAGGGCTATTTTAAATGTTTCTTACAAGAAAATAAATTTAGTTTTTTTCTTTTTTTAATTAATTAATTTATTTTTTATTAATGTATTACATATGTACGTATCTTCCCATTGCTCCCCTTCCCCCCTCCCCCCGCACTCGCATGCATGCTCTCACCCCCCAGTGTCTTGTGTCCATCAGTATGCTCATATGGATGCATCCAAATACTTCAGTTGATCTCTTATCTACCCCACCTCTCCCTAACCTTCCCACTATAATTTGACAGTCTGTTTGATGCTTTACTGCCTCTGTATCTATCTTTTTCTTCATCAGTTTATAATGTTCTTTATTATCCATAAATGAGTGAGATCATGTGGTATTTTTCTTTCATTGACTGGCTTATTTCACTTAGCATAATGCTCTCCAGTTCCATCCATGTTGCTGCAAATGGCAAAAATTTCTTCTTTTTTTACAGCAGCATAGTATTCCATTCTGGCTAGGGCTATTTTAAATGTTTCTTACTAGAAAAGAAATTTAATTTTTTTCTTTGATCAGCTTATCTTACTGTTAATAAATGGACTTGCATTTTTTGGAGCAAAGACTTATTTAATTGAGTTTTATTTTGAATTCCTTTTCTTTCACTTTATTTTGGGGCTGTGCCCAGGCCTGTCAGTTGTCCACTCACTTTGCTTCTGTAATGCAGACCCCCTTCTGGGAAGCAGTCCTAGACCAACAACAGTGTGACAGCTGTGTGTACAGTGATAGTTCCTGAAAACCATTTCCCCAAATGTGCAGGCACACCTTGTTTATTGTGCTTCACGGATGTTGCCTTTTTTTTTAATAGAAGCTACTCCACCATTAAAAAATTAGAGCTTGCTTTATTTTGGTGGTCTGGAACCAAACCTGAAATACCTCCGAGGTGTGCCTATAGACTGAGCTCTGAGTCAGTAAGCTCCTAACATGTTTAACAAGTGTAAAATGTCTCACTCTCGAAGTTATTTTGAGGCTACTTAAAAATCTCAGAAATGATTTGAATGTTTTAGAGAACTGCTTATGGTATCCCCATAACTTTATCTGCTATTTTCTTGATTTATTTTTTCTTTTTATTTGTGATTGCCCTGTATTTAAGGGAGGAAAATAATGTTAAACTGAGCAATTGCTTGGTGCAATTTCTGCTGATTTTTACATTGTATTTTTAAGCTTAATTTTTAACTTAAACTAAAATGCTTAATTGTAATAAAGATGATAAAAACACATCTGTCTGTAAAATTGTAAGTTCTGCCATTTATTTACAGAGTGTAATATTTAGGAAATTAATAGTCTGAATTCAATAGTTAATCCTTCGAAACTCAGCAACATAAGTATCCAGTGTCTAATCGCATATCACCCTTCTTATGTCTTACGGCCATCACTCACTCTTGTTTTTTTCTCCATTCTGTGTCTGTGAAGCTTCCCTGCCTTGCTCTAAATCAGCAGTTTTCATGCAGCTGTTTCCTCATTAAGGTACTCTTTCCTTTCATCATCTTTGCACGAAACACTGCTTTCCTTGCGCTCATCCTAGGCACACAGCATGAGACTCATTCACCAGGCGCTGTAGGCAAAGCCTGGCTTAGTGCCCAGAGAACTCAGAAAGCTGCTGCTTTAGGGTCCCTATGTGCCCTCTGGACTAAGAGACTGAGGACAAGGAGCTGCTTCTACTCCCCAAGCGCTGGACTGCCAGGGGCAGGTTAGCAAGAGACTGTGGGAGAGTTCATGGAGAAAGCAGGGGGTGTGGTTTGAGGAGTTTTTACCTTAGGAAGTATTTATTTTCCCACATGTAAAAAAATCAACCCGTGTTTTCTTATAAATTAAAGCTGTTGTCTACTCTATTGCCCATGTGTTTAAAAAAGGAATATGGTCCTTAGTTAGCTCTAAGTACTAAGAAGGAAAAAGTGTGATATGGTATACTTACGTCTAATCTATAAAAGATGCCATTTTTCTTTTACTCTTCTATAATTATTATGTAGAAAGAGTAGACCAAATAGAAAAAGTGTTAGCTATTGATGAAAGTCCATTAAATTTTTAAAATCATTATAGTTACTGTTTTTGTATCTAGCTCAAAATACGACTATTTCTAAATTTATATTTTTAACATGTCTCCATGAATGTATTTACTATAGCATATGAAGCTATACTTGTCTTTTCTTCCAAGATTTATATTTTTGTGCTTATTTACATTAGTTTCAGTAATTTTACAAATTGTAGTATAAAAGTCAAGTTCTCTGCATTTGTTCTAAAACTTCTTTTAGTACGTCATATGGTCTTTGTTATTTCAGCTATTAGAAGAATCTTTGTATAGTAATTATGTTATCTATGTGCAAAAAATCTTCACATAGATTACTTTTTCTGATTCTTCTAAGGACCCTTTGAAATAGGCAAACCTGCTGATCCTTCATGGCCAGATTAAGGACTAGAACCAGATAAGAGATTTGATCTAACCCAAACTCAAACCTGGGTCTTCTGACATGTTTGCCTTCTCATGGTGTGGCGTGCATGTAAATAAGACTTTTCGAACAGGTTTGCCCCATTAAATGTGTAATAAACTAAGCAATGCAGTCAAAACCTACTAGTGTTTCTGTGCAGGTGGTGGGAGATTGGGGCTATTATTAGGTTTTCATTGATGTTGTGTAACGTCTCATAAATCACCTCTCCCATGTTCCCTCAGCCTCTCAAGAACTAAGAGGGATCCAGTCCTTTTCATCATGTCATGACAATATCAGGTTCTAATTTGGAAAACGATTTTGGTGTTTTAAAAAATAAACACCAAAATTAGGTGTTTTAGTTATTTGTCGGGCCAAATCTATATCCCCAGTTGTCAAAATAAACAAACCCTGATACCTGCCTTCAAGGAACTCATGAGCAAGCAGAGGAAGTGGACATGTAACTTAAACAACTATAACATAATGTGATTTACTCAATTCGCTAAATTTGGGGCAAAAATACCTTTTACTTAGGATTTGCATCTTTATCGGTAATATACCACTACAGTCCATTGCGCATAGTGCTTGTTAATACACTGCCGTAGAGGATTCCCCGCTGCTTCTGCCCGCATGGTTGTCACTAGCTGCATGTTTGACCACAGCTCATTTGTGGGGGAATCCAAGCTAGCCAGTCAGGACCTTGATTTGAAGTTTTTACCTTGATTCCACTTGGGTGGTGCCCCCTGGATTTCTGTCACTATATAGATTTGCTGACTAGTTTCAAATAGCAGGGACCAGTACAGGTGGATTCTGTCTCCATTGGAGCAGAATAGCTGACACTCTGACAGTTTTTCCAATAGAATGTTGAGACCAAATCCTTCACCAATTTCTAGAAAGGTTTCTAGATTCAGTTTTAAGAGGGTAAATACAATGAATGGTGCCAAAATTCTCCGAAGTGGGATGATGCTTAGAAACCTAAATGCCATAACAGGATATTAAGATCATTCTTTTTTTTTTTAATATATTTTATTGATTTTTACAGAGATGAAGGGAGAGGAATAGAGTGTTAGAAACATCGATCTGAGAGAGACATCGATCAGCTGCCTCTTGACGCCCTCTACTGGGGATATGCCAGCAACCAAGGTACATGCCCTTGACCGGAATGGAACCTGGGACCTTTCAGTCCGAAGACCGACGCTCTATCCACTGAGCCAAACCAGTTTTAGCCTAAGATCATTCTTGTCAGACAACCTGGCTTTTTCAAAATGCTATGTTTTGGTGTAGGTATAATGCAATTTTTATTTTATTGTTTTCTTGAAAATAACCGTCCAATATTTTTATGTCAGCTTCTCCTTTGATCCTTAATGTACAACATTTTTGCTGTGCAGTTAAATTAGGAGTCATAGTCATACCACGTTTACCTGTGTGTGAGTGTAGAATTGGGTCATTAAATAGGAAGAAAACACATACAAAAACAAGAATTGAACTGAGAAGAATATTGAATCTGAGAGCAGAGGTAGGAAGGACCTCAACCTCTCACATAGCATTGAATTTTTGGGTTATGCATGATGGGGCTAAGCCAGTGAGTGATACTGTAACTTTTTTTCCAGAGAGAAAAAGAGAGAGGGAGGAAGAGAGAGAGAAACATCAATGATGAGGGAGAATCATTGTTGGCTGCCTCCTGCACACCCCACATTGGAGATTGAGCCCGCAACGGGGTCATGTGCCGTGACCCGGAATCCAACAGTGACCTTCTTGTTCATGGGTCTATGCTGAACCACTGAGCCACACTGGCCAAGAGATACTGTAATGCTTTTAATTAGAAGGAACACAGGCTCATTAGGAAAAAAATAGAAAATTCAGAAAAATGGAAGAAAAGGTCACCCATAATTTACCACTCTTAGATAATCACTACTAACATTTTGGTACCTTTCTTTCCAGTTTCTTTTCTTTACATAGTTGAGGTCCTAGTATGTATAAAATGTTATAGCTTGCTTTTTTACTCTTAAAATGTAACTGGAGATAAATAAGACTTAAAATTTTTTATTTATTTAGAGTTATAAAGGTTATTTGCATAACAAAACAAAATGGAATATTCTTAGTATTTCTTTGAAGTCACCTTCACTTTAGTGACTTAATCTATGTAACTACAATTTATATAACTTTAATTCTTTATTTTTGTTTGTTTTAATCCTCACCTGAGGATATTTTTTTCCATTGGCTTTTAAAGAGAGTAGGAGAGGGAGAAAGAAGAACATAAACATGAGAGAGAGACACACATTGGTTGCCTCCCGCATGTCATCCTGACCAGGGTAGGATGAACCTGCAACTGAGGTACATGTCCTTGACAGGTAATTGAACCGAGACCCTTTGGTCCATGGTCCAAAGCTCTAACCACTGAGAAAAACTGGCCAGGGCTAATTTTAATTTTTTTGTAATATATTTTATTGATTTTTTTACAGAGAGGAAGGGAGGGAGAGAGAAAGTCAGAAACATCCATGAGAGAGAGACATCGATCAGCCGCCTCCTGCACACCCCACTGTGGAGATGTGCAAGGTACATGCCCCCAGCCGGAATCGAACCTGGGACCTTTCAGTCTGCAAGCCGACGCTCTATCCACTGAGCCAAACCGGTCTCAGCTAATTTTAATTCTTAATATCACTACATAGGCCCTTGTCCTCAGAGGCATTGCCACCTTGCACTGTGATGACTGCCTTCCTCCAGAGTGAGCCACAGCCTAGCATTGGCAGGGCTGCGCCAAAGGGCCGCAGGTTGCTGGCAGAGAGCCACTTGCCCTCCTGGGTACTTTCATTCTAGTACAGTGGTCGGCAAATTCATTATTCAACAGAGCCAAATATCAACAGTACAACGATTGAAATTTCTCTTGAGAGCCTAAAACCGACTTCTGTGTATGGGCCATGAAGTTTCAATCGCACTATATGTGCATGCCCACACGTGGTATTTTGTGGAAGAGCCACACTCAAGGGACCAAAGAGCCGCATGTGTCTCGAGAGCTGCAGTTTGCCAACCACTGTTGTAGTAGAATAAGGCATATACGCAAGTTGTGATAGTATGAGCAAAAGGTAATAAATATACATGCCATATAAAATCAGGAGGGAAAAGGAGAGAGAAAGTAGTTCTGGTAGGAGACAGAAGATGCATCAGGAAGGAAACAGATGAGAAAAAATTGGGGTCGAATTTTATCCTGTAGAGATAGGCAAGGCCATTAAGAGCCTGATCAAACAAGTTCAGGGTACATTGAAAAGCTGATGAGCAGCCTTCTTTCAGTTTCTTTGCCTCTTTTTTTTAATAGCTCTAGAGAAAATGTTAATAAATATGCAGAGGAGAATAAAAGTCATCCAGAACTCTGTTACCTGAGAAAAGTTCTGTGAACATTGTGGTGTGTTTCCTTTCATTCATCTTCCTCCACATGGTTAGATTAGAATCGATGCTGACACTGTGCTTGGCTCCTGGAGACAAGTTGCTGAAGTTGTTACTCACAGGCAAACTCTGACAGAGCCCACGTTCTCTGATAAGTTCATGACAGCAAGTCTTCTGGAGCCCATGTGCGTCAGGCCACGTGCCTGTGGACACCTCACACCCTGAATGAGTTTAAGGCTGAGTTCAAGGAAAGGATATGTGATTCCTCGAAGGTACTCATTGCAAATCTGTTTCTGTTCCTGAGCCAACAAAGACATGGGTGTGTCTACATACATTTGCTAGAACATAGTTTTAGACTTGAAATTCTATTTTTGGATGAGGTCATGTGACAGGGGGTAGGCGAGGCTGGGGAAGGTCAATGGGGGAAAAAGGAGATATATATACTACTATATGTAATACTTTAAACAATAAATAAATTTAAAAAAATTCTTTTTTTTTTACATATTTTTATTGATTTTTTATAGAGAGGAAGGGAGAGTGATAGTTAGAAACATCTATGAAAGAGAGACATCAGTTAGCCGCCTCCTGCACACCCCCTACTGGGGATGTTCCCACAACCAAGATACATGCCCTTGACCAGAATCCAACCCAGAACCTTTCAGTTCATAGGCCGATGCTCTATCCACTGAGCCAAACCGGTTTCGGCTCTACTTTTCATCCCAAAGTGAAAATTTTTCCATTCTCAGATTTAATGTTTAAGATTCAAATGGTACAGATAAAATAAAGTAAAAATTACCTGAAATAACACCATCCAGAGGTAACATATTTTGGCCAGTGTTTTCCCAGCCTTTATCATCCCCCTACTCCTAAATTATGGTCATCTTTCTGTATCAGTAAATACCAACCAGTGCTTTTTTTTAAAGGGAGGGGGGTTCAGGAGTGGGGAGAGAAACATTGATGCATTCATTGGTTGATTCTAGTATGTGCCCTGACCCAGGATCGAACCTGCAACCTTGGCGTATCAGGACACCGCTCTAATCAACTGAGCTACCCGGCCAGGGCCAATACTTTATATTTTGGTACAAATTGCTAACATGCTCTCCAGCTGGTTGCTTTCCCACCAGTAGTTACGCTAAAGGTAGATATAATTGGTCTAATTATTTTGGTAAATTTTATTGAAGTGTAACAGACAGAAAAGTATACAGGCCATATGAACTTTTAAGTAGTAAACACTTAAAAATCCAGCATCCAGATCAAGAAACAAAGTATTACCAGCACTCCTAGAACCCACCCGCATGCCTTCTTTCATTCACCACTTCTCCGAAGTAACCACTGTTCTGTTACCTAATTTGTAACCTTTGCTAATCTGAGGGCAAAATAATATGTTGTTTTTGCTCTGGTCGCTGTTATGAAGTCACTACTTAGACTGTTTGTAAAATACATTGTAGGGCCCTGTTTGGGAGGTTTCATCTCCAGCAGAGAAATGAGTGGCTTCTGTTGAAGGTGTGGAACAGGAGCTGGCTGGCCACAGTGCCAAGAGGTCAAAGCAGAGATTCTGCAGGTGGTCTTTGTGGTGTGCTGTTTTCTCAGTAAACATCTGAGTTCCTTTGGGACAGGCACTGTGATTAGAAAAATAACAAGCTCTGCCTTTCTTGGAGCTGACGGATTTCAGTGTCTTCTGTAATGCACAGCGTGCGTGTTCTATGTGTGGACAGCAGTAGGGATATGCGGCGAGAAGCTGACCTCTGCTGGAAGCTGCTGGGATGACTTGGAGGAAGGCCTTGTCTTCCCTGCTGGCCTTGAGTTCAGCGCAGGCCCGCCTGCCTCTAGCAACTTCCCAAGGGTTTCTTTTCCTTGTGCTGTTTTTCTGTTGTGATAGCAAAAGTTGCTTACCAAAATATGAGGCTTTCTGTGTGACAAGGTCTTCATAAGCATTCTAGCAGTTGACTATCAAAATGAAATATGCAAAAACAGTCCTCCAGGTTGTAGCTTGTATACGAGCCTTGAGATCCCATCCTGGCCCTTCATGCCAGAGAGGTGTAACTGGCTGCTCTATTTCTCTCCAGGAATCGACAAGGAGAACGTTGAACTCTCCCCAACCGCCGGGCACTGTAACAGTGGACGAACTCGCCATGGATCCGCAAGCCAAGTGCAGAAGCAGAGAAGCACTGGCAGTTTCAAACGTAATAGCATTAAGAAGATCGTGTGAAGCTTTCTTTGTTTCCTTTTTCAAACAGACCTGACGTACGTACCCGGGCTCTGCACTGGGGACCCCTCACCATCGGCTGTGATGCAGCACTTCCTGGTTATAAAGAGCCCACCCGGCTGCCGTGTTGCCAGATGATCAACTCTAGGAAGCATTGCCTAAATTAATGCTGCTTTTCCTGTAACTGTTTCTCCCTCCTGCGCTCGGTGTGTCTGGTTTAGGCAAGTGTGCAGAACAGCTTCAGAGTGTGGGAGGTCAGGATGCTTGAACTGAGAACATGGCAGTGGTGAGAGAGACTGGATTCTTTCCTCCTGCCGGCTGGGAAGGCCATGGACACAGAGCCTGCCTCTGGTTTCCTCTTCCTCAGACAAAGGGAAGTGTCCATCTGTGTACACACTTTCCAAGGTAGACGTTTTTGGAAGAAATAATATTATAACCCCAGTATATTTAATCCGACTTTTAGCTATGGACTTTTTTTACCTTTCAAAACTGAAGGAGCCATAACGGTCAGGCCTCAGTGGCTTCATACCATTAGCCACAGGCGAGGTACTTCGGGGGGTGGCGGGATTTACTATTTTGTAGTGGGTTCTTAAGAAATACTAACACTTGAGTATTAGCAATAATTACAGGAAAATAAGTGTAACCACATATTATCTTAACATTACCGAATTACAGCGATGGGTTCTGAGGCCTTATCCAAACTCAGTCATCCAAACTAGTTTTATTTTTTCCAGCTGATTATTTTTAATCTTTATGCTAAAAAGTTGTTTTTGTTTTTATAATCCAAAACTATACTAAGTATAGTAATTACACATTTTCCGCTCTTCCTCTTCTTTCCTAAATAATTCTGAGCAGGGTAATCCGTGAACAAAGGGTTGAAAGTTGTTCCAAGAGGGTAACTTGTATAGATGTTTGCATTAGCTCCAGAGCAACATGAAATGGTACGTGACTTTTTGAGTAACTATTGCTTTTACTTTGCTTAATAATTTCCCAAAAAGAGGGAGTATAGGTATATTAACAAAAATGTCTTTGACAAAACATAATTTGTTTTGTATTCTTCCCCTTTCCCTCCAAAAGAATCAGGAATTTCTTTAGCCAAACATTTGGGTTGTATATGATAGACTTGCATTTAATCACTGTGAAAAGACTAGTCAGCCTGCATTAGTGTGACTGTACGGGACCTTAAGAGGTGCTGCTCTACTGAATGGGACGGATTATCATGGCATGGCGGTTTCCATAGTAACGCCGACCCAGCATCTTTGGAGTACCTGAAGTGTGCAAAACAATTCGACTTCAGTGAGCATATAGTATCTAAACGTTCCAATTCAGGACTAACCCGTATTTATTACAAAAAGATACTCTCCCCGAGTCCCAGGTTCCCTTCATACATTAAGATGTAGTGGCTTTGAGGGGGAAGTTTCCTGTAGTGCTGTTTCCTAGTGGATTTCAGTAAATTCAGTTCCACAGCTCAGTCAATGAATAATGGTACATGTAAGTTTTAATAATATAACATTTCACATTTATCCACACAGTAACAATGTAATATGTTAATGTAAATAAAATTGCTTTTGATATTCAGAAATAACAAGAATTTAATCTTTTTAATTTGTTTACAGTCCTGGGAAAAGTAAGAACCATTTGCCAAAATAAAAGGAAAAAAAACCTTAGTATTAATAGGTATTTTGACATAAAATTATTGGAAAATATTGAAGACAGGTGCAATTAACTAAACTTTTGTTTTTAACTATCGTAGAGGCTGCATTAGAATAGATTGTTTATAATAACAGAGCAACTAAGACTATAAAGAATCTAAGACTAGCACTGGGTGTAGAGACAGGTCATTGACAACCCAGTGCCCAGGATGCCAAGCTGCTGTCCGGTCTTGGCTCTCGCACAACCCAGGGCTTCGGGGCAGGTTTCACCCCTTCTTGGCTCCTGGAATAAAGACCAACATGAGCCTTCAATCATTTCGGTTTCCTGTTTTTCTTCTTTGTCGGTTAGTTGGGTGCACATGACAGTGGGTATTGTTATGCTGTTTTCCTTCTCTCATCAAAATAGATAAACGTCCAAAGGTTTACTGTTAAAAAATATTTATCTTTCCATAAATCCGTTTTCCAAGGTATGGTATTTCTTAAAGGTATGCACTGCCTTCTAGTGTAATGAATGGAATTAATTCACTTAAAGTACCTCCTGAAATGATCAGCGTTGCACAAATCAAATTGAACCTTCTTTGAAATACAAACATACTTTTGACCAGTACATCCTGAGAATTTGAAAACTTACCAAGGTTTAAAATTTTCATTGTTTAAAGAACTTTTTTGAGGAAAATCCAGCTTTCCACGTAACTAAAATGCCCAGGACGTAAGTCTCTCACGTATGCTCCCCGGAGGGATGAAGTACTTTTCCAGGCCTCATACCTGTAATCTGCTCGGGGAATTCTGATATTCAGAGCAAGTTGCCCATTTTGCAAAATCTGATGCCAGTTCCGGAAAGGACATAGTAGGTCATGTGATTTTGATTTGTGGATTTTCTCCTGACTTTTTCAAGAGGAAAATATTAACTCATCACTATCTATTGTGCATAGTCTGCCTGTTTTACCACTGCCCCAGCCCCAGGGGCGTGCCCTTGTTTGCCAACATGGAGACACGGTTCAGTAGCTTCGGGGAAAGTGGCGAGTGCTCTGTGCTTCGTCACTCACTCCGCACCTATTCCCTCCTGGGTGTGGCGCCTTGCAGGTCCTGAGCCAGGCGCCCAGGTCAGAGCGGATGTTCTGGGGAGGCCGAATGGAAGCAGGCAACCCTCCCTGCTTGGTGGGCTTTAGGGTTTTTCAGTTTTGTTTTAGGTTTTTGTTTCTTCTTTTTTCCCCCCCATTTCCCCTTCATCCCCTGGCATAATGAGGCATGTCTTAGTCAATGTTATGCAATGGACTTTTATGAAAACTCACTTAGTGTCAGCCACGCAATTTTTTTTAATGCAGTATATTCACCTGTAAATAGTTTGTGTAAAATTTGACAGAAAAGTATATTTACTACACTGTAAATACATGTGATGATATATTGTATTATTTTGCTTTTTTGTAAAGCAGTTAGTTGCTGTACATGGATAACAAGCAAAAATTTGATTATTCTCGTGTTAGTATTGTTAACTTTTTCCTGCGACTGCGTTGCATCGTTTAAAGAAAATGCTGTATATTATAAACTTACATTGTATATGATAACTCCCTCTCCTTTCCATTGGACCTCCACATCGGCCATTCCCTGGTCTGCACCCCTGTAACATTGTTAACAGCTGTTTGCCAGCAGGAGAAATACTGCCCAACAGACAAAACCGGTCATTGTAGGGGCATCATAGGAACCTATTCAGACCATTGTTCCCCGCCCCCATTTCCCTCCCTGTGTATGTACTCCCCTTCCCCCACCCCCTTTTTTTAAGTAAAATGTAAATTCAATCTGCTCTAAGATGTGGGGAGTTATTTAATTTCTTCACATGCATCAGCTCTGTTTCCTCACTTTCCTCCTTTTGAAATACTGAGTCCATTTCCTTTATTTGAAGGATGTCTTAGGTTCTACACCCCTCCCACCTCAACCCCAGCCCACCCTCCAGCCTGTAGGTCTCTATTCCAGAACCTCTCTCAACTGTTAAAGTGAGTGATTTTGCTGAAAGATGTTGGGAAGGAAAGGTTTTCCTCTGGCCTCTTAGGGTTCCTGGCGGGGCGTGACAGTGAAACCAACAAAGACAGGTTAACGGAAGAAATGTCTACCGAAGTTGAAAGGTTTATGCAACACAGGAGCCTTCGGAAGGAGTATTTCTGCACTGGGTTTAGTAAAGGGGGGTCCTTTGTGCAGAAACACAGCAGGTGCTAAGTGTGAGCTGGGACCGAGCGAGGCCTGTTTGTTCTGGCCTTGTCTTTGGAGACAAGGATGCTCCTTTCTTCTGGTCATAGGGAGGGCACCTCTCGCAGAAGGATGTGTGCCCCATTTCAGGGGAGAAGGGCCGGGGAAAGGTCAGTGTGATCTTTTTGCCTTGGCCGTGTCTCAGGCTCCAGCTCAAAATAGTCGGTCTGCCAAGGTGTCATATTTGGGTTTTGTGTCCTGAATCCCAATGTTTTTTTAGGGCCCACCAGACCGAGGGTGACTCTTCTCTGGCATAAGCTGCCTTGACTTCTTTTCAAATGAACAGTCGGTCAGAAAAGCCAGGACACCTCGAGATTAAACCAAGGGCTGAAGGGACCATGAGCCACACCCCTGCTGGTGAGAAGCAAGTGCTGAGGCAGCAGGTCCCTCCCCTGAGAGGTGGCTAGTCCTGGGCCCATCGCACACCTCTGAGGCAAAGGCAAACTGCAGCTGTGGCCGCAGGGAAGGGAGAGAGAAAATTCACTTCCCCGGGTGCCCAGCTACAGACCGGGAGCAGAGAATCCCAAACCCTGCAAACAGCTCTGCCCTTCTCCCCACATCGAAGTCACAAGGAGGGATGCCTTTAGGGTAAGGACCCTCCATCCCTCGGCAGTTCCCTGAGGACAAGGGTCCTGTGGTTTATCTTGTATGGGCCCCTGTGCCCACGTGTTGCCTGCACAGTGTTTGCCTTCTGGGACACCCTCAGGCTAGTCTGGGGACCTGAACTGCTTGGCCAGAAACCTTCACTCCCCTGGAGGTGGGGAGGGGCAGAGGTGCTGGGAGAATAGTAAAAACTTAACCTACACCACAGTGTTCCCCTTTTTCTAGGAAGCAGTCCCAGCACCCCTGACCCCCAAGACACGCCCCTAATGATGGCAAGGCATTTCCCTCACCCCTCCATCCCCTTTGGTCTCTATCAGTAAGACGTCCTGGTTTGCTCCCTGGCAGGAGTGGTGACTGAGGATTAGGGTCTTGAAAAATGACCAAGAGCTTTGTCCTGATGGAGATATGTCCATTAAGCAGTGGAAATGGGATTGTGGCGGCGTGAATGTGTAGGGAGGGACAGGGCGTGGCCCGGAGAGCGTGCGCAGCAGGGGTGCCTGGGCAGGAAGCTGCACACCAGGAAGGAGACGGCTCCTTCTGTTCTCACGTTCCTCCTTGCTTTGTCCCGCTGTGGGGACTGCACCCTGATCTTTATTTAAAAATTCCATAAAGATATCCTTAGTCCCAGGCTGGCCAAAATCAGGGGCTCTATCTTTGAATCTGTCCCCACAAGTTGAAGATGAGGAATGAATGGGAGGGATACTATTACCAACTCAGTCATGGAAGATGGAGGAAGGAAGGAATTAGGTGATCTGCACCGTCAGCAAAATCACTACCACCACCACCCACGCTCATACCTGGGATTCTACAGAAGACCAGAAAAAAAAAAAAACTTTATTAACAAAATACTGAGTCTTGTGTTAGTAGCATCTAATCATTCATCCAGCAAACAGTTCTCAGGCCCCTTGTTTTCATGAATGAACCCCAGCTTCAGCACCTCTTGGAAATGCTTCCTGGTACCACGGGCCTTTCTCCTGGTCCAATAACAGCTTCTCATCACAATGCTGTGATCACCAGCAGTCCCTGTCCTCTTGGTGACATCCTGGTCCTGCGAGGGCAGGACCCAGGCCTTGTTCAAAGTGCTCTACAGAGTTATTGAATAACACGGCTCTGTGTTATCAGGAAACCATATAAATAGCTTTAATGGGAGAGAGACCCCATTCACAATGCAAATCCCTCCTAGTGCAGATTTTGCCATTCAGGGCCCGCCTCCTGGGTGGCCCAGCTGAAAGGAGAACCTTTGGCTCTTGGCAGTTTCATCTCCACTTCTTTCTCAGGAGACCCTTCCACAGGCCTGGCCCTGCTGGCTGCCCCTCACCAAGGCCTGCTGCACACCAGCTGGCTGCCCCTCACCAAGGGCTTGCCACACACCAGCTCTGTTTCCTCCAAGAGCCGCATGAGGTGCTGCTATAATTAGCTCTGTTTTAAGGTGAGGGGAATGAGGCACACAGGTGTTATGTGATTTGTCCAAGGAAAGGGGCAGCAGGTAGGGAGGGCATCACTGAGCATCACGGAAGTACTCTGGGACACGGTCGCCAACCTTCGGACCTCACGGACCATCAGTTGGCGACCGCTGCTCTCGGAGAGTCCACCTGGAGATCTCTATGAGCAGAGTGGTGAGGGCAGCTCACTCAGGGAAGGCTTCTTGGAGGAGGTGGCATTTGAAGAATGGCTATGGGGATGGAAGAAGGGAGGACATTCAAGGCAGAGGAAACAGCATGTGCAAGGCAGCTGGGCATTCCATTGGTCGACTCCGTGTGGAGTCTGTCTTGGAACCAAGGCCCATGCCACACACAACTCCTGGGAGACAGTGAGTGCTTAATTCGTGTGTAACAGTGTGGTGGGTTGTGTTGCTGTTCTGCGTCTTACAGGGCACAGGCAGGGATCTGACTGCAAAGAGCCTGCCTGCTTGCTTCCCATGCTGAAGACATAGGAGTTTTTCTTTTCGACAGCAGGGGGCAGCAGAGAAGGCTGGAAGCAACCGAAAGCCGGGATATGAGTGGACTTGAGGCAGGTGAGAGCCCGCAAGGAACCTGGGGGTAAATGCTGGTGCCCTGGCCCAACGCCACTTTTAGGAGCCATTTCTTTTCTGATGAAAGGATCTAGAGCCCAGTGGGGTGGCATACGTCCGATGTTGGCATTTTCCATGGGATCCTGGAAGGAACATTAGCAATCAGCGGGTCCTGCTCCTTTCTGGTGGGCAACTGCGTTTAGTAAACCCTCTGGCTTCCAATGAGGAAGGACAAGGTCTCAAGATGCCCTGCTCACCCTGGACACCCCCCAGTGAGCCCTGAGCACCCCCAGCAGGGCTGGCTGGTCTGCAGGCAAGCTCTGCTGGCTGAGTGTATTTCAGGACAGGTGAAAAGGCATAGGGTCCACTCCACATCCTTCCTCTCCAGACCATAATTACAATAAAGACAAAATAAAACAGCAGGTTGTGAGCAGGAAGAAACTGTGACTCCTGCCCCAGTTCTAGACAACATGGACAATAAAGTGAAGGCCCACAGGTAAGAATCAGAAATGCTTCCCCTAATAGTCTGGTTCTACACCTCCCTGTGCTGACAGTAAAAACCACCACGGCAGGCATGGCAGGAGGTGAGTTACATTCATTTGCTCATGAAAATCCTGTTGGACTCTGCTATCCCCTCTTTGCAAATAGGAAAACTGAGGCCCAGAGACATTCACTTGTCCAGAGTCATAAGCTAAATGGTGCCTGGCTCTTAATAACCCCTCCTAACTCCCGCATAATGTTTATCCCACGGGTATTGGTTACCTGCGGCTGCTGTAACAAACGACCACAAACTTGCTGGCTTAACAACAAACATTCTCTCGCCCTTCTGGAGGCCCGCAGAATGAAATGAAGGAGTTGGCAGGGCACCCTCCCTCCGGGGGCTCCAGGAAAGACGCCTTCCCCCGCCTCTCCCAGCTTCTGGGGCTGCCGGCATGCCCTGGCTGCTGGCTGCCTCCCTCCGACCTCTGCCCCGTGGCCACATTGCCTCCTCTTCTGCTTGTGTCAAATCGGCCTCTGCCTCCCGCTTAGGAGGATTCCTGTGACTGCATTTAGAGCCCGCTCAGCTCACCCAAGACTCCTTTTCCAATCAACGCTCCCAGGGCCCGTGGGTTAGGACGTGGGTGCCGTTTGGGGGCCATCTTTCAGCCCACCACACCGTATTTGCCCATTCCTCCCTCACCGTATCCCTTCACACACCTTGACTGTGTGTACTGGGCATTGTGCTCGGAGCTGGGAACTAGAAAATCAGAAGAAAAATGACACAGTGGTCCCTGCCCTCTGGGACCTGGTGGTCACTGCGTGACCTTTCGTACCTACTTCCCAGATCCCTTGGTAAATAGCAGGAGTAAGAGAGGCCAGGGCAGTACAATCGCCGGAACTCACTACGTGTGGCCCTGATCTGACCAGCTGCCTCACACACTTCCATACATCACCTCACCTGATGCTCCCCACAGCCTTCTCCCCACATGCAGGGGGGCCCACACAGTCTCTGCTAGTCACCTCTGCACAGAACACTGCAGGAGCACAAGGGAGAGGCAGCAGGCAGGGAAGGCTTCCTGCAGGAGGTGCCACTTCCATCGAACCTGGAAGGACAGGAGTTGGCCAGAGGAAGTGGGATGAGGGAGGGGGTGGGAGTCAGAAGGTACCTCGAGCAGGAAAGGCCTAAGCCGGCAGATGGATTCTCAGCAAGGGATCGCCCTGACCAAACTCCTGTTTCTCCCTAGAGAACGGGCCGGAACCCAGCTGCTGCTCCCTGTGTGTTTCCCAGATGTGCCCGTTGAGGCTGTGCAGCTGTTGGAGATGCCCTGGAGGAAGAGGGGAGGAGGGAGGCTCCCGCCTTCTTGCTCACCCCTCCCCTAAAGGGGCCTCTTGCCTCCTTGAAGCAACCGCTCTACCCCCAGGTTCCCAGTCTGCAGCTGGGCCCTGATGTGGGTGTTCTTTCACCCTATCTGTTGGGGCTGCACTTGGAGCCCTCAGACCAAGGAGTGGGGAGCCCTGGGGATCTGGACCCAGCCCACCTCTAACTACCTGGAACTTGGAAACTGCACCAGCTCCAAGGGTCCTCCTAAGCTCTGAGCAGGCCCTGCTGGGCTCCCACAGTCTGGACCTCAGCACAGATCACGTGATGCCAGGACTGCCAGCTGAGGGCTCAGCGAGGCCCGTGGCTACCTCCTCTCTGCCCTCCCCACTTCTCCCCTCTCCGGCACTCAGCAAGAACAATGGCAACCAGGAGAGTGCCGTGTGCGCCCTGCTGGCCCCCACAGGCAGCAGTGAGCAACAGGACCGCCCATGCCGCTGGGGAGATAGGCAGCCCCCAAGAGATAAAACTGTGGAGAGGAAGCTAGCGGGAGAGCCAGGCTCAGGCAGGCGGGCTCCCTGAGGAGGGGACATTTGAATCTGATGTGAGCCGCTTTGGGGAGAACCACACATCTGGTGTGGGCTAAGGGCTAGGTTCACCTAGCATTGTTCACGCTCAGATCTGAGGCACTCACCTCTGCCAACTTAGGGGGGGAGGTCTCCCAGCTCCCCTGCCCCCCATTTTGAGGAGTTTGAGAGCCAACTCAGCAGCTCCCAACAGGAGCCCATCTCCTTGCTGAGCTGAGCCTCTTGGATGGGAGAATACAGGCCTGAGCTGCTGTGCAGGAATGAACGTGAGGGACCTGAGTGAGGCAGCGGCCCTGGCTTCTACCCCCTGCCTCCAGCCTCTTCCGTTCCCCTACTACCCCTGGTTCTTTTCCTGCACTGCCTCCAGGTCATAGGATGGGTGCAAAGGGAATGCACACATTGGTTCTATCTTCACTCACCCCTCAGAAAGCTATTACTCTTACCCCATTGTACAGATGAGAAAGCTCGTTTCCTCTGATGAGCATCCAGCTGGCAGAGAAAGCGACACTCTTCCTAAAACCCCTACCCCCAGGCCTCCCCTTTCCCACTCTCCCATATCTTGGACTCACCAATCCTCAAACTCAGAGCTCTCTCTCTTCACCGAGGGTGCTCCTGAAGGAATTAAAGTGTCAAGGAGGAAAGGGCAGCTAAAGGTCAAGTTCATCCCTGGAGCTTTGGCCTGGGAAATTGGCGCCCCATCAGAGGTAGGACATGGTGGCTGCTGCATAGGAAATATCTGGAGTTGAGCAGGAGACCACAGAGGTGGAAACTGAGATCCAAGAGAGGAGGCCACACAGCCCGTGTGCAGAAGTGGGCCCAGCCTCCCCTGGAATCTGTGAGTCCCTGCACTGCCCTTGAAATGATGAGGAAGGACCACCTTCTCTGGGCTTCCTTCCTCTGGACCCTCTTGGCTGGAGATCAGGGACAAGAAGGAGATTAAAGCACATCCTGCCCTGAAGGGTTTCCCAGCATGGTTGGGGAGTTGGGCACCTTACCAGAGAATTATAAAACTAAGGAGGAATCTAGAGGAAGGCACCAAAGCTCAGACTAATGGGCAAGGTGGGGTGGCATCAAGGAAAACTTTCTGGAGGAGGAAACCTTGAGCTGGAAAGTATACGGTGTGGTGGGCTCAGTTGAAGCCCGTTTGGGGGTTGGGGTAACAGGTGCCACAAGGGTCTGGCAGGCTGAGCAACAAGGTAGAAGGAGAGAGGAGAGAGGAGAGCGGGCCAGGTCCTGTAGGCCCCAGGCAGGGCTGGGTGTCACCATGAGCAGCTGCGGGAAAGGCTCAGCTGAGGACTCCCGGGGGGAGGCTAAGGCGCAGGTCTGGATGCTGCTAGCAGTCCTCAGACTGAGATTCCGTCCTGGGCTCTGAGCCTGGGCATCCCGGACTCCCAGGGAGGGCAGAGGGTGGGGACCTCGCCAAGGTGGTGGGGTCCCTGAGGCCTGCACAGGCAAGCCTAGTGGAAGTCCCTAGCTTTCCCTTTTTCCTGCTTGCCCCTGTCTTCTCTCTACCTCCCCGGCCCCAGGGTCTCTGCTTCTCCTCTCTGCACCCCTCCCCAGCCCAGCGCTGGCCCGGAGGGGAGGGGGGTGGGGTAGGGTTGCTTGGGAAGCCTGTGTGGTCCCAGGCCCGAAGACTGTTCTTGCCAAGGCGGCACAGAGAAAGTTCAGAGCAGGGGGTCTAGATCCATCCAGATCTAGACTGAATAGGAATCCTGGCCCTGCCTCTCCCAAGCTGTGTGGCCGAGGGTAAGTAGCTCAGCCTCTCTGGGTCTCAGCTTCCTTGGAGATGGCTGTCACAGTCGAACAGGCTACCGTATGAAGCACGGGGGGGGTGGGGGGAGACACACGGGTACCCTCAAAGGGGCAGAGGTGGGCTGGCCTCGGGGAGGGGGACTGCGGCGGAGGAGAGGCTGCCCCGAGATCCTTCCCCGGCTCCCCCCGCCCCCCCGCCTCCTCCTCAGGCCGCACGACTGAGTTCCCCGCGGGGGGGCGGGGGCTCGGCGGCTCCGAGTTCCCGGACACGTGTCCCCCCACCTCCCCGGTTTTCCAGGGGAGGAGACGAGCCCGGTTCGCCCAGGGAAACTGAGTCAGCAGAGGCGGCGGCGGCTCTGGCCGCGAGGGGTCAGCCGGCCCGCGTGGCGGCCCCAC
>JAAGEH010000016.1:24065039-24079068 GCA_011751065.1 Lasiurus cinereus | reverse complement strand
ACCTGGCCGGGGCCTGCCCGCCCCGCGAGGCGGAGACGCAGGGGTCTGTCTGTCCGTGCTCGGGGTTCCAGGCGGGGCGGGAGCCTGGCCGGGCCTCGCCGCGGCGAGGAGGGGCGCCCCGCCGCCTGGACAGCTCCCCTGCCTGGAACCCCGAAGGAGGTGTCTGCTGTGACCCCTGCAGCTCGGAAGGGAGGCCTGGCGGGCGGCGGGCGGGTGGGCTGCGGCGGGCGGGTGGCCTGGCGAAGCCAGAAGCCAGCGTGGGAGCAGCGGCCGGCGCTGCCTGGGGCGGGCCTGCGCCTGTTGGGGGGAAGCAGGAGTGATGGTGGTGGTTCTGGGGCTGAAATCGGAGGGTGGGGCTGCTCCTTTCCACCAGGGTCCCCCGTGCCAGGGGCACAGGGACTGGTGAGCATGGCTGGGGAGGGCAGGCACCCACCTGGCAGCGAGCACCCCCGCCTCCTGCCGCTGTGCTCTCCGAAATGGTCAGGGGACGGAGGCCCAGAGCAGCGAGTCCCCAAGGCCTCGGGCTGTGCGTGGGGAGCACGGGGCCCTGGCTGGTGGTGTGTGCCCAGGACAGCTCCAGCCTAGCATTTCAGAATATAGGGTACCCAGGGCATGGCTCGATGGGGTCCCTGTCTCCCTGTCACCTGCAGGTGGGATGATAGCTCATCTCTCCCAGGCATCTGAGTGTGGCCTGGCCCTGGGGGTCCCCGGGAGCAGGAGGTGGAAGTGGGTGAGGCAGAGGTCGAGTCTGAGAACTCAGGTAGCCCATCCCAGGATGCTTGCACTGGGGTGCCCTCGCCGCCCACCCAGCCCACCCAGCCTCTGGCAGACCTTGCCCGCCCGCCCTCCTGCTCCTCCGGGCTTTGCCCAGGGCCACTTTTTGCAGCCACCAGGGTCTTCTCCCTCCACAAAGGCCGGCCAAGCCCCTGCGCTCCCCTGAGGCAGGCGGAGCAGCCACGGGGCACAGGGAGAGCCCGGCTCCTGCCTCCCAGGACGCTCGCTGGCTGCAGGGAGGAAGAAGCCACTGGCTGTGGCTGGCACCGGGGTCCCAGAGCCCCGAGCCTCAGTGGTGGACATCGTCTCGTATCCTTCCAGCCTCTGACAGGAGGCCACGTGGCTCAGCCCTGGGCCCCCAGCACCTCCTCCCACCGTATGCCCCGGCTGGACAGTTGTTAAAACCTTCTCCCTCGTGCACTCTAGAGCCAAACCTGCTGGTCACACAGTCACCGAGGTTCTGCACAGGGACTCACCCGGCTCTGCTTCCCACCTGGCAGCCTTTAAACAGTTGAAGACAGTGCTCCTGCCCCCTTCACTCCTCCCTACCCGTCTTCCCTCCTCCAAGCCAAATAGCCCCTGTTCCCGAAGCCCTAACATTCCCACGTGACCCGACAGGGGCCGAACTCTGGCTTCTAGCCCTCGAGCTGCTACTCACTAATTGTGTGACTCCGTTTGCCTAGTTATAACATGGAGGGGCTGGATCAGGAGACCCCGAGGTGTGTTTCAGCCCAGCACTCACACGGGCAGGTGCCTCAGAGTGAGGCCGTCTTTTGAAAGGTGCACCACACTTTCCATGCCTGGGGATGTTTCTTAGAAATCTCTGCCAAACCAGGATTCTCTCCACCCTGGAGGAGGGTCAACGGTTGCTTTCTACTTAAAGCACAATCTTGTATTCTTGCAGAAGCAGTTATTAACCACTGTAGAAAATTAGAAATATGGAGCCCGGCCGGGGTTGCTCAATGGTTGAACATCGACCTATGAACCAGGAGGTCATGGTTTGATTCCCAGTCAGGGCACATGCCCTGGGTTGCAGGCTCCATCCCCAGTGTGGGGCATGCAGGAGGTAGCCGATCCATGATTCTCTCTCATCATTGGTGTTTCTATCTCTCTCTCCCTTTCCCTTCCTCTCTAAAGTTAATTATATATATATAAAGAAAAGAAATATGGACAAGCAGAAATAAAGATATTATGTTCCCATCTCCCAGGGAGCCCCCCTGTGACACCTTGTTCATGTGCTTCCAGAGCTGTTTCTATGGGTATATGTAGATTTTCTCTATAAGATGAGATCATGCTGTGATACTGTTTGGAAGCCTGATTTTTCCCCAGTTAAATGATTAGCATTTTTCTGCTTCAGTAAATTCTCAGCTCATTTAATATATGCAGACCTTATTCAGATTTACTAGTTGGCCCCAAAATGTCAATTTTTTTCCTGTTTTGTTTAAATTAATTTTCTCTCCAGCTTCTTGTAACTGTGTAGTGCACCCAGTTGTTGTGACACTTAAGTCTCTCTTACTCGAATGCAATTCTTTTTGTTTTTCAACTCTCATTGTTGAAGAGATCAGGCCTGTTGTCCGTGTCGATGATTTCTTGAATTGAAACCTGTTATTTGGCCCTATTCCTACCAAATTCCATCTTGTCCATTTCATTCCATTGTAACAAACACAAGAGAGAATATCAGATCCTAGCTCTGTCACTCAGAGGCTGCGCTGCCTGCAGGTCGGAGAAGCTGGGCTTTCTGGGGCGATTCCCGAGGCTGGTTGTAAACACAGGGCAGGACCACGGACAGGGCCTCACAGGGGCGGTCCCGCTCTCGCTGTAAGGTTGACTGAGACCTATAGCAATACATTTTGCATCCCTACTCACTACATGCCCGACTTCACATATACATTGCAAAATAGGATTGTCATTTCCCTGCTGGCAGGAATCCTTTCAAAATGTTGTGTATCCCACGGTTTCTATTTCGCTTGTTTACAAACGAGGTAGAGCCCTGGCTGGTGTGGCTTAGTTGGTTGGAGCGTTGTCTTATACACCAAAAGGTGGTGGGTTAGGACATATAACCAGGGAACACGCAGAAGGCAGTCCACTGGTATTTCTTTCTCTCGAACGCTCTCTGTCTCTGTCTCTCTCTAAAAATTAATAAAATTTACTTAAAAAATTTAAAAACAGGTAGAGACCTTGATTTCCCAACCCACCAGTGTTTCAGGGTGGACAGTTACCATTTGTTAGATACAGGGTTTAGTGGACAACAGTTATCCACTTTTTACAAAACAAAAAACAAAAAACCGGAAAACCGGGGATAGCAAAGTCAAATGCTGTGCAAAATATACAATAAATATTCATGAGGCCATGCTGATATAAATAAATGATTCAATGGATGAATAAATAAATACTAGGAAAGTCTCCTGTACAGAAATAATACAAATCATTTCTGTAGATAATTCCGCATCGAGGAGGGGAGCTGTGAAGGTGACTGCCTTCCACAGGGCAGTGTGTGAGGAGCGGAGAGAGGCGCTTTACAGGGGAGAAGCTGAGAAGCACCCCTTAGCCAGGGGCTCAAGGTCAACAACAGTAATAAGTGGGGTAGATAGGGTGTGATGAGAATGGCACATTACCTCTCTGATCTTCCTCCTAAAGCCATCACCCCAGTCTGGTCATGAAAAAAACTCAGACAAAATTCTGCAGAACACGTGATTAGTCCTCCTCAGGCGTGTCAAGGTCATCAAGCCAAGGGAAGTCTGAGAAACTCCCAAAGCCAGGCGGTGCCCATGGCAGCTCACTGTGCGGTGGCACCCTGGAGGGGACCCTGGCACAAGGGGAGGACAGTGGAACTCTGGGTCAAGTATGGACTTTAATGGGAAGATAAACGCTATTGGGCTGGACTCTGATAACCCCCAATTTATTGACGTAGGAATCCTAACAGAAAAGAGGAGACAAGGATATTTTATGGAAACATGACCATATGGGACACAATGCTGGGCCTTTTGAAGATGTAAAGAGCCCTGGCCAGCGTGGCTCAGTGGTTAGAGCGTCAGCCTGTGCATCAGAGGGTCATGGGTTCGATTTCCAGTCAAGGGCATGTACCTCGGTGGCAGGTTCCATCCTTGACTGGGGTGTGCAGGAGGCAACCAATCAATGTGTCTTTCTCACATTGAAGCCTCTCTCTCTCTCTCTCTCTCTCTCCCCCACACACACCTCTTTTTCTCCCTTTACTCCTCCCACTCTCTCTAAAAATCAAGGAAAAATATCCCCACCTTCAAAAAATAGAAAAGAAGCAGCGGGATGTAGAAGTGATGGGGGACACTGCTGCCCAGCCTGGAAGCCTGTGATCCAGTTTGAGCAGCTCCGCTCCACCACGTGCATAAACCCTGGCCCCGGGCCCTGAGCCCAGCTGACCCCTGTTCGCCCTCAAAATGGGTGGTAACAGTCCCCGTTCCATAGGGTCCTAACGAGGCTGGGAAAGTTACTGCGTGTAAAGGGCTGAGTCCGGTGTCTGCACGGTGCAGGCATGCAGCCAGAATTGCGGCTGCGGTTGTTGTTTCCTGACCGCCTGCAGCGTCTGTGAGAGGCTGCTCTGAGCTGCGAGTTTCCTGAGGCCAAGATCTGGGCCCAGTCTCTGGTGCTCTGAGCCCACCGTCCTTGTCCACCTGGTCTGCCCGCCCCTCCTCCATCCTTCCAGCCGTCCGGGCTCAGGAAGCCATGGGAAGCAGCCAGATAGACCTTGGGCCGCATTCCCTGTTACATATTCTCCCTTTTCCAGACTGAAGACCGTCCTTCTTGCTTGGGAAGTCGGAACAGGAGGAGTGGAGTCTCTGTTAACACAGCAGCCTCTCCCCTGCGCAGAGGCCTATTCCTCCTGCTGGGACAGGAGTCCCCTCTGCATCCCAAAGGTGGCTGTGAATTATGTGGGGGTGGGAACTCAGCTTTGGCCAACCTGGGAGGGCTCTGTAACTTCCCCCTTCTTTGCAGTCACCCTCTCTACCCGCCCCCCCCCCCCACACACACACACACTGGGTGTGGCCACTGGAACAAGGTGCCTCCTGTTCGTATCAAGCAGGAGATGAAACAAAGGTCCCATCTGGGCTCGCGTAGTCGCTCCTCTGGACCAGTGGCTGCCACAGAGAGATGCTGGCGCCGCCTGGCTTCAGCCCGGGGTCTGCACTGGCAGAGGGTTGGGGTGCTAGGATGGGCTGAGACTGATCAGAAGCCAGGACTGGGGTCCATCTTTGAGATTCCTGGGCTCCCAGGGGCAGGATAATCCTGAACTAAAGCTGGGTTCTGCCCACAAGGAGGGGGGATTGGGTGCTGAGGAGGAAGTAAGCATGCCCCTACCTCTGCGGCGGGAGCCTGGGAAGTGGGGAAGGGGCAGGAGGAGAGGCTCGGCCGTTCTCTGTGGACAGGGGAGGAGCCAGGCCGCAAGCTCAGGTGTGTGTGCTGGGCCCGGAGGGGCTGTGGCACCGGGTCAGAGAGGAAGAAGGGGCTTCTTGGGCAGTGTGGTGGCAGGATGGCAGATTGGTGGGCCAGGAAGGCCTGCAGAGCCCCAGTGGTCACCTCAGAACTGAAACATGTAAGGATCTTTTGGAGAACAGGCTGCCTCTCTGTGTCCCACCTGAATGGGGGCCTGGGACAGACAGCAGAGCTGGCAAAACAGAGGGAAGGCCTAGGTGCTGTACGCCTCGCAGGAAGGGTGGGGGTGCCTAGGGCCCATGCGTGGAGAGCAGGACAGGAGGGGGCCCCAGGCGACCTGCTTCCTGTGTTTCTGCCCACCTGGCGCCACCCTGTGCCCCAGAGCTTGGAGGTCATGTGAAAGCAGGGACTGAGGCTGCGGCTCCTCGGGCGCAGGAGTGAGCACCAGGCACCAAGCTCTGGGCCTCGCGTAAGGAGGGTGGAGCCCCAGATGGGACGCCAGCACCCTGGGGCCTCTGCCGCGCCTGCACCACAGTCTGGCTGTGCTGGGAGGAGGGGCGGGTGAAGAAAGCCCAGAGTTGGGCCGCCTTGTTGGACATCGCTGACCCAGCTGGGACCCATGTGACAAAATCTGGGTTATAGCTTCGTCCTCAAGACACTGGGTCCTAGAGCAGCAGGAAGCTCTGAGTTGAGGAGGGCGAGGGAGGTAGGTGTGGCCTGTGCCTCCCTGGGTGAGTTCTGCATCAGGCCTTCCAAAGCATCACCTGAGCTTCCTTGGGTGCTGGGCATTCACCCTGTTACTGGTGGATGCCTAAAGGTTAGGGTAACCGGGGAGGGCAGAGTGGCTTCCAGACCTGGGCCCAGGAACCTTCCCAGCTCCAGAAAGAGAACCGAGGAAGCAGAGAAGGAAAGAGGATCCAGGTGGGAGGGGAAGGATAGGGGGGTAGGGGGGCAGGGGGGTGGTTTGTGGAAGCAGAGGGAGGAGCGCTAGCTGGTGGCTGGTGGCTGGTGGCTGAGGGAGCAGAGCCCCCCGAGAACCTGGGTGGAGGATTCCTGCAGGCCTCCCAGGGCCGAGGGGCAGGAGCCAGGAACCCCGGAACCTGGTGGGTAAGGGTGGGTGGCTAGGAAGCAGACCAGGGCTCCACCACCTTCTGCCTGACCACCCCTGCTTAGAGGGCAGTGCAGATTCAGGGCTGTGCAGCCACCTGGTGCCTGGAGGGTCCCACCCAAGCACCCTACCCCGTGGGACTTGGTGCAGACAGGAACACCATGTCCATGGGTCCATTGTATGGGGTTGGGAGAGGATGTGTATGGGGCTCCTCCGCCTCCTGCTGCGGGCCCCCTTGGCCTGCCCAGTGGTCATCCCCGCCCCGGCCCTGAGCATGCCCACCAGTTGAGCCTGATCAGAGGGGAGGCTGACCGCTGGCTGCGGTTGACGGTGAGAGCTGGGTGGACTGGACCCGGGCAGGATGGAGGGGAAATGCCCGCTGGCCTGGAACAGGGTGAATGTCACACCAGGGTTAACTGCCGTCCCCCCTCTACCCTCACACGGTTGGGTGCACGCTCTGAAATTTTTATAGAGTCATCTTCATGGAAATACCTTTTGCATTTGGTGGTTGTCTTAATACTTGTCTCCAGGATTTAAAACTACTTCCCCCTTAACATCTTGCACACCTACTCTATGCCCAAACTCTCCCCGCTCTGGGAGACAGGGGTGGCCTGGAGCTTGGGTTCCAATGAGAGACAAGCAAGGGAATTGGAATGATACCAGGGGGTGTCAGGCACTAGGAAGAAGCATCAAGACAAAAACCGATGGAAGACTTTTGACCTTAGCATGACCATGGGAGGCCTCTTCTGTCATAGGTGGGCATATAGGCGGGGCCTGGAATGAAGTGGGGGGTCTACCTTGCAGACCTCTGGGCGTGGTTCATTCAGGCAGAGGCAGGAGGGGTCTGGGGGTTAGAGACACAGCAAACCTTGAGTGAAGGGAGTGGCCAGGGAGATGGAGGGAGGGCAGGGAGAGGCAGGGAGAGCAGTGGGGAGGTGTCACTTCATCCAGGTGACGGATGCTTTGGGTAGGAGCAGGGGAGCAGCAGGGGGAGAAGTGGCCGGATTTAGACAATGAGCACGTTGGACCTGGGGTGTGAGAGAAGGTGAGAATTTGGAGGTGGAGGAGGGCTGGGCGAGGAGTCAGGAGTTCCACCTTGGCCTGTGAAACCCAAGATGCACCTGGTGTCCAAGCAGAGATGTGGCACCAACAGTGGCTAGATGAGCCCAAAGATTGCACCCCAGCCCTGCTCCTCTTGGCAGACCCCTGTTCTCTCTCCCCTTCCTCCTACCCCGACCTTAGGGCTCACTCCACAACAGAGACGTTTACATGAGGGGAAAGCACAGAACCTGCTTAACCTGGGACTCAGCCAGGCTTGGGTTTGGGGTCCATGGACTCAGCTGGGCTGGCTTGGGACATCTTGTCTGCTGGGGAGGAAAATGTCTCAGGAAGCTTGCCTACCCGTCTTCTGTCTGGGATGCTGACTGCCCATCTGCCCAGGCTCTCAGGCTGAGAACTGCCCCTTGCCCCCTTCCTGCACAGAGTAAGAATTGCTTGAACATGCTATTGGCATGACTGCCAGCCCTCTCTAGGGTATCCTGACTGGAGCCACCTCCCAACTGGAGTTGGGCTCTTTGCACCCTTCTGTCCCTCACTGTCTCCCCTTCTCCCAGCATCTTCTGGTCCTTGGAGGCTCCCCCATGAGTCAATGCTTACAGCACACTGCTCCTCCCCTCTCCCCCAGGTCACTGCTTAGGGATCTGTTGTCCATGTGCTTGGGGACAGAGGGAGCAAAGCAGCTCTGGAAACAGAAGTTAGTGTGACAATGATCCAAGAGGAGAGTGGCTTCCTGGTAACCAAAGTCCAAACTGTAGCTCTCAGGATCTCTGAGTTCCCTTTAGAACTAAGACCTTGAGTCTAACCCACGTCTCACGCGCTGTGGTACAAAACTCCGAGAGGATTGCCAACTTCCTCCAGAAGTATTTGTTGATTGCACATGTCCCCAAGGGAGACCCCAGCCCAAGGCCAACACCTGGACAGGGTAAGCAGAAGGATGATTCACACCAAAACCAAAGCTAAGAGGGGAACAGGGGTCCACGCAGTGCTTGTGTTGCTCTAGAACAGCCCTGCCAAGAGACGGCGACTCACTGCCACCCAAGACAAGGCCGCTCCATCTGGACAAGGCTGAGCTGAATTCTCTCACACCGTGAGCTAAGGTCTGGCTCCTAGCACACCCATCTGCTGCTCATTCTTCCCTGTCCCCATCCATCCAACCCTCTACCTGCCCATTCAGTAATGCATCCATTCATACATCCACATATCCATCTAGCTATCCACTCATCATTTTCTCCATTCAAACATCTACCTACTCATCCATCCATCCACTCAGCTATCTGTCTACCTGTATGTTCATTCACCAGTCAACCCATTCATTGACCCATTCACTTATCCATTCATTACCCATCCACCCATTTCTTCATCCATCTGCTCACACATCCTTTTACCAGCCTCCCCATCTATCCATCTATCACCCAACATTTACTGACTGTCTACCATGGACAGGTCTAAGCACAGATCCAGGGACTTAAAACTACTTTCTCCTTAACATCTTGCACACTTTATGTGTTTTCAGGGAGTGGCAGGTGGCTCTATATGTGCAGCTGTAGGAAGGACAGGCAGGTGAGAGCTCAGGCTGGGGCTGGGGTCACAAGGTAACCTTATGGAGGGCTTAGCAGCTGGGACTGTGTGGCTGGCTCAGATGACTTTTGGACGGGCAGCAAGACAACAGCACATACCTGCCCTCATTGTCATTAGCTTACTTCCCACAAAGGCCAGTAGGTCTCCCAGACCTTACTGGAAGAACTGAGAGCCCAGGTGCTTTAAAAGGTACTTATTATGATGGATGGACCTCACTTTCCTTACCTGTAAAATGGGACCATAGCCCCTATATGTAGGACTGTCTGAGGATTGGAGAGAAAATACAAAGACCTAGCACAGTGCCTGTGGGCATCGTTTCTTCTGCCCACCTCTGCATGTCCGTGTTGGCATCCTGTGGTTGTCAACCTCCAGAGTGCACTCTGACCCTTTACCAGGTGAGGGGTACTGGTACTTTCCCGGGCACGGGCCTCCTTGCTCAATGGCCAGTTTTCCCTGCAGCCACTGAGGACTTTCTGTGGGCAGAGGGGATGAGGGATGAGGGATGAGCTATTTCTTACTCCCTTTCACCCTCACAACCACCCTGAGAACCCGAGAGGGGTCCAGGGCCCACAGCAGTGGAGCTGAGATGCAAACCCAGGCCTGTCTGGTTCCAAAGGTGCCCCCTTAGCTGCCCACAGTTGGGGGTCCCAGGTTCTCTGAGGTCAGGAGAGGGGGAACAGTCAGATCGGAGCTTCAGAAACCTGACACTGCAGAAACCTCAAACCCGAGCTTCCTGACTTTCTGTACCTGGGTTGTCTGGGTTCAGGGTGGGAGCAGCGCCTGGCATGAGCCTTAATTAGAAGTAGGTGGCGGGTAGGGCCACTGCCAGGCACCGAGCCACTGGAAGGGGCTGCTGTGGCAGGTGGCAGGTGACAGGTGCTGGTTTTAGAGCTGGGGGCCGCCTGCCACCAGCCCTGAGTTATGCGTCAGATGACGAGTGAAGGGCCCAGGAGGCGTGTATTTCTCCAGCTGCTCCGGCTTCCCTCTGTGAGCGAGCGTCTGCAGTCCTGGAGGCGAGGAGGGCAGGGCGGGGCCGGGCCCTCACACGCACCCTCCGCCTGCACCCTGTCCCCATTCCCCGGCTTCTCTGTTCTTGGCCTGGGATGCAGACTCTTCCCAGCCATGAGCCCCAACTGTCCTCCAGCCCTTCCTGCTCCCAGTCCCTTCCCTCTCCCTCCAGCGCCTCCGTTCAGGCCAGGCCGGCTTTACTGTTCTCTCTGTGCCATTGAGAAGCGGTGGGGAGCCGGGGTCCCGGCACACCAGGCACATCTGCTTTGAGACCTGGCTCTGTCTCTTTCAAGCCCTGTGACCCTGAGAAGTTACTCAATCTCTCTGTGCCCCTGTCTCCTCATCTGCAAAGTGAGGCTAGCCTGAGCAGCATGTGTGACGCCTGAAGCACAGGGGGCGCAGTGAGTGCTGTAAGTATTGGTTCATGTGATGGTCAGCACTCGCTCCAGGCTTTCTGGGGGCACTTCCATCTTTATTCTTCCCCGGATCCTTTGGAGCAACTGCTGTGGGTCCCGCGTGGTGCTAGAGCAGCGGTTCTCAACCTGTGGGTCGCGACCCATTTGGGGGTCCATTAACCCTATCACAGGAGTCGCCTAAGACCATCAGAAAACACAGATATTTACATTATGATTCACAACAGTAGCAAAATTACAGTTATGAAGTAGCAAAGAAAATAATTTTATGGTTGGGGGTCACCACAACATGAGGAACTGTATTAAAGGGTCCCGGCATTAGGAAGGTTGAGAACCACTGTGCTAGAGGGTACACAGGTGACTAGGGTCCTCCCTGAGGGCGCTCACTGCTGTGGGGGTGGGGGGGCTTCCCAGGTAGAAACCTTGGCTACCGCCTGTGACAGGCAGGCTGGCGGCCTGTCCAGCTGCGGTTGGGTGCGAGGACAGCAGAGTCACTGCCCGGAAAACGGGACAGCTTTCCAGAGGTGAGGCTGGGCCGGGGCTGAGGCCTGAGCAGGTCCCCAGGGCAGGAGGGGGGACAGCTAGACTGAGGAGGGACCTCGGGAGGGAGCGCAGGAGAGAGGAGCAGCCTGAGGGGCAGCGGAGTCCAGATGGAGGGGCACGGGGTTCTCTGCTAAGGTAGAAGCAGAGGGTGACACGGTGCTGTTGCCTTCCAGACAAACACACCAGGAAGTATTTGGGGGCTGGGGGAGGGAGACTGAGGAGGGGGGCCACTGCCCAGTTCGGGAGCCAGGGGTGACCGAGCTGATGGAGAGAAGGGGAGGGGCGGAGGGCAGCTGTCACTGTCTACAGGGCTCTATAGCAACCGCGCTGGGCGCACAGGCGAGAGCATTGCTTCATGAGCTCCAGGATGGTCACACGCCTGCCCTCCCCCAGGCGTCCTGCCCGAGGCTGCTGCTCGACAGAGGTCCAAACGCTGTTGACTTACACATTTCAACACCTGCACAGGACAGGCCGTAACGAGTGCTCACCTATAGTGTTTCTGTATCTCAGAATCCGTGTGCTGTTCTTGGCGGGGACCCACATGTGGCTCAGAGCCGTTCTGGTCCCTTCTCACCAAAGGACATTCCTGTGTCTGAATCCCAGACGGAGCCACGTCACCTCTGCTTACACTGACCGTCCCGCCTGCCACCGGCTGTGTCTCCACGCTGTCTGTGCTGCCTGCACAGCTGGCTGAGCCTGGCCCACGCCTAGGAGCCTGGCTGGCTGCTCAACCCCAGTTTCCCAGCAGCCTGCGCTGATGTGGGCAGGGCAAGGCGCACAGGGAGAGTGGGTTTGGGGGGGCTTGGGACTTGAGGGAGGAGTCCCTGGCCCCCCGAAGCCTCCCCCTGCACTCCATGCTGGGCCCCAGCCTGCCTGGCTCTGTTCCCAGCCCAGCTGCCAGCCAGAGGACTGGCCTTGGCTGGGGGCTTTTTAAACTCCTGGCCCACCGTGGGCTCTGCCAAGAGACACCTGCTGCCACGTCCTAGACGCTGAGGGGGTCAGGCGTGGCCACGCATCTGCCAGAGGCATTTGGGCTCTGTCCCCCTTCCTGGGCCTGGCCAGTGGTTCCATGTTTCTCCCTCTGGCGCCCCCTGTCTCCCCATCGCTGCTCCACCCTGACTTCCCAAAGCGGTGCTCGCCCAGGTTCCAGGGCACCTGTTTCCTGAGGCCCTGCCTCTCTGCCAACACTGTTTGATGGGGATATAATCTCATTTTTAAACGCGTTTACATTTCCATTTTCCGTGGCTAAGAAGACTGCACTTTCCACTTTGCTGTTTATTCTGGTATCTTCTTTGGCATAAAAGGTCATATCCGTCTCCTTTGAGCACTTGGGAGGAAGCGTTTATGCTTTATATTTTAAATCAGTTCTTTTTTTTTCTTCAGTATTTTGTCATTTTTTTCTTGCTCTGCTGCTTTCCTTTTTATGTTTATTACGTTTATTGCTCAAAAGAGTTCCTACATTTGACTATTTTGTTCCAGTAGATCATACCTGCCTTACTTCTAATTACATTTATCATTTTTTAATAGTTAGGAACTTCCTCCTCTGTAGCAAGAATAAATAAGTAATTTTATTAACAGCTCCCTTTCTGTAAAAATATTTAAGTTTTGCCGACTTGGAATTTATTATGAGGTTGCCGGTCCCGTTGTGCTGGAGACTGCCCCCTGGTGGGTCTGTCTGTCTGCTTCCTCATCGTTTCGGGAAGATGTGCACTTCTGGGGCACCACATAGGAGCCACGTGATGTCAGCTTGTCCCTTGTTTGGTGGTGCTGAGTTTCATTAGTTGATTAAGTTGTATCTGCTTGAGCTCTTCAATGTAATGGTACTGTTTCTTCTTTATAATTCACTAGAGGCCCAGTGCATGAAATTTGTGCACTTTCGGGCGGGGGTGAGGGGGTGGGGGAGGAAGATGTCCCTCAGCTCAGCCTGTGCCCTCTTACAGTCCAGGAGCCCTGCAATCGATCGCCCACAGAGGGAGGCCCTACCTGCCTGCCACAGTGCAAGCAGTTGGTGGCCTGGGCCTCCCTCTTTGGGGTGATCGCAGAGCCCCCAATTGGTTGCCAGCCAGTGTCCTGTGCCTCCCCCTGTGGGGCAATCATGGAGTGATGGTGGGGCCTCCCACCAATCGCATCGCACCTGCCTTGGCTGGCCTGGCGCCAGTGGGTGTCATAGTGTGGTCATCTGGAAGGTCGTTCTGCTGTGCCATTTGGTCAATTTGCATATTACACTTTTATTATTATAGATCATTTTAGATAAGGAATCTGCAGGGTGGCATTTGAAACAGTGCAAACATTTGTTTCTCCACACAGTGGTTTTAGCATCCATTGATGTGCGTGCTTGCAAAAATTTCACTGGGTTTTCTAATTCTGTCATTTTTTTTCTAAAGATAGAACATTGTCCTATAAAGATTTCTCTTTCACCCCTTTTCTGAGCATCACTGTGGACTCAGATTCTTGTCAGTGTGTTATATCCCATTACCATCATTCTTCTTTGTTTATTTTATTTTATTTTATTTTATTCTATCACTTTTTATGCCGTCTTCCACCTCCATCCATCTTCCTCCACCTATTGTTAATGCTCAAAGTTTTTTTTGTTTTTTTAAAGCAACATTATAAAATTTTTATCATTTTTATTTGTAATATATTTTACATTTGAGACAAATCAACTACCATTACCTTTTTTTTTTTAAATTTCAGAAAGGAAGGGAGAGGGAGAGACAGACAGAAACATCAATGATGAAAGCGAATCATAGGTCTGCTGCCTCCTGCATTCCCCCTACCAGGGATGGAGCCCACAACCCAGGCATGTGCCCTGATAGGAACAGAACCATGACCTCCTGGTTGATAGGTCTATGTTCAACCACTGAGCAACACCAGCCGGGTTCACCATTACCTTTTTAAAAAGCTTCCTGATATTCTTTACTATTTAGGATTTTTAAGTATGTAGCACATTTTGAAGATCTTTGAAAGTATTGCTTTTTGTTATATATTTACTTCTCTTGCTAGAAGCAAAATATTAACATTAAAAATAAATGTCTTACAATTAGGTTAACTTAGTGTTTAATATTTAATGTGTTTTGTTACTACTGAGGATGAAATACTTTTTCCATTGATTTTTATTTCCCTAGCTTCATGTCACTAG